>CATNEM010000395.1:0-115000 GCA_950096795.1 Macrostomum cliftonense | reverse complement strand
AAATGAGACGGCGCCCTGCCGATCCGAATTATCGCTCCCAAGTGTTTGCTCTGCGCGAAGGAACCTTCTGGAGCCAGAACAGTTTATGAACTCCTTATGTATGGCCTCCATAGAATAGCTGCTACTTCCCAGTTTTCCTCAACTGAGCCAATACTAAATCTGAAGAAATTCCTAGCAGATTCTTTATGGCAATTTAGTCACGTATTGCGTTCGCAGTATAATCATTATCAGTGCAGAGGAGTAACTGGCATATAAATTCAGTAAAATATATATAATTCGTCTGCAAAGCGGCACGACTGACCGAAAATAGCCGAAATAGCAGCAGCCCCGACAGTTTTCCTGAAAGGAGGCCGAAACTCCCTTCGAACTGTGGGAACTAGCCACGCGGATGCATGTGGGAGCAATTGGAAGGGAAGCTTATCGGGTGGAGAGAAAGACGGAAGCTGGTATATATAGTGGGGTGGATAAAATTGCCCAGCTATAGATATAGTTTAGTATATTTATTTCTGCCGGGATTTTAGGGCTCTGTTGATTCGGCTAATATTTCCGCGGGTTGGGATGTCCCGTATAGGTCCAATTAAGGTCAAAAAGCAGAAAATATATGCCTGTGGACAAGCAACAAGCGTTTGGGGGAACATTACGCTTAAGTTTGCTGGATTGTACTGCTCATCTAGCACATCTATGGAGAGCATGCGGCACCTGCCTGAGACATCTAGGGACATAAATCTAGAAATCTAAAGGCATCTATCTAAAGAGACTATTTAGCATTACCCGGACAGGCACCCATGTAAAGAAAATCTGGTAAGAATTATCTAGAGACCTTTAGACTCATCTAGAGACAAAAATCTATCATCTAAGGTACAAGTAGAGCTAAAGAAGAAGAGGCTAATTTTTTCCATAAAATACGTTAGACTGATAGGAAATTACAGTTTTGTGAAACAAGAGTCATTGCTAAAATACCTGTCCAGAGACAAGTATCTATAATAACACTGGCATACCCCTATAAAGACCCGTATAAAAATCTGAAGGCAACTATTGAGAACCCATGGCATTTATCAAAAGATTAAAATTTCGAGGTCCTTTCAACCATCTATAGAGACTAACCTCGACGAGTCCACCACACTAAGCACCACTCTAGAAGCTTCAATCCTCTTATTCCAAAATTGCAGCTCGACCAACAACGTTAGATTCAAAAGCTATGCCTAGCTAGCTAAAAATAAATTTATGAAGGGCCAGACTTCACCGACAGTTTACTATTAATTGGCAAGAGTTTTCCATGCATAGTAGGAAATTGTCCACGACCGAGCGGCCCGAGTATACGTGTCTGGCATCTGGTTCAACTGAGGCCGCGGCTGCAACACCAGCCTGGCCGGATGAATAATGAGTGTCTATGCGACTGCACGAATAAGTACTTGTAGGCCTTCCTAACAAAAAAAATTGCTGAATTTATATTTCCTGCCTGCAGAGTCGGATTTCGTGTTTCCACAATTCGGAGTCTCCAGTTTTTCCTCGCTACACCAACATTGAAGGTTTTTTAAGTTTTCCTTAAGTTCTGTTTTTTTTCTGCTAACGTTCAAGGTTTTCCCCAGAGGCTAATTACACGAGCTAATATGATTATCAATTCAAAGACAATGACTTAAAACACTAGGTTGACATGAATATACCTGAATGATGGTGGTCAGTCTAATGGACAAGCATTGTTCTGTTAGTGATGTCTAGCAGTAGAGCAGGGGTCGGCAACCAAGGGCATGATGAAGAAGTCAGCAAACTGCTGCGGGCCAGGGTCAAACAAGAGGCGAAGAGAGTGGAATAGCGAGAATGGGAACAGGAGGAAAGAAAGCGAAGAGAGGGCCTAGGGGGAGAAGGGGAGAGGAGAGAAGGGGAAGGGAAAGGAGAAGACGGAAGGGAGGATTCGACTTGCTTTAGGTGGAGGAATTGCAAAATGAAAGTTTCGAAGGGACCGGGAGCCGGATTAAGACACTAAAGGGGCCACAACTGCAGTATAAATTGTTGTTCAATAAAGTAGACAAGTTAAGCCCCAAAGAAGAAGTACAATATGGCAAACACCAAGCAACGCTTCAATTACTAGCCAATGAGCTTGGAAGCCTTGGACCAATAGCTGGGCTCGTGGAGGTTGAGGACTTTGCATCCAGCAAACCCAGCTGCTATAGGAGTTTAGCTTACTAGAAGAACCGGGGCCAGTGTTGGGACTGGATGCAGCAAACGTAACCAAATTAACTGAAAGTCCCATACCGGAGCGGCAGCGGAGCCGATGCAGTCAATTAAATGTGTTGTCATTGGCGACGGAGCAGTTGGTAAAACCTGCCTGTTGATTGCGTACGCTACGGGACAATTTCCTGAAGAGTACATACCGACTGTGTTTGACACCTACAGTGCCAATGTGATGGTTCAGCAGAGATCTGTGAGCCTCTGTCTGTGGGACACAGCTGGTGAGACTTAATTTATACAGAAAAATTATTTTTTTACACATAATAATATCTGATTCAGAGAGTAAGCTGTAGTTAATTCCCATCTGGGGATAACACTTAGGAACCAAAGTGCACTCAAGTACAAAGAATTAGGACTTCTCCGCTACAGGTCAAGAGGAATACGACCAGCTGCGCGTACTCAGCTACCCTCAGACGGACGTCATGATTGTCTGCTTCTCACTTGACAATCCGGTCAGCTGCGACAATGTCCGGTCCAAATGGGTCCCGGAGCTGAAGCGACACGCGCCAAAGGCACCCATCCTGCTGGTAGGCACTAAAAAAGACCTAAGAGAGGATCCGGCAACTGTGGAACGACTGCAGGCCAAAGGCAGAAGTCCGGTTACACTGGCCAGGGTGAGGATGACTAGTCTAGCAATCCACTAGATCTCGGTACATCTTAGTCTATTATTGATTGCTCAAAATCTGCTCAATATATTCTCTGTTATTTCTGAATCAATTCTCAAAACTAACCAACTTAGCTAACTCAAACCAGACTAAAATTACCCCTTAACTTGCAGGGCCAAACTCTCGCGAAGGAGATCAGAGCTGCCAGCTACCTTGAATGCTCTTCCCGTCAGCAAGCGGATGTGAAGTCGGTTTTTGACGAGGCTATCAAACTCGCTCTGTACACCGGTTCGTCAGGCCGTCGAAGGCTGCGAAACCAGCAGAAGGGGGCCAGCAGAGACGGCTCCTGCAGTCTCATGTAGGCAAACTCCAATCAGCACTTCAATCAAAGCCTTGATGTTCGATGCTGTATGCAGTCTCATTCATTCTTTGTAAACTAATTTGCAAAAGTAAAGTTTAATATGACTAATTATGAATGGATTGCATTGATACCAACAATTTTGTTATCATGTCTGCTATCGTGAAATCAAAATTAACAATATATATATATATAGCTTATACAATGCTTTCGTCATTGTTTGATCATTTAACTAGAATCTTCACAATTAACTCAATCATCATGCAATAGTAATAGAGCATTAATAATAATGCAAATTATGAGACGGTATAGTCTTTCCAAATCTTAGTTTATCGGTCTGTTACTGCCAAAAAGTAGTCTGTAATACGCTCGTACTGACAGTAGTCTGCATTACTGTTTGACAGTATAGTCTGTATTCCTGTTTGACAGTAGTCTGCATTACTGTTTGACAGTAGTTTGTATTACTGTTTGACAGTAGTCTGTATTACTGTTTGACAGTAGTCTGTATTCCTGTTTGACAGTAGTCTGTGCTTTGTAGGACGTCTGTCTCTTATCCCCCAATGCTAATATTCTTTATTCCCCTTTGACATCACCTTTCGGCTCTCGAACTGTGTGCAGGCCAAGCAATGTTTCCACAAGCCTGCCAGCACTGAAGGATGCAGTTTAGCGATAGCCGCAGGCTGCATATCAAGTCGAATATATCTACAGCGAAACTGCGGTTTTATTCCCAGCTCACCCTCGCCCTCGCCCCCAATAAAATCGGGCGGTGTTGGCTGCAGGATAAATTCCCAAGCGAAAAGTTGGACAAGTTCAAGTAAAAAAGCATAAAAAAGATGCGTCGAGGCAGAAAAGCATTTGATAGATTTTCTGGTGCGCTGCGCATCGCCAAAAATACTCGCTGGATTAGCTGCGGGGGGATTCCGTTCGGTGGGGAGAGAGAAATAATTCCAAATCTATTTGCATACAACCATATAGACACCAAAAAATCCTCATCGCGATATTGAACGGTACATATTATAATGTATGGAGGCTGCAAGTGCATGTGCAGCAGCTGCCACAAGATCCCTGTGGGATAACCGTGTGCACGCGCGTGTGGGATTTCGACTGTCATTGATGTGCCTTTATCAGTGTTGTGTCGGTCTTTGCCAAGCTGGAAATTGATAATTTGAAATTTACTTTGGAATGGTGGATTGGTGGTTAGGACTTGTAGAGATGTATAAATAATGGTATAAAATGCGTTAACTCTACTGAATAAGGTCATCTAGTAGTATAACTAGAAATAGCGATATTTCCATATATGGTGTATGACTCATCGATGACTCACGGTTGTTTCTATTTTTAGAAAAACCGGTTTGGCGACAGCTGTTCCAAGTGTAAACAGCTGTCGGGATCATCTAAGGACACGCCCTATGTTCCCAATGTAAAAATCTCTTTTATTTGCTTAAAGTAAACAACCGTGACCTCGGGAAAAGGGGACCGGTTTGAGAACCGGTTTAAACCGGTTTGGTCAGAAAATTGCCTACAAATACAAGCCGAATCTGCGCTCCAAAATCTTCACCTTTGCCTCGTGCAATCGTCCGGAGCCGCCTACCGTACATCCCACCGAGGATCATTTCAACTGACGTCAGTAAGTTACTGTTAATTGTGTTTGTGATTTATTTAATAGAGAGACTAAGTTTGGAGCGCACTCAATTAGTGAGTTAAGTTGTGTTTTAAGTCTTGGTCATAGTAGCCACAGATAATCCGTAGCCTAGTACTAGACTACGAAGAAGACGCTCCCGCAGCGGCCCCGTTAACCAATCAGATAAGTTTCAAAGAATTAATAAGAAGTCTCTCCGCGCGTCATTGTAGAGTTCCCTGACTTGAAAGAAAGTCAGACGACTAAGAATCCCGTGCACGAAGAGGAAATTCAAGAAGATATTCCGTATACGAAGACAAGAAGACAAGGAAGTATTCCGGCGCCTAGACGAAGAAGAAGCAAGAAGAAGAAACTCAAAGACAAAAGAGACAAGAGGATCCGCCTGTAAGTCGAACTATCGTTGTTCCCAGACTAGAGCATCTGGAAGGATAAGTTTGAGTGTCTGAACGTAGGAAACCAACTCTCTCTCTCTCATCACTCTTTCTCTAAACCTTTCTACTTTCCCTACGGTTCAGAACCAAATTTATTAGACTGATGGCTGGAAGCTATGGGGTCCGAGCCCCTACGATCTCGGAGACAACTTTTGCTCTTGAGCAAAGGCGTCTAATTCCAAATAGCTTCCAGAACAACTACTAAAATAACTGAGTTGGGGCAATACAAAGGGACATTTTTAATTAAATTAGCCAATTTTACTGTATCTATGTACGAGCGTAATGTATTTTGATAAAAAAATAACGACGGATCTTCATGAATCCCATACAATCTTTCGAAAAGCACATATTTTACAAAAAGCCTTTTATCATCCTTGTCTTAATTCAGTCAGAAGGTGCTCTGTGTAATTAATTACTCTTGATCCACTAATAATAATACTCACAGGAGGGCTGCGGGCACCCGCTTCTAAGCGTCATTGCGAGGAGGTATTGCACGCCAATTTCGCTGACTCCTGAAGCGCGTGCAGGCACGCTAAATGCAGTACGCGGGCATATACTCTCACGCACGGTGCGCAACGGTAAATACCCAATCACACACTCACACAGGAATGTACACTATCTTCGCCTTAGGGGGGCTGCCCTCATGGGCCGTAAATTGTACGACTGACCAAGAGCCAATCAACCTATTCCGTGCGCAAGGCCCCAAATTAATGTGGCCATGTACACGAAAACTCGCGCTTGGAAAAAAATAACAATACAACGCGGGGTCAAAAAAACCTGGACCAGTGGCACACAAGGCAGACGCGTTTGATCGCCGAGGCACTCTCCCCCCACACTTGACCCATTACTATCAAATTACTTCGTCGGGCCTACCGCAGAACATGGCGTTCATTGAAAAAAAACAAAACCTAATTCGACCTTGGAGCTGCTTTGTCAACTGATTAAATCAGACATTCGCAGTACCAGGACACCTTAAAAAACTCGGTTAAGTAATGAGTGCGTCAACTGTCGAGACTCTTCAGTTGAAATACTTATGCTCTCTTTGGTGGCAGCCTATTGTTAGTAACACTAAAGACATTATTTGCTCAAATTAGCGCGGACAACGAATTGCTTAGATATTCGGATCAAGGTGTCCTTGATTCGGATTTGCCCCAACTTCTAATCCCCGCTAAAGATATGGTTACTCAGTAAGAGTCATTCAGCGCAAGGCTGCATATAGAGATCAATTAGCTATGAATTATTTCTCATTCCCACAGAAATCTGGCAGCCGGAGGATTTATAACGTTCCGGTAAGGTTGTTAAAATGGATTGGATTCTTTCACGGAAATCAACTGGTGCCAATTTAACACTCGAATTAAAAACTGAATTTTTAATGTAGAAAAATTGCCGTGGCACCTTGCAGTGTTTAACTGTTTAGCTCGTATCGTATCGACGTATCATGTATCCAATTTAATTATCTTATGTTATTTCTTGATTTTTCAGCAAATTTTGTTGCTGTATTACATATTTTCAGCAAATTACTGAAAGAAAAGATTTAAATAAATATAAAATCCTGAATGGATACTCATTCGGCATTCTTAGGCCTCGACCAACCTAATTTTTCTTACCTAGTTATTCATTAGTAATAGGCCTAGCAATCTCTAGCAAAAACTTTTTTCTAATAACTTCTCTGTCTTTCTTAGATCTTCTAATTTTCTCAGTGGTAGCTAGTCAAAGTGCACAAAAGGGGTACAACCCTTAATTGACCAAATTACCAAAAAATACTTTTTATTATTGAAAAAAATGGGGTCCCAAAATTTCTTAAAATCAGTGAAACATTTGCAACTCAAAACAACTGACAACAAAAACAGTAATGTCCATATAGCTTGTACTGGCGCGTATCCAGGGAGGTAGCTCAGCCATGGCAAAAAAAATATTAGAATGGATGGGCAGAGCCAGAGGGCCAACATTCAGTTCAAGACTCACGTATTTTGCCTCGCCAACTCTTGGTAATTACACAAGTTGACCAAACCAAATACATAATATTTTTTGCTAGATAACTTCTTAAAAATTCTCCTATTAATTTGCAGAATCACAAGAGTCTAAGCTGTGTATTTCAGGGCCATAGCTCTGACTAGAAGATTGCCCTAGTTTTGTTTGCTATTATTTATTTGGTCCCTTGGTCAAGTGCATGGTCTCTGCAGAGCTTGGGCCCTAGACCCAGGCTTGTTACTTAGTACAACTGGACTAGAGGGGGTAGACAAGGCTAGGAGGAGGGAGATAGACAGGATTTAGTATTTTTATTGTACACTAAAATTATCTGTAAATTATCCATAAAGATAGTCTCTTTGTACCCATCTAAAAAGTTTGCCTGCAGCTGTATGGTGTGAGTTTGGACTAGCCTGGAAAATTCATTTGTTATGGAAAAGCATAGATTAAAGTGCACTATATATACTAGAATAGTGTAGGGGTCAGTTATGGCATCCAGGGTTGCTTTAATTATCCCAAAATTTCACTTCCTTAAGAAAACTGAAATTGTAGCATTGTCCACTATTGTAGCATCTTGGAATTCCATGTCTTAAAAAGTCTAGCAATATTGCTGCTTATTTGAGTTTTCTAGGAAGTGAAATTTCAGGATAGTGATACCCCCCTTGAGACTGCATCCATGTTTGGTCACAGTGGACATGCCATGCAGTGAATTGAGTTCTTTGCCTCCCCCTAAACTGGACCCTTCTGGCACTGCTCTGCAGACTGCTCACTTCCCTGAATCCTATAGCCCAACCTGTAGGCCAAATTCCCCAGTTAGAGATCAAGTTTGCTCCTGGCTCCACACCTTAGGGTAGGGCAGGGCAGGCAGTGGGGGCTTGCCTATAGCTGAAACCCTTTAGTAGGCTCCCAAATAAACCTTGTTCAGTAGTTAGCTAGTTGTGGCCATCTCAAGGCTTGCATCCTGGTAGCTCTGGCCCAGGGTAGAGTGCCTCAGCACTGATCCCCTTACCCACATTTACCCAAAAATGATCTAAAGTAAAAGGGATATTCCACAACACCAAAATTTAACAATGCCAAAAAGTATAGCCAGAGCTTAGCTTTATATAGTTTTTTCACAGTGGAAACTTTCAGTGTTATAAAGTTTTGATCTTATGAAGCTTTAATATTGTGCAAGAAAGTGCTTTTTGGCATTGTGAAATTTTGGTATTGTGATTGCAACCCAGGCAAAATATTCTCGTGGCTAACTAAACTTAGAGGAACCTCTTTTAACACTTTAACTTCAGAATTGTGTTTTAAACATCAAAAATCTGCGCATGTCTATAAAATGTTTAGAATATCAAGAAATAATTTTTTGAAACTGCCAATACCAAGATATAGTAGAAGTTTGTGACATGGCAAAAATAAAAAAATAGTATATGTTCAAAACTTTTGGACTAAACTTAAAGAGGGAATAGAAGTAGTGCAACATAAAAATTTTCAACTAGTAGCTTGCAATTGTCAATCATTAAGATCTAACTATGCACACAGATCTCATTGAAGCCTAATGGAACCTAGGGCATATTATAAAGTAAATAAAGTGAAGTTCCAAGCTATGCATGATATAAGCAAGGCTCTATTTGAGTTGCATGTCTTGAAGAATTTATGTGATATAAGATGCACCCATAGAATACTTTTGGCAATATCCTCTTTTGGATTGCCTACTATAAGTATATTACCCTCTAAACCAAACTTTGGCATATGCTTTAGACTTAGAAACTCCCACTTTATATATTACTATTGTTCTGAATGTCTTATAGACTTATTGTTTTTGTTGTCAGTCATTTTCAGTTGCAACTATTTTTGTAACTTAAAAACTGTATTATATATTAATATTAGTATCTATTATATATATGTTGATTAATCCAAATAATCTAACTTACCTAATCTAATAAACTAAGTTATTTGCTTAAATAATTTTTTTCCAAAAAATTACCTAAAATTAAATCAAATATATCCAATAAACAAGTTATAACTTTTATAATGCAATTTTTTCTGCATCTAAACATTAAAATTAGCCAAATTCTCTGGTCTGTAGTAGTAGTAGTAGTAGTAGTAAGTAAGTGGCATTAGCTTTTTGTGCTAAAAGAGTCCAATAAATAAAAATCTGTCTCAGACTACTTTGGTTGCTTTGTACTTTTATATATAAAGATGCTGCATTGTTAATAGTGTAAAAACGATGCAGAAAATTAATTATTAGTTAATCTTCTAGACAAACTAGAATTGGTAAACATCCGTTTAAAGGATGAGAATAATAGTTTTTCACATTGAAAAAAACTTGCACTTTTCAGGAGCCAAGCGAGCCAATAAAGCGGCGTCGCGAAACGGCCAGGTCCGTCTTCATGCGGGAGTACCGCGCCTCTAGTCGGGCCCTGCGACAGCTGCCCCTCGGCAGTCCGGAGCTAATTAACGAGGCGAACAGGGCCTTCGACCAGCTCAGCTTCGATGAGCGTCAGCTGTATGAGCGCAAAGCCAAGGCGGAAAATAAAAAATTCGACAGCAAATTCGGCGACAAATTTCGTCGGGACTGCGAGGGCGTCACGCTGGAGTCGCGCAACGAGGCGGCTCAGGCGGCCGAGCGGTTCAAGCAATGGACGGAGGACCTACTAGACAAGATGCTGTCAGCAGCGGAGCCGCACTGGCTGTTGGACCGCGAGTTCCTCATTGGCGACCTGTTCGACTTTGTGTCGCCAGATCCGGGCGAATCCCGGCCGAATTGGCCAGCCGAGTTCGGCTTTGTGCGCTTCAGCCTGCGGTCAGGGGTCACCGACCGCCTGCACCACATTGTCAGCCTGAGCGCCGACCAGCTGCCGCCGCACCTGCTGTTCGACTGCAGAGACCTGGCCGAGCAGACTCACGGAATTCGCCTCGGCCATCAGCTTGGCGGCAGCGTCCTTGATTTCAGTCGGCAGCTTCGCCAACTTTGCCAGGACTCCGAGGGCCGTCCTATGCCGCTGTTCGTGCCGTCAGCCAGTCTGGAACGGATGCAGCACGGCCTGCTGTACGTCTACAACTCCAGTGCCGACATTGGCACCTGCCCCCTCGTGCAGGAGCCGTCCAAGCCTTTCAAGACTCGCGTGCTCTGCCTGGAGTCGCTCATGCGGCACCTCATGGCCTGTCCGGCCCTGCCCGAGGCTCAGCGCCTAGCCATGACCGACCAGCAGATGACAGGCATCTTGGAAAAGCCCCGATTCACAGGTGCGTTCAAGCTACTGTTAGTAGGTCTTCTAGTCGCATATTCAAATGCTGTAGTTTTTGCCCGGCTAAAAGTTGTTAGACTTGACCCGCAGGCTACAGCGAGTGCTGCCAGTTTCACACCAGCTGAGGACAACGCCGAGTACTGCGCTCTGACTAAGGCGCACTGCTACGCCTGGAGCATCTTCGAGCTGATGCACACTCGACTAGGATTCGAACTCACGACCGCGCACAGGCCGCTCGACGAGCAGCTGTTGGCGTTGCCGAAGCCAGTCAGGCTGGAGCAGCGGCCGCAGTGGCTGCGGCAAGCTGACCGCCCACCAGCTCGTGCTCAGCGATCTTCGCCGGAGGGCTGGACTGATCCTGGCCGCCAAACTTTTGGTCGGGGCCGAGGCCGCGGCCGCGGAGCCTCGTCAGTAGCGCCTGTCGAGCTTCAGCCGCAGCCGCCGAGGCAGTCAACGGCTAATCATCATTCACCTGCGGCTGCTATACAGCCAGCGCCCACCGCCTTTGAAGATGTCGCCTCTAATGGCGAAGCTTTAAATCGCCCGACACCTGGCTTTGGCCGAGGTCGCGGCCGCGGACTTCGCTATCTGGAGCGTCAACATGACGATGCCGCCGGCTCTTTTGAAGCTGCCGCGGCTGCCAGCAATAGGTATTTCTCATCCATGTCAGACCAATCGCTAGCGACCTTTGATGTTGCCGCCGAAGCGTTGGCGGCTGCCTTTGAAGATGCCGCGATTAGCCAAGACCAAGATAATTCACCGCCGTCGCGCTTTCATGCTGCCGCCTTTGAAGATGCCGCTACGCCGTCAGTGGTGTCGGGACCGCCGCCGGGTTTGTCACCCGTTGCCGATACGACGTCGGTGTCTGGTCGCGGACGAGGACGCGGTCGAGGTCGGTCTGGTCGGTGCGGCGCGGCTCCAATAATTGTGGATTGATAATAGAATTGCTTTGACATTTAATATTCTTTTTTTTCTATTTCAACAGACAAACTTCTAGACTTCTCAATGTATTTTTTAGCGATGGCCACTAAGCATCTATTGGTAATATCAGGTTCTAATTAACAATCGAACTGTTTTCTGTGTAAGTCTGCCTGCTGTTTAATACTTTTACGCAACTTTAATCACTGGTGCATCACAATCACATTATTGGGACCGTTATTAATAAATTAAGCAGTCCCTCTGTTAGATTTGTAATTTATAATGTGTCCAGTGCATATAAATTAGTTAATTAAATATTTTTCGCTCGATTTTTTTGAAAAAAGATGCTTTTGAAAAAAGATTGCCCTGATTGAAGCTGTAATTTTTTTGTACTGAATTCATAATTTCTATCTGACAATTTCGTCTTTAAAGCTACGTCACGTGCAAATCTGTTGAAAGATCTCTTTTGAATTGTATGTAAATAAACTCTTTTCTAATAAGTGTAATTTTTCGTATTTTTCGATCTTTAGGTCCTCTGAACGATTAATTTTGTAGTCATCAGATTTTTCTGTTTCAAGCTGTCAATCCCCAATGTCAAGGTCATCTAATTCCTTAATATCAAGGTCATCTGATTCCTCAATTTCAAGGTCATCTGATTCCTCAATTTCAAGGTCATCTGATTCCTCAATGTCAAGGTCATCTAAGTCCTTAATTTCAAGGTCATCTGATTCCTCAATGTCAAGGTCATCTGATTCCTCAATGTCAAGGTCATCTGATTCCTCAATTTCAAGGTCATCTGATTACTCAATTTCAAGGTCATCTGATTACTCAATTTCAAGGTCATCTAATTCCTCAATTTCAAAGTCATCTGATTCCTCAATTTCAAGGTCATCTGATTCCTTAATGTCAGGGTCATCTGATTCCTTAATGTCAAGATCATCTGAATTCTCAATTTCAAGGTCATCTGATTCCTTAATGTCAAGGGCATCTGATTCCTCAATTTCAAGGTCATCTGATTTCTCGTCTAGCGCGTCTGCCTTGTGTGCCGCTGGTCCAGGTTCGACCCCGCATTGTATGTTAACTTTTTCCCTAGCGCGGTTTCGTGTGCAGGGTCACATTAAGTTGGAGCCTTGTGCACGAATTGGTTGGGCTATGTGCCAGTTGTGCAATTTACGCCGATGAGGGCAACCCCCCAAGGAATATAGAGTGTACATGACTGAAACCGCCGCTTCTACGCCCTATGTGAGTGCGTGACTGGGTGCCAGCCTGTGTGTGTGTGTGTGTGTGTGTGTGTGTGTGTGTGTGTGTGTGTGTCTATGCCTGCATACCGTATTTAGGGTGACTGAACGCGCTTTAGAAGTCAGCGCAATGGACAGTCATGCCCAGTCGCTGGTTGTGGGACGATGTCGCTTTAAGCGTCAAGGTGCCTGCAGCCCTCCTGCAGATTCAGCTTAAAAGATTTGGCATCTGATTTCTTAATCTCAAATTCATAGAAATTATATTTATTTGACAGTTTCTGCTATACGCAATGTACCAGCGTAATCTGTACTGAACTTTTTAACCTTGATTAACCGTTTATAATCAACTTCGACATTTTTTGCATATGATCCTATTGAACATTTTTTCTCACTTGAAGATAGTTTTTTTTCCTGTTATGTCTGAGCAGTTTTGGACCATATTTTTTGTACTTTAATTCTGTATATTTACGCTGTTGCTGGTGCATTACTGAAATAGCTACTGTATAGAGCACTACTTTAAGTAGTTTTCGCAATGCATGACAGACTAATACTGCTTCATGTCAGTTACCAGGTGGGTAAATCACCTTTAAATATATTGGTATAGTTTAGTTGATGCATCATTACTTCTTTTGAGGACTGTTGTTACGAGTTAAGTGTCTAAAAACGTGCGTAATTGTGTTTTGTTCAATCGTTTGTTTAATTATTTTTGAGCGAGCTATTAAAGTCGCGGATCAAGCCAAATACGTGTGCTGTTTGTTCGAGTTAAATCCCATTCATTAAGCTACTAAAACCGTGAATCGACTTGTCAGCAAAAGCAGAAACTAAGATGCAACGTCAGCAACAAAGAATTGTTGCTAAATTTAGATTCGCAGACGCAGCTAGCCATATTAGAACGCGCAGAATTGATCAAGTCGACAAACCAGCAGTTTACTAGCTACTCAAATGCAGAAAGTGCACGGTGAGAATTTTCGCCAGTTTTGTTAGTAAAAATTCTCATAGCAATCCTATTGGAATTAATGGCCACACCCAGGCTATCGGCTTGGGGCCGGCTGTGTGAGCGGCGGGGCCCTAAGATTGGCTTAAAAGCCTATAGTTAAATAAGTCTCCCGCAGCAGCCCTCTATGAGAAATCTGGCATGCTGGATCGCCCGCCGCCCTGGCAGCAGCCCCCAAGCCGAGACAGAAACTTGGACATATTCGACAAAGCTCTCATTGACTACCAGCAGAGTCTTCTTAACATTCGTAAGAAAAAGAGAAACCAGCAACATCAGCAGCAGAAATCCGGACCGGCTAATCGCAAAATATTCGGCAGCAGCCACACGAAATTAGAAGAGATCGAAGAGACCAGCCAGCCGCAGGACGAAGATATGAGCCGGTGAGGTGATGCCAGATGTACTTTATAGATAAGCCAGAATCAGATGCTTTGCATTGGTAAAGCCTCCTTGAAAATCGTTGAGTAACTTGACGATCTTGTTGTACGAGCAAGCTTTTGGCTTTGGATTTCAGTTTTAGCTAGAAAAAATGCAGACATCCGACCTTTAAACCAGAATGCACAGTGTAGACTTAGACTGGGGCCGCAACACACTGGTACCCCGATCTCAGCTGAGTGGACTCGTTTAAGGGCACAAATTGTCTCCCAGAGCTGGGACTCGAGCCCACGACCTTTCAGTTATTAGGCAGCCCCAGCCAATCGCTGCCAATTAAGCCCTTCCAACCTAATGGGACTTTTAGAAGCTACCAGCAGTACAGCCGGCAACGGGTCACCGACAGCAGCAGCAGCAGCAACGCCAACGGTGGCGTCTCCGGCATGGCGCTGCCTCGGCGAACTCATTCAATTAGCTCGGACGGCTGGGGCCACCGAAACGGTGGCTTCGGGTCCGGCTATCAGCGTCAGGAGGTGTTCAGGCGGAGCTTCCGGCCGGCTCAGCCGCTGATGCCCAGCACCGGCGTGCAGAAGTCTTTCTACTCATACAGCAGCAGCAGCAGCGGCGGTGGTGGCGGCGGCGTCAGCGGCTCAGCGCTGATGTACAATCGGCCTCCGTCAGTAGCCGCGATTTCTAGCAGCGGCGCCAACAGCAGGAGATACTTTGTCACCGAGACATCCTCCTCCGCCGCGGCTGACAGATCATCCAATGGTCGCCGATCATCCCTGGGCGGCGCCGCCTACTTCTCCGAGGGTCTGGTCATCCATCCCGGAGTTGGCGCAGCCGCGGCTTCAGCAAATTCGTCGTCAATGCAGCAGAATCGACAGCTGCAGCGACGCGACTCAGCTGGCAGCGTGGAACGGGAGCTGATGACCTACCAGGAGAGAGACAGCGGCGGCGGCGGCGGCGGCGGCGGCAGCGGCTTCACCAGAAGCAGCCAGCAGTACACGGTGAGGCTTTTTTTAGTTTGCATGCCGAGGAAATCTTGGCGGGTGAAACTCACTGGCTACCCCCCCCCCCCCCCTCACATGCAACCCGGACGTCAGGTGACAACAGAGCAGCAGCCGTCAGCTGAAAACGTTCACTCGGAAGGCTTCCTAATTCAGCGTCGATCCGTCGGGCGCTGGGACGGAGGCGGCATCGGCGGTAGGCAGCTGCAGCAGCGGACAGTGAGCAGCCAGCAGCAGCAGCAGCAACAGCTGGAGCAGCGATTCCAGCAACGCCATCAGTCAGCTGACTACCCGGTGCTGAAAGTTCACCAGCCGTACAAGATGAACTTTCTGATGAGCAAAGAGGCGCCGGCAACGATGTACAGCGGCGAGGAGGAGTCCTCAGCCAGGGAGAGATACGCCAGCGAGCTGTACAGCAGCCGGCAGGGCAGGCGGAGCGTTGCAGACTTCGGCGACGGCCTCGGAGGTGGTGGCGGCGGCTATCAGCGGTTCAGTGAGCAGCGCGAGTACTTCCAAGACAACTCGGCCTTCGCGCCCTACAGCGCTGCAAGCGCGCAGACTCAAACCACGCTGAGACGAACAGACGGCGGCGGCTACGGGACCGTCAAGGAGGGCACCATTCACAAGCAGGAGGCCGCCGAGAAATCTGCGGCCTTCAAAAACGACGAACTGGAGGCCGCACTGAGCCGACTGGAACTGAGCGAAACAGCCGGTCAGCGGGCCGAAGAGACGTCAACAACAAAGACTACGACCACTACGACAACAAAGACTGCACAGGGTGGCGGATCCGAAGCGGCGACGGCAGCGGCGGTGGCGGCATCGGTGAAGCGCAAGCAGTCGACGGTGTCGCGGGTGTCGGTGCAGAACGAGCAGCAGGAGGAGGAGGCCACCTACTTCATGGACGGCGACCGGGTGAGAAAGCGGGTAAAGCGACGCCGGTTCAAGGACGGCAAACTGGTGGATGAGAAGGAGGAGGTGGTCAGCCTGACGGATTCGGAGCGCCGGGAGGTCAGCGAACACCAGCGGCAGTGGCAGTGGAGCAGCGGCGGCGGCCGAGCTGCCGCCGAAGACTGGCAAAAGCAACAAAAGCACCAGAAGAAGAAGCGCTGCTGCGCCTGCTGCTACCCCCGTCATCGCCGCTACAAATCGGTCGAGCAGCAGGCGGCTCAGCGGTCGAGTTGGACTACTCGGCGGGCAGCGGACGGCACGATCGTCACGGAGACGACGACAACGACAACAGCGGCAACGTCGAACGGCCTGTCGACTGAGACAACAAAAATGACAACTAAGAATAAGAAAAAGTCGAAAGGCGGCTGCTGCGGTGGCAAGAAGCGAAAGGCGGAAAGCAACGTGACAACGGCGGCAACCAGGATGGAGCAGCAGCAGCAGAACGGAGGCAGGCTAGGGAGCCGCCAGGTAGCCTTTGACGAGTACAGCTAGACAGCAGCGGCAAGCTCCATAACCGGCCCTGAATTGTTGCTATGTCCGTCTTTACACTATATTTTAGAGTTCCTTGTGACTACAGTACCTGTACATGTAACTTCGGAACCTGGATTTCTAATGTACAAGCTAACATGTAAACCACAACGATGCGGTCCAGTTTATCCTAAAACCCGTCAAACACAACGATGCGGTCCAGTTTAATCCCAAAACCTGTCAAACACAATGATGCGGTCCAGTTTAATCCCAAAACCTGTCAAACACAATGATGCGGTCCAGTTTAATCCGAAATCCTGTCAAACACAATGATGCGGTCCAGTTTAATCCCAAAACTTTTCAAACACAATAATGCGGTCCAGTTTAATACCAAAACCTGTCAAAAACAATAATGCGGTCATCCAAACCTTGTCAAACACAACGATGCGGTCCAGTTTAGTCCCAACCCCTGTCAAACACAATGATGCGGTCCAGTTTAATCCCAAAACCTGTCAAACACAATGATGCGGTCCAGTTTAATCCCAAAACCTGTCAAACACAATGATGCGGTCCAGTTTTATCCCAAAACCTTGTCAAAGACAATGATGCGGTCCAGTTTAATCCCAAAACCTGTCAAACAAAATGATGCGGTCGTTTAATCCCAAAACCTGTCAAACACAATGATGCGGTCCAGTTTAATCCCAAAACCTGTCAAAAACAATGATGCGGTCCAGTTTTATCCTAAACCTTGTCAAACACAATGATGCGGTCCAGTTTAATCCCAAAACCTGTCAAACACAATAATGCGATAAATTTTTTTCTTTGCACTTCTAAAAAAGACCCTATCCAGCCAACTAACCAACCAATCAATACTCGTATTATTCACGAACTGCGACAGTAAGTTTTTGCACTAAATATTCAAATGATTAATATACTAGTACAGATGATTCTGAAATTATTTTCATTTACTTTATAATCCCAGCTATATATCAACTGCTTGAATAGTGCCGAATGTACAATATAAGAAAAAATTATAAACAACACAATATTTTTTGTTTCAGACCATGTACTCGTAATTCCTAATAATAGATTGGTATAAAGTATGGAAAAAAACGATTATTGTATTAATTAAAGCTAGCAGTGGCTTTTTGTTATTATCCAATTTAATTTGTGTATAAAACGTATCTGGGCATAGGTAGACAGTCGAGTGAATGAAACCAATTCCAATATAAATATATCAATAGAGAATGTGTGTGTGCGTGTGAGGAATTCAAAACTTTTGTAAAGATCATAGTTAAGGTTAATAAGAAAGGTAATTAGTAAACTGCTTTTTTATGCGTTGGAAACAAAAACATACATATAAATAAATGGCACAACGTAAATCTCGATTAACCTGTTTTGTAAAAAAAATTCGACGAAAAAAATTATAATTAATTAATAAAGAATTTGTGACCAAAAAATCATGTGTTCATCTTCTACTAACCAGTCATGGCCTAATATTGGAACGTAGAAAATCGTTGGATATAAATGAAAAAAATGGAAAAAGTAGTATAAGTAGTATGTAGCGTATGTTTCATAATCACTGGCAAAAAAAAGAAATCACCTCATTAAAACTAGCAGATTAGCAGACTAAATAAAAAAGCGATAGAAAAGAAATTAATTCACAGCAAGAGAAAGTTGCTAAGCAATTAAAACAGACAAAAATTTGGCTGGCCATATAATTTTTTATAAAACTATTAATAATTGTAATAATAATATAATATTAATATATCATACTACTGAAGTGTTAGTAACGCGACTAAAGCGCATAATGAACTAATAATAAATGGTTAGATCGGAAACAAAATGTCTAGAAAATGTTTCTACGCAAAAATTTAATGCTAAATTTGTGAGACTACACAAGCAAGTATTAGTTTAGGCGGTTTTAAACAAATGGTTAATATCTACGACAAATGAATTATAGAGAAACACAGCATTGGAATTTTTTACTTAAAACCAGTTTTAATTGTCGAAAAATGGCCAAATTTTTCCATATACTTATAGGCTTCAAATATAAAAAAGCGACAAAAAACAAAATTATATGAGTTTATCCCCAATCGGGAAAAATATGGATCGAAAATGTGAAAAAAAACAGTGGTTTATCCCCAATTGGGACAAAAGGGATACAAATGGGACGTTTATCCCTATTGGGAACTGTGGGGATAAAAATGGGAGGTTTATCCCTATTGGGAAATCTAGAGCTTAAAAATGGGAGAAAACAGTGGTTTATCCCTATTGGGAGAAAGGGGATAAAAATGGGAGGTTTATTCCTTTTGGGAACTGTGGGGATAAAAATGGGAGGTTTATTCCTTTTGGGAACTGTGGGGATAAAAATGGGAGGTTTATTCCTTTTGGGAACTGTGGGGATAAAAAAATGGGAGAAAACAGAATTTTATCCCTGTTTGGGAATAATTGGGATAGAAAATAGGAACAACACTAGATTATGCCCATCATTCCTGATTTCGACTTATTGAACGGATTAAAACAGGTTTTTTTTCTATCTGAAAATCCCCTATTTTAGCAGATAAGAGAAAAATCCCAATGCTGCATCCCTATCTTTAAAAAAGTTATTAATCAATCAATCAGTCAATCAATCGATAGGCTCATTGAACCCACCGAGGCGGCTTCACCACAGGCTGCCGGAGCTGGCGCCGCCAGGCGGCTGGTGAGTCCGGATCCCGGATCTGGCCGGCTTGGTATCGTCGAACTGGGCGCCGGACAGGCTGAAGGAGCTCTCCTGCATGTGCCGGCCGCCGCCCCTGGTTGGCGGGCGATGGTGAATGTCCTCGCCGGCTGGTCCGGGGCCGCCAGCCGAGGCCGCGGCGCCAGGCGGACTGGCAGTCCCGGCCGCCTTCTGCTTCTCCTGCTCGGCCTTCAAATCGATCACCGGACCGTCGTAGGCGTCCCTAGCAACGGCCACGATGGCGTTGGATTTGGACTTTTCGCGCTTCTCCAATCGATTGTAGACGTAGGGCGGAAAAGCCGGCATGGGGACGAAACGGCCGGCGCCTTGGGTCACCTTCACCTGGCGCTCGTCAACGACCAGGCGGCCGCCGCTGACGACGTATTCGGCGATGCCGTGGCAAACCATGCCTTCGAATATGTTGAAGTCCACGTTCTGATGGTGCGTCTTGGCCGAGATGGTCCTGGCGTAGGGGATTTAATTCTAAATTCGGGATAAATACGTGAGATCCCAGAGGCTTTCACTAGCCCTTAGAGCTGGGGCTCGAACCCGCGACCTTCCGGTCATAGGGTAGATCCTCTTAGCCACTAAGCTACAACTCCTCTAAGCTACATATGCTAGGAGAAATCCTAACGACAATCGGGATATTCTAAGATTTTGCTAATCCTCGCACAGCAACAAAACACCGACCTGGTCTCCTTGGGATTCCACACGACAATGTCGGCATCGGAGCCAACAGCGATGCGGCCCTTCTGCGGATACAGGTTGAACACCTTGGCGCAGTTGGTGGAGGTGACCGCCACGAACTGGCAGGGATCCAGGATGCCGGATTCAACGCCTTTCTCCCAGATGACGCTCATCCGGTCCTCAACTCCGTTAACTCCGTTGGGAATTTTGCGGAAATCGTCTTTGCCAAGCGCCTTCTGCTCGGCCTTAAATACGCAGTGATCCGTGCCGGTGCAGGTCAGCTCGCCCGTGGCCAGCATGCGCAACAGGCGCTCCTTGTTGCTGGCATCGCGCAGCGGCGGGCTCATCACGTGACCGGCGGCGTGACGCCAGCAGGTGTGCTGACGGAGGAAATGCAATAATAGAATTATAAAGTAAAGTATGCTCCAGCGTACTTGTGGGTTGAGACTTGTGGGTGTGAAAAAGTCACTGCTTCCCTCAGAGTTTCAGTGGGAGTCACTGCCCACCCTCAGTGTTTCAGTGGGAGTCACTGCCCACCCTCAGTGTTTCAGTGGGAGTCACTGCCCACCCTCAGTGTTTCAGTGGGAGTCACTGCCCACCCTCAGTGTTTCAGTGGGAGTCACTGCCCACCCTCAGTGTTTCAGTGGGAGTCACTGCCCACCCTCAGTGTTTCAGTGGGAGTCACTGCCCACCCTCAGTGTTTCAGTGGGAGTCACTGCCTGTTACTTTGGGAGATTGAAGGAGTCAAGCCAATTGTTATTTCAGACTAGCCTCTAGCTAGCAATTCATTTGTGCTCCAGTTGAGCTTTTTTATTAGCGTGCTTAAGATATATTTAATGTTGAGCATCTCTGCTCGTATAAATGAAACTGTATCACTAGGCACGGTTTGGCCATAGACCATTGCACGGAGGAATTGAGCGTCTAATTAACTAAAATCATATATAGATAGCTAACACTCCTCCTCTGTAGTCTTGTCACAGTACATGTACGAGAATTCGCACAATCAGTCAAGTGCCATCAGGTCTTCCCATTGTAGAATAATGAAGCCTGTCTGGAGCTTTTCGCGTGCGCTTGCTGGGATGACCTGTCCCTAGCTGTCTTGCTTCCGTAGTCGTTTTGTCGTCAGTTGGATCGGCAGCATCTCTGGGAACATTCGTCTGACGTGATTCGGTCGCAGAATTCTCCGATGGAATCCTTGGCTTGGTCTGCTCCAAATGATATCGACCGCATGTGCCGTCGTCGAGTTGCACTCCCACGATCGCCTTACCTTCTCTCGCGACGACCTCGCCAGGTTTCCACTTCTCCATTTCGTGCTTGTAGGTCTTCACCCACACCGGTTCCTTTGCCAAGGACAGGGTTGCCGTACGCAATAGATGTCCTCTCGTCAGCTCCGCGGGTGCCTTGCCTGTCGTTGAGTGACGCGAGTTCCTGTATTGCAGCAAAAAACGGTCCACACTGGTCTGAAGATCGTCGTCCGTTCCGGATGCTCTTACATGGTTCTTCAGGTCTCTGACAAATCTTTCGGCCAGTCCGTTTGATCGAGGGTGGTATGGAGGCGTAAGCACGTGTCTGCAGCCGACTCCCTTCAGCCATCCTTCCATCTCTGCAGAAGTGAATTGCGGTCCGTTGTCCGTGACTAAGGTTGCTGGGACTCCCTCTTGCGAGAATGTTCTTCGAAACCGCCGGATAGTTTCTGCCGATGTAGTTGACTGTGCAACGTGTACTTCGGCCCACTTGCTATAGGCATCGACGAGTACAAGTAAGTACTTGTCTCCCTTGAATGGTCCTGCGTAATCAGCATGCACTCTTGACCACTTTTCATTCTCCTCCGGCCATGAAGTCCATTGAATTGTTGACCCATGGTCCTTGTTCGCCTGGCAGGCAGGGCATCGCTTTGCGTGCAGTGTCACATCTGAGTCTATGCCTGGCCACCAGACGCACTGCCTGGCGATGGACTTCATTTTGTCTGCACCGACATGGCCCTCGTGAAGTAGTTGTAGCACCCTCTGACGCTCGTCCTTCGGAATCAGAAGTCGCAAGCCTCTGTATAAAACACCATGTCCAATTACCAATTCATCTCGAAATCGTGCGTATGTGGGCAGTTTCTGAATCCCTCGATGCTTGACAAGTGGAAAAAGCTGTCGCAACTCTTTATCCATCATGGATTTGCACCTGAGCTGCTCCTTGTTGATCGGAATATCGAGCAGGCTGTCC
Source organism: Macrostomum cliftonense (assembly GCA_950096795.1). Taxonomy (NCBI): domain Eukaryota; kingdom Metazoa; phylum Platyhelminthes; family Macrostomidae; genus Macrostomum; species Macrostomum cliftonense. The sequence goes on along the minus strand of CATNEM010000395.1, from coordinate 92,966 downwards.
TGTATAGAGCTGACATCGAACTGCTCGTACTCCGCGACGCTTTTGTTCAATCGAGATAGGGCATCGGCAACCGGGATTTCTTCAGATCGTTTGAATTCAATGATGTAGTCGTATTCCATGAGAGTAATCGCCCACCGTTGTAGCCTAGCCGCGGCAACTGTGGACAACGCCTTTCCAGGGTCAAACAGAAACTTGAGCGGGTGGTGATCTGTTCTGAGCACAAACTTGCGTCCCAGTAAATACTTATGAAGACGTTTTACAGCCCAGATAATTGCGAGAGCTTCCCTCTCGATTTGAGCGTAGTTGCGCTCCGCTCGCGTTAGTGTCTTCGAGATAAACAGAACAGGTCCTGACGACTGCTCCAGCACAGCACCTAGTCCAACTGGTGAAGCGTCAGTAGTAAGTATAGCCATGTCAGCTGGGTCAAACGGCTTGAGTAGTCCTGCATGGTATAGTTTGTCCTTGATGGCATTGAAAGCGCAGCGTTCCTGCCTTCCCCATGCCCAGGGCACGCCTGACCTCGTAAGATTGGTCAGCGGCTCCTTCAACGTAGCCAGATTTGGAACGCATCGACCGTAAAAATCAACCATTCCAATAAATGCTTGAAGCTGTTTTAGATCAGTAGGCTCTTTCAGTCCGGCAATCACTTCTGTTTTCTCCTTTAAGGGTCGAATGCCGTCTGCACTGATTTCAAAACCCAGGAATTTAATTGACGGTGTGTTCACCACGCACTTGTCCATATTTATTTGCAGTCCGTTCTCCTTGATAATTTTCATCACGTTGTTAAGCCGCTCATCGTGAATTGCCTGATTCTCTCCCCAGATAAGAATGTCATCTTGGTAGGACACCACACCTTCGAGGTTTAGCAGGAGCTTGTCCATGTACGATTGGAAAATTGCTGGTGCCTGCTTAACACCGTAAGCGAGAGCGGTCGGGCGGTATAGGCCAAAAGGAGTACTCCAGGTCTGCATAAGACTGGACTCTGTGTCGACTGGCACTTGCAGATAGGCATTAGTGAGGTCTAATGTTGAATATCTCCTGGCCCGCCCTAGCCTGGACATTACTTCGTCAATCGAAGGTGTAGTCGATACCATGTCCTTTAGAACCGGGTTGAGCGTTACCTTGTAATCACCGCAAATTCTGATCTTACCGGATTGCTTTCTGACAGACTATTGGAGTGGCCCATTCACTCGATTGCACTTTCTCCAGTAGGCCATCGGACTCCATTCTCTTGAGTTCGCTCTTTACATCCTCCAGGATTCCGTATGGAATTTGTCTGGGCTTACAGAAAACTGGTTTTGCTCCCGGCTTGACTGTTAACGACACCTTGACTACATCAACCGGACACATAGAAGATTGAGCTGTTCCTTTGCTTGTGCTGAAATTTCCTCCTCGGGTTATGGTTGTGTACAGCTCCGGCTCTAACACTGAAATCCAGTCGAGTCCGTAAATCGGCTCCGCATCTGGGTGGTCTACGACAAATAAAGGTAAATGAGCGAAGTTTCCGCCTCGCTCCACTCTGACTGTTAGTTCTCCTAGGACGCGCACCGGGTCGCCTTGGTAGGCTGCGAACCTTCGGGCAGTAGACTTAAGCTCGGGCTTCTCCAGGAAGCTTTGATACACCTTTAGCGGTACAAATGATGATACTGATCCCGTGTCCAAAATCATGTGAAGATTGACTCCGTTTACCACCAATAGCCTGGTTATTCGGTGTCCGCCTAAACTTTCATTGTTCTCACTGGTTACTGAGAAGATGCGATCGGATGTCCCTTCCGATTTAGGTGGGTTTTCTTTGGGCTCGATTGCTCTCACCTTGTCCGTCCTCCATGATCCTTGATTAGGTCTCGCGGTGTTTGATTTGCACACGGCTTTAAGATGACCAGCTTTGCCACAGGTCAAACACGTTTTTGAACGATGCTGGCAGACATCCTTGCGATGTCCGTCTTTACCGCAACAGAAGCATTTGATTTGATCACCTTGGCTCCGTTGATTCCACTTGCTGTTGGATTGATGAGCCTTGGGATCCTTCGGTCGTGTGTCTGGTTTACGCTTTGGGGTCGCCTTGCAGTTATTGATCATCAGGACATCGCTCCCTTTCATCTGCTTTTCACCGCGCGCGACGGCTTCACAGGCACTGGCCACAGCCATCACCTTCTCCAGTGTGAGATCCTTGAGTTTTTCCGTTAGGAGCTTCCTTACGATATCCTTGTTGGCCAGGCCAAACACGAACTGGTCGCGCAGTCTTTCATTTAGGTCGGTGAATTCACAGTTCTCTGCGGCCTGACGAAGCTTCCTAGCGAAAGCGGACGAGTCTTCTCCATCTTCTTGCTTTAGGTGGTGGAATGTGTACCTGTAAGCCAGTCCTGACTTTGTCGCTTGCGTCTCCTTTTCAAGCAGTTCCTTCAGGTCCTCGAATGTCTTATCTTCCGGTTTGTCCGGGAGTGACGCGTCAGCAATCAGGTTAAATGCTTTCTTTCCAAGTTGTGCGATGAATGCGTACTTCAACACGTCCTCCCCCCACTTGTTGACTTTGGCGATCGCCTCGAATCGTTGAAGCCATCGGCTCACTTCGGCCGGCGCATCTGTCTCCAGGGGTTCGATCGGAATCGTCGCCAGTGTTACTTTGGGAGATTGAAGGAGTCAAGCCAATTGTTATTTCAGACTAGCCTCTAGCTAGCAATTCATTTGTGCTCCAGTTGAGCTTTTTTATTAGCGTGCTTAAGATATATTTAATGTTGAGCATCTCTGCTCGTATAAATGAAACTGTATCACTAGGCACGGTTTGGCCATAGACCATTGCACGGAGGAATTGAGCGTCTAATTAACTAAAATCATACATAGATAGCTAACACTGCCCACCCTCAGTGTTTCAGTGGGAGTCACTGCCCACCCTCAGTGTTTCAGTGGGAGTCACTGCCCCCCTCAGTGTTTCAGTGGGAGTCACTGCCCACCCTCAGTGTTTCAGTGGGAGTCACTGCCCACCCTCAGTGTTTCAGTGGGAGTCACTGCCCACCCTCAGTGTTTCAGTGGGAGTCACTGCCCACCCTCAGTGTTTCAGTGGGAGTCACTGCCCCCTCAGTGTTTCAGTGGGAGTCACTGCCCCCCTCAGTGTTTCAGTGGGAGTCACTGCTCCCCTCAGTGTTTCAGTGGGAGTCACTGCCCACCCTCAGTGTTTCAGTGGGAGTCACTGCCCCCTCAGTGTTTCAGTGGGAGTCACTGCCCCCTCAGTGTTTCAGTGGGAGTCACTGCCCACCCTCAGTGTTTCAGTGGGAGTCACTGCCCACCCTCAGTGTTTCAGTGGGAGTCACTGCCCACCCTCAGTGTTTCAGTGGGAGTCACTGCCCCCTCAGTGTTTCAGTGAGGGTCGCCCCCCCCCCACCAAAGACGCACCTGATAGCTGGAATTGTCGCAGGCCAGTCCAGCAGCGATGGGCTCTCCATAGCAGACCTGGCCCTGCCGCCTGGCCTTAGAGATGGCCTCCCCGGCCTCGGCGCTCATCACGTGAACAACGTAGAGCGGACAGTTGGCCTCGTCGGCGATGGCCAATGCGCGCAGTGTGGCCTCGATCTCCAGGGACTCCGGCCGGGAATAGGAGTGACCCTCGGGGCCTCGGACGCCGTCGGCGACTACTTGCTCCGCTTTGCGCTCGATTATCTGGCGATGGTTAAAATAAGATGCGATTAATAGGGTTAAAATCAGATCTTAGGTATTAATAGATTAAGCGATACAGTTAAAAAATAGACTCTTACACACTTCTGGAGATGCAGGGGGATAAGACGACGCAGATAAGGAGATGCAGGGGGATAAGACGACGCAGATAAGGAGATGCAGGGGGATAAGACGACGCAGATAAGGAGATGCAGGGAGATAAGACGACGCAGATAAGGAGATGCATGGAGATAAGGCGAGGCAGATATGGAGAGTCAGAGAGATAAGGCGAGGCAGATATGGAGAGGCAGGGAGATAAGGCGAGGCAGATATGGAGAGGCAGGGAGATAAGGCGAGGCAGATACAGTTAAAAAATAGACTCTTACACACTTCTGCGGAGAGCATGAAGGCAGATAAGTAGATGCAGGGAGATAAGACGAGACAGGTAAGAAGATGCAGGGAGATAAGACGACGCAGATAAGGAGATGCAGGGGGATAAGACGACGCAGATAGGGAGATGCAGGGAGATAAGACGACGCAGATAAGGAGATGCAGGGAGATAAGACGACGCAGATAAGGAGATGCAGGGGGATAAGACGACGCAGATAAGGAGATGCAGGGAGATAAGACGACGCAGATAAGGAGATGCAGGGGGATAAGACGACGCAGATAAGGAGATGCAGGGAGATAAGACGACGCAGATAAGGAGATGCATGGAGATAAGGCGAGGCAGATATGGAGAGGCAGGGAGATAAGGCGAGGCAGATATGGAGAGGCAGGGAGATAAGGCGAGGCAGATATGGAGAGGCAGGGAGATAAGGCGAGGCAGATATGGAGAGGCAGGGAGATAAAGCGAGGCAGATATGGAGAGGCAGGGAGATAAGGCGAGGCAGATAAGGAGATGCAGGGGGATAAGACGACGCAGATAAGGAGATGCAGGGAGATAAGACGACGCAGATAAGGAGATGCATGGAGATAAGGCGAGGCAGATATGGAGAGTCAGAGAGATAAGGCGAGGCAGATATGGAGAGGCAGGGAGATAAGGCGAGGCAGATATGGAGAGGCAGGGAGATAAGGCGAGGCAGATATGGAGAGGCAGGGAGATAAGGCGAGGCAGATAAGGAGATGCAGGGGGATAAGACGACGCAGATAAGGAGATGCATGGAGATAAGGCGAGGCAGATATGGAGAGTCAGAGAGATAAGGCGAGGCAGATATGGAGAGGCAGGGAGATAAGGCGAGGCAGATATGGAGAGGCAGGGAGATAAGGCGAGGCAGATATGGAGAGGCAGGGAGATAAGGCGAGGCAGATATGGAGAGGCAGGGAGATAAGGCGAGGCAGATATGGAGAGGCAGGGAGATAAGGCGAGGCAGATATGGAGAGGCAGGGAGATAAGGCGAGGCAGATATGGAGAGGCAGGGAGATTAGGCGAGGCAGATAAGGAGATGCAGGGAGATAAGGCGAGGCAGGGAGATAAGATGAGCTAGATAAGGACATGTAGGTGAATAAAATGGGGTAGATAATTAGATTAACAGAGATAAGATCATTTAGACAAGGGGGTAATGTAAAAAAAATCGATATGCAGATGCAGAAGCATTAGATAGGCCTAACAAGACTTAGAAAATAAGTGATAGGAGCTTGACTGTGTTTCGGTGTTTCAGGGGAAGCGGGCGGCCACAAAGCGAGCTCATCTCACCTTGCCATTCTCGGCGTGCACCTGGGCCACCGCGCCAAGTTTCCGGCAGGCCTGGAAGACGTTCAGCATCTCGTCGTCCTCCAGTAGAAAAACATCCCTGTAAGCCATGAAACACTTGAACGAGTTGATGCCCTTCTCCTTGACCAGGGTGGCCATCTCCTGGCCAGTTTTCTCGCTCCATTGCGGCACAATCACGTGCAGGCCGTAGTCGCAGCAGACTTTCTCGTCGGCCCAGGCCCTGTACTTGGTGTACCAGTCTAGAAGGGAGTCGCCCCGGGGGCAGGCCACAAAGTCGATGATCATTGTGGTGCCGCCGGCCAGAGCGGCTCGGGTGCCAGTGTAAAAATCGTCGGCCGAGTGCGTGCCCATGAAGGGCATCTGCATGTGCGTGTGCGGGTCGATGCCGCCTGCAGTGCGGGATCGGCGGTTGGAGCTTTGAGAAACAGAGGTCACTTTGGGTCAACTTCTAATCAAGAGTTCGGGTCAACTTGGGTCAACTCACTAATCAAGAGTTCGGGTCAACTTGGGTCAACTTCTAATCAAGACTCAAGAGTCCGGGTCAACTTGGGTCAACTCACTAATCAAGAGTCCGGGTCAACTTGGGTCAACTCACTAATCAAGAGTCCGGGTCAACTTGGGTCAACTTCTAATCAAGAGTCCGGGTCAACTTGGGTCAACTCACTAATCGAGAGTTCGGGTCAACTTGGGTCAACTCACTAATCAGGATTTTGGGTCAACTTGGGTCAACTCACTAATCAAAAGTTCGGATCAATTTGGGTCAACTTGGGTCAACTTCTAGTCAAAATTTTGGGTCAACTTGGGTCAACTCACTAATCAAAAGTTCGGATCAATTTGGGTCAACTCACTAATCAAAAGTTTGGGTCAACTCACTAATCAAAAGTTTGGGTCAACTCACTAATCAAGAGCTTGGGTCAAATCACTAATCAAGAGTTTGGGTCAACTTGGGTCAACGCACTAATCAAAAGTTCGGGTCAACTTGGGTCAACTCACTAATCAAGAGTTCGGGTCAACTTGGGTCGAATCACTTGTCAAGAGTTTGCGTCAACTCACTTATCAGGAGTTTGGGTCAATGTGGATCTGATTTTAATCAGAATTAGATAATATTAGTCAAATCAATAAGCCAATACGCAGAGCACCTCTCACCTGGCATGACCAACATTCCGGCCGCTTCGATGACCCGAATACCGCCGGGCGTGAGCAGGTTGGTGCCAACCTGTTTAACAATCCCATCCTCAATGTAAACATCGGCCTCCTGAATAGCATCGTCGTTAACCACTTTGCCACCCTTGATTAATAGACGATTCTGCGACGACTGAACGTGATGGCCCAGCTTGTTCACGCCGATTTGAACTTTGGCTTCATTCATTGTGGAATTTTATGGCTTGATTTGTTTGGCTTTGGATTAGATAAATTCTGTTTTAATTATCGACAAATTTGAATGCTGCGATGCACTATTCAGACTGGAACTAGGCGTTAACAACAAAACAGTTAAACACACGGGTTTGCACTATCAACGCTTTTAAAGGAAGATTCTATACTAGAATTTCTATTCGGACACCAGCCTAGCAAATTGTGATAACACAGCTAATAGCTAGATTGCGTTCCAATGCTTGTCAGTCAGTGTGGCAAACTCTTATCTCCTAGTACGAGGTAAGCGTACGAGGTTCATCAACACTAGACAGTTTAGCTATAATCAGTTTATTTACTGTCACTTAGCGGCAGGAAAACTGCACTGCAGAATTACATTTTCGATAGTGTCATCGACAAACGATGCAACAGGCTTCGTATGAATAAACTTGGTTAAATAATAAAGTCAATAAAATACTTGTTTTTGTAGCTGTGTTGATGCAGAGACGGTCAGACTTGCCAGCCATGTTAAATTTAAATCCTGATGTCTTAAAAATGAGAAAAAAAATCAAATTGCAATAGCAAAGCAGACAAGGAAACAAGCAATGTATTAGTGTCTAACACAAGTATTCCAATGAATCAGAGGGTTATGGGCCTCTTGCTTCTGTACCTTTCTTCAGTCCTTACTTTCTGCACCGAAAGAAAATTTTCCTCAAATGCAAGGATTAAATTTGAAGAGTATTAATAATTTTTGTTCCTACTAAGTACCACAATAGATACTATACTTAAATTTTTCATGTATACACAATTGCAAACATAATATGCTTTTTTAGGGCCTACTGCTTACATTTTGAAGCATAATACAAAGACTAGAGCATATTTCTTTCACAAAAATTCCTAATACAAATATAGTTTTTTGCCATTATTTTGCATTTCAAATTTATTCTAGCACACAAAGAATTGGGTAGATGACCACTGGCTCCATTAACAATCATTCTAGCATGTGATTTGCAGCTAGCTGCAGAGTCATGCAAACTAGACCTCAAAATAAGAGAACTGTCCATCCTGATAATTGGCTACTATTTGTTGGTTTGCCACCTTTGGGCCATTTTCTAATGAATAGCAATGTGGATACTATCCAGGTGATCCAATATGTTTACAATGCTGATAAGGTGGCTAGTTTACTAATAACTAAGCTTACAATTGGGCCTACAACTGTTGTGCTCAAGTTTCTATAAGGAATAGGTTTTCTTTAAGCTAGCCACTTGATTTTGTAAAAGATTCTTAACTATATTTGTTGATGGCCTATTGTAGTCCAATTAATTGAAATCCTACACTGGCTAGTATCATATCCTGTGGCCTAATGATATTACAACCTAGGGCAACTTGTATTGAAATATTTTTACCTATTATTTGCTAGATCACTTTATCAAGCTGGGTGAACTTGGCTAAGACATTAAAGTAAAAAGTAGATAAGTCAAAGTTTCTTTGCATTAGGAATATCACATAGGAGTCTATTATAAAGGTAAAGGCAATTGGATACTTGGAATAGTGGAATATGTTCTATGGAATATTTTCTAATATAGCTGTAACTTTGCTACATTTTTGCAGTACCTGCGCAAGCAGGCTTACTCTGCTAGTTACCACTAACAATAAATTACTTTTGAATTTTAGCTGTTCCAGAATCTGGTCTGTTTAGTATTGCTACAGTAGTTTGACTATTCAATTCGATTGAAAAGAATTTTTTAATTTTTTATTGCAATTAAAAATTCAAGATTTAACATTTTTCAGTTGAGTTAAAAAAAACAACCTTTAACTTTTACACCATCAGAATCAATCACTTGGAAAGCTTGTGAAGGAACCTCTGCGGCAATACTCCCACCTTTTCGGTGCAGATGGCTATCTTACGGCTCACGAGAAGACTCAATATCATCAAGCGAATGTCCTCAAAGCCAACCAATTCAAGCGAATGCTCCCGGAAGATCACATTGATTCATAGCTTGTCCAACAGATGACTGAAAGCCTTACAAAAACAAAGAAGGCATTGGGCTCCATCATTTGAGGTAACCATTCTTTTTTGCCACTCGTCCCCAGTCACTAGTAATATTGTATTAAATTGTAATTTTGAAAAAAAATAGACAAAAAAATAAAAGTAGGTTATAGACAATTGCTGCTGCCCTGTGCTCTGTGGCACAGACATGAATTTTGTCTGAGGGGTTGGTCACGCTAGTCTGGGGGGTCACAAGGTTCAATAATAGGGTTTTGAACATGATAGTCTGGTAGTCTGCATGACTCCTAGCCAGTGTAGCTAGTCCACCTAGCCATATTTTTCCTACTTCCTCTTCTCTTCAGCCATTCTGGTGTGCGGCAAAAGTGGCTTAGCTCTTTGTGGCCATCGTGATCATGGACCAGTGTTGGACTTGCAGGAGTGCAACAATGGTGTATTTCACTAACTTCTTTGTGTATTTGTTGATGTTGGCGACAAAAATCTCAAAGAGCATTTGCATTATGGGTCTGTGAATGCCAAGTACACCAGCTGGCTGATCCAGAACGAGGTTATCGAGTGTCTTGGTGAAGTTGTTCTGGATAAGCTACATGAGAGAATCAACAACTCAGAGTTTGTGTCCATTCTTGCTAATGAGACAACAGATTTGTCTAGGCAGGAGTAGTTGATGCTGTGTATTCACTATGTCCACAATTATTCAATCTTTGAAGACTTCTTGCAGTTTTCTTATGCAGAAGATCTGACTGGTGAAGGACTTGGCAATCAGATTTTGAGTGAGCTAGCAAAACTTTGTATCAACTTAGAAGGAAGAGCAGTGGGGCTTGACTTTGATGGAGCTAGCACAATGAGCGGGAAATTTCGAGGAGCTCAAGCTGTCATTTGACAAAAGTACCTGTGTGCGATCTACATTAACTGTGCCACTCACTGCCTGAATCTTTTGATTTCAAAGAGTAGTGATGTTGCTCAAATCCAAAATATGTGGGGCATCATTTGCAAGGTCAGCTCATTTTTTAACTCATCCAAACAGTGTGTCAAGCTGCTAGAAGTAGCTGTAACCAAAGCTGCAGCTGCAGATGCCATAGTGGATTCAGGTGTAAAGCGAGTGAAAGTCCTTTGCAATACACGCTGGATTGAATGTCATGATGCTGTACTAAACCTATCCAAGCTCCTTCCAGCAATTTTTTCGGGACTCGAGGATCTCAAACTTTGCCAAGACAATGCAGAAGCAGCACAGAAGGCTAAGACACTTCTTTGTGCTATGGATGGCGAATTAATTGTCTTGATCTGCATCCTGAAAGCCATTCTTTCTCTCACAAGGGGACTTTCTGAAGCTTTGCAGCGGACTGCTATTGATCTATTAAATGCTTGCCAGCTAATCTCTGTCGTGGTAGAAGAGCTGAAGCAGTGGCATCATACATGCGCAACCCGGCCAGTGCGACCTTGTTTAGTGTAAGTGCGACATTGTTTCTGACCAAAAGTGCGACATTGTTCAGTGTAAGTGCAACATAGGTTGTCAGTGGAAAAATTTGCAACTTAGTTGGCCAAAAATTTCAAAGGACCAAAAAAAAAAAGTCCTGCGAACGATTCTTGCCTGAATCTTCCCAATTCTTCTCCATTTTGCGACTTACCCCCTTGTTTTTCACCAATTTTGTGACTTACATCACTGATTTTTCGACTTGCATCAGCAATTTTGCGACATCCCTTGCTTGGCAGGCCTGTCACCCGGCCGATTTGGCCGGGTCGGCCGGGTGTTGCACATGTATGAGTGGCATACAAGCAGTCAGCACTTTGATCAGCTCTGGGATGAAATAGAGACAATGTTGGCCAATCTAGAAGTAGACACCGCACCTCCACAATACACTGCAAGGCAGTGTCATCGAGCTAATACTCCAGCATCCACTTTGAAGGACTACTGGCAGTTGAACGTCTACATTCCATTTCTGGATTCAATTATGATGAACTTTGATGACTGCTTCAAAGACTTTAATTTCATTGCTGTGGGTTTCTCTGCTCTTCTACCAACGAACTGCAAGCAATATGACTTTTCCCACTTAGCTAACACAGCCGGTCACTTCCTACTATACCTGCCTACTAGCAAGATGGAGTTTTTGGAAGCCAAGTTTCATTTGTGGCAGCGCATGTGGCAGAATGAGGATAAAGATGCAGTAATGCGTCGTCCAAGTACTATTATAGATTTGTTACATGCTTGCAACAAGATGTGCTTCCCGAATATATATTCATTGCTTTTAATTTACACGATGCTGCCGGTATCAACTGCCAAAGGAGAGCGATCCTTTTTGACATTAAAGTTCATAAAGAACTACTTACATAGCACAATGGGCGAAGAGCGACTGAATGGACTGGTATTGACGTTTGTGCATCAATTGCTGCTTTCCAAAGTCATCAAGTTGGTGGTGGAAAAGTTTCTGGGAAAGGACCAAAGTCAACGAGCAACATTTTAAGCAAGTCCTAGATAGCTGGACTCCTGACAGTAACAATCTGACATTTTTCTGAGTCTGACTCACTGCTTGACAGCATGATTTTTGTTTTAAAGTTATTGAATTCTCGATCTGTGACTTGACAGTTCAAACTTAGGGTTTTAACTTTTAAGTTTAATTATCAGGAATCCATAAAGTTCTACAAATACAATTATGATTTAAATACAATTGAGTGCTACAGGGATTCTGCTTTGGGAATAGGGGTGCTGGTTAGGCGCCATACTCAGGAAGGTGGCCTGCACGCAGGAATTTTCCCACGTGCACAAGCCACGCTAAAATTTTGGCGTGCAAAGAGGGGTCTCAAGCCATGCCTAAATTTTCAGCGTACAAGTTTTTTACTTGGCGTGCAACCTTGGTGTGCAATTACAAACTGACAGTATATCAACAGTCAGATATAGATGTATACACTATATATACAATATATAAAGTTAAACGTGAACAATTGAATGTTGATTAAACCACTAGTTGAGGCTAAAGCCTACAGGCCTACAGCCTACATTAAAATTAAAATATCCAATAACTTTTAAACGCTCTTATTTTAGGACTCTTTTAGACTTTTAGTTTATTTGTTTCTTGAAATTTAAAGAAAAATGTTTTGATACTCACTCTGTTCTTTGAAGCGAATTTCAATTTTTATATAAAATTTGTTTAACGTAAGTAAAAAATTTATTTAAAAATTACGGTTAATATTCAAATTCAGCGTACGGCAAATCAGCGTACATGATTTTTGGTATTCAAGATTTTTAGCGTGCAACAGAAATGTCATGTTAAGGGTTTTAAAAAATTGGCATACATTGGTGTGCACCAAGGATTTTTCCATAAATTGATTCCCACATGCACTTGCCACCTTCCTGACTATGGGTTAGGCGGTAGAAGTGATAGTAGCTTAGTTGTTAGTCTAATAGTCTTCATTAAAAGTTCCAGTTTGCAGCTTTTATCTGGGTCACATGGCTATATTGGCTAACTGGCAAGTGAAATGACTTCATTATCATATAGTCCCCAACTCCCTCATACATGTAGTCCACCCCCCTCCCCTTCAAAAAATCCTGGTTGTGCCAATGAGCAAATATTGGATAAGTGATAGTTTTTTAAAACTCTTAAGCAGGAATTTATATGTACATATCTATAACTATCCAAAAAATATATTTGGAAATTTTCTGTATTGGGTATTGCATTATTATCCATTCTAATTAACTTTGTCATAGGCTAATTTGAAATATTTTGTAAATTTTAGTTGGGTCTAGTAGGTCATCTCCTTTGTACATCTGTGACCTACATTTTGTCATCTTAATTGCTTTGTTACTTTTAGAAATAATATTAGATAGAAAAATTATAAAGTCACATTCCATATTATTAAACATCATAAAAAAATAATTTTGTGTTCCTAGTAAACTAGCACACTTGATAATACTTTTAAATTTTACTATAAAATATACAAAACTATTAAAAGTATATTATGTGTTAAGTCTATAATAAAATCACTGATTAGGCCTATTAATAAAATAATATTAGTATTACTGTTAGTATTGGCTACGGTAAGCAATACTAAAAATGTAATAATACTGGCTTAGCGAGTTACATAACTGCCTACGCCACTGTTAGTAGTAGGGGCCTAGGCCTAAGCTACTGCACAAATTCATGGCTGTCTGTGTAAAAAAAACAAGACAAACGACCTACACCTGGGAATATAAAAACTCTAACATATTATACATTTATACTTTACATTATATCATTATTCATAAATGTACCATTTCACCGCATAAATCGTGAATAAGAGAATTCTTGCACAATTTGAAAATAGTGAAATAATTGAGCATTTGAATTGGCAATACAAATAAAAATGTAACAAATTTGAATGGTCAAACACTGCACTTTCTAAATTCTGTCGACTCTAAAATTCATTTTTGCTAACGATTTGCTAGCCATTAGACTTCGTTTGTGCAATAACGCAAACCTAACGAAACTATTTAAATATTATCTATTTGGTTTGAAAATTCAAATATTTTCTATAGGTTTTAACTACTATTAGTCTGTTAACTCTAACTCTAAAATAAAAAATAAGCGCGGAGTTGAGCCGCCGATACAAATTTGTTTAATTCTATTTCCATGGCCGCATAGAAATAGGTAGGTAATTGCACAATAAGAAAAAAATAACTTTGCAAATAATGTATCTTGAATTTACAAAAATGAATAGAGCTGTCTAAAAATACTTTGTTGTTTTGTTTTAGGTAAGTAACCAATTTGTGCGGTGAAGCGTGCAGTTGCAAAAAAAATTCTGCAGACAAAATAGGTTCTATTATTGGGTTTCGGCTTTGTTGTTTTACCGACGCCTCCTCAGAGCACCGATCTTATTGCCTACATGGACAGCTCTGCATGGCCTCCCATTTCCGATCTCGAGGTCAGCCCCAGGGGTAGCAGGATAGGTGTGGCGAGCGGCTTGGTCATATGATAGGAGACAACAGCGAGATACAGACACAGAGATTAAGAAAGTTAGAGAGCTGCCAGCTGCCAGCCCCAAAAAGGAAATTAAAACACTAAGAGGGGAACCGCGACGGAGAGTGCACCCAACAAGGCAAGATCATGCACGCGATCTCTCACCAAAACCAATTAGATTAATGCACTGCGAATGTCCTCGAACTCCATAGTGACCGTGGTAGATCTCGTAATCGACCGTTAGTACTTGTCGCTCTCGCTTACTCTCGACGATTGGACTGTCGCTGCTATTCGCTACCTGTGTCGATACTGGGGGCTGATGACTCTGACGTTGTTGATCTAGGGGTCGTCTGAACAGAGCTCAGGTCTTCAGAGCGGGTGTCAGAGCGAGAGCGCGGAGGGGGAGAAGGTCCAGCAGGTAAGGGAGACCGCGCGAACGTGCACGTTTTTTCCCTGGGGCGCTCTCGACGGCGCCTTATAAAGGCGCGGGAGGCGCCGATTTGTTAGAATGATCGCCGATTATTCCGATTGGTCAGGTCGAATTTGTTTTATCGATCGTGCATTTTTCTGATTTGCTGATGATCTTATCACGTGACCCAACGCAATGACAATAAAAATATGCGCGTTAATCAGCACGAAGAGGAGAAGGTGAAGAAGGGGAATAGGAAGAGACAATTCTAAATCCCAAGGTACTTTTAGGGTCGGAATCTGAGCTGTCAAAAATTGACTGGCAAAAAGTAAAAATAGAACAATAGGTGAGCCTCCCGAAAACCTCCAGAAGCCATAAAATTGGGGCATAAAAAGTACCAGACACGTGGAATAATGGAGTCAAAAAAGTCTGGCGCCAAAAGTTGTCAGAAACAAAGGTCAGACCGTCTGGCGCAAAATATTTATAGCCCAAAAATACCTAGGTACGCGTGTACAGGATGAACTTAGAAGCAAAATTTACAGCGGCTAAGAAGGACCAAAATTCCCTACGGGAGCGTCATACTACTCCTGGTAGTAGAAGAAAAGAACCTTCTTTTGGGAAGTCTGCAGAGTGAGCGATAAAGTGCGTCCCCATCACTATGCTTTAAATTAAAGCAAAAATATCATACACTACTTCTTTTGCTAATCCCTCATCTCGTCCAATGATAAATATACTTCAATGGTAAAATTTCAACAGACTTCCAAGTTCCAGCTACAGTTACAGTTTCATAAATGGCCTAGTAGTAGGAAATTTAGTTTCAGTAATTTAGAGAGCGAGGCAGGGAGCCGAGACGGCGGCTTGCCAGGACAGGCTCATTCGAGGCGATGATGCGGCAATGGCCGACGGATCCTCGATAGATGCAGCTGGTGGCTCGATAGACTAGGGGCAGGGCTTAAAGCCTTTACTGGTGCTCGTGTCACTCTGAGGAGACGGTACTGACGATGATTCCGACTTCAGAAGGCATTGGGTACGGAAAATCTGAAGTACGAGTAATTGCAAATTGAACCACTTTTTCTATTTATTTAAGGTGAAATACTCTCCCCCCAGATTACATAGGAATACGGATATCATTTAGATTGGGAAATCACAAACTTGCACTCCTGCTGACAACTAGCCCAAAAATTCCTTATGAAAACAGATTGTGTCCCGAGTGTAAAACTGAAGTGGAAAATTAAATCCACTTTCTGTTCAAAATGTCCATGGGTTCATTAACGTGTAGTAGCCCAAGAAGATTTTGTCAAACTTGTCTCATGTGAAGGTGCTAATTTTCTGTTTTTTTAACATTTGAAGACAAATACTTTTACATTATGACACAGGAAGACGTTAAAGTAGCAGAAATTCTAGCTGAATGCATCATAAGCATGCGAAATTAGAAAGCAGCTGCTCTGATGCCCACACTATAGATTAATTGGGAGCTTTTCATGCAAAATTTTTTGAGGGAAAATCTGGACACCAATGGTAGCGTCTCGTCGAATCAGCTATTGGGTTGGAAGGCCCATAAAAAGTACCAACGTTGCGGCACGGAATGGCATTGTTTTCCCAGACTCCCAGACCCGCAAGAGCGAAGTTTAGCGGGCAAATAATTTATTAATAAAAAATCTCCTGACATGTCAAAAACTCTCCCGAGAACGTATTAGCTTAAGAGAAGCGGCAGCCTACTCAAAATCTTGTGCGCAGATTACTCAGTAAGCAAAGAAATTGTGAAGAGTTTTCCATCCCAAAAAGCGGTAGCCTTGACGACTGAAATAACAGGAGCCGAACAAGCCGTTCCTTTGAACTAAAACTTGCAATATAACATATAAAGAAGGCAGAAAGCAAATTATTGCATTAATAACCGTACCGATATGCGGCCCATGCCAGTAATTTTTCTTGCTTCGCATCTGCTGCTGCTGCTGCTCCTAGCTGCCTGGCCGATTGCAGAAGCTTCTGTCTCTGACTCGCGCGCCTGGCTGAAGGGCTTCGACAACCTGAGCGACTACGAGGAGACGGCAGTGCGGTCTGCGCATTCAGTTCGTCTCTGCCTAGCCGAAGCCTCCAACCTGACTCGCCTGGTCACTTTCAACGAGACCAGCAAATCTTGCCGGGAGTTCCGGTGCCGGATGGGCCTGCCTAACTGCCGGAAGTGTCACAGCACGGGAGGTTGGGGCTCAGGAGCGGCTAATCTCACGGCGGTTTGGGTGAGTAGTTGATTAACAATCCTTAATTACTTCACGCCGTACTTTTGCGGCTCTTCCAGAACACAAAACCTTCAGGGTAGAAACGCATTACTGCCGTCTAGATTTTATATCCCTACCATACTAGGAATTTTTTTGAATTCCCTGAAACTTTCCGAAAAGATTCAATCCTTTAAAATTTGTAGACGCCGAAACCATTCGCGGAGCAGTGCTGGATTACAGTGCAGCACCGGGTTTCTGATTCTGTAAGCTTCAATCGCAATTGGACTGAATATAAGGCTGGCTTCGGAGAAGGACCCGTTGGCAACTACTGGATTGGTAAGAGTTTTCCGAATGCTGGCTACCTGTATTCGCTTATCAGTAGGTATTTAACAGCGTTTTAGTTTCGTTCGTACCATCCCATCCGTGATATTACAATCCATATTGCAATCCGTATCGCTCAGGCCTCGATCAGCTCCACATCCTGACTAACTCGCCAACTCAACCGCGAAAACTTCGAATACTAATGAAGTCTTGGAACAACACCGAATATTGGATCGAATACGCGAGCTTCAGCGTGGGCCCAGAGTCCACCAAATACAAACTCAGCATCACGGCCGAATATTCCAAGAGCCACTCAACCATTGGAAACTCCATGGACGTTGCTAGTGGTCGCAGATTTTCAACCAAAGATGAAAACAATGACGAGTGCAGCAACAGACAGTACAACTGCGCGGCCCGCTTCAACGGCTGGTGGTTCAGCTGCTGCTCGAACGTATTCGCCAACGGAGTCTACTATAACTACCCGGCGGCACTGAGCACTCCGGATTGGAAGGGCATCGCGTGGCGCTTTCCGTTTGGCGCTTCCTATTCTTTGATGGAGTTCGAGATGCTCATTGCTTGACCTTGAGATCTGATTAATCTAGAGTTTGAATACTGCGAATCCGAGAAAACTTGGACAGATACTCAAAATTTTGACTGATTTTTCCATGCTCGCTTAGACGAGATTTGTACGTGTTTCAAGATGTAGAAAATATATAACTGCCCTGATTAGTTGCAATTCGATTGCAATGAGAGTATTGTTATATTCAGGAGGACCAGGTAGTCTCAAACGGCAGCGATTTCACAACAGTAATTTGGGGTTAGCGTGTTTCAATTTTGACGTCCATGCGAGCTAAAATCCAAACGCATATCGTTTTCTTGCGCTATTAGTTCGTTCAACTTTAAATAATGGGCACTTAAGTCCTTTCAAATGCGAGATGTGAAGCCTGCAGCTAGAACTTAAATCCTATAGTTTCCATCCAGCGGGTGCAACACATTTTCAAGTGAGCCACTCAATGTCTTCGTGAAATTACAAGCGTACTAACTTATACTTATATTTATAATTCTCTTATTATTAATCAGCAGTTAAGCGAAGTTGTGATCGATTTTTTTCTGCAAAAGAAAGCCACTTAAATTGATAATGAAAATTCATGGAAAATTTTTACCGAAAAGACCCAGGAGCGATTTAAAAATTACCTATGAATTGATAAAGATTGGAATAGTTTGAAGTGGGTGGGCTCTATTCTACTGATCAATGAACTGCTCCCATGGCTAAGAAACAAAAGCCTTAAATCGCTAAATTGCACTGGTAAATTGGCTTGAGCTGCAGATATTTTTCACCGCGACAAAACCTGCATGTCACTTGCAATATAGCTTTGTAGTACTTTATTAGGACTTGGGAGGACTCACAATTCACATGCTTTCTGCTGATTAGAATAGAGAGAAATTTGCTCAATCGATGGCACATCTTCATAATGGTTTGAAAGCCTCGCTGTTCGACCGAAGTTTCGGATGCTTGCACAATGTAAGTCGCTATTGGTTCATGGCTGTCATGCATATTAAAGAAGGCAGCATTAGCAGGTGCTCGTAAAATTATTTACATTGAAAAGAGCAGAAAAATTAAAGCACAAAACTTTCTTATTTATCTTCATCCCAAAGGACTAGAATCATTGATAAACTGTTGCGCTGCCATCGAATGTTATATTTAAACGAATAAAATTATCAAATACTTTAATAGGAACAAGTATTTCCTACTTTTAGTTGAGAGTCCTACGTTGTAGTGAGATTATGTATCTATTTAGGGGAAAATTCATGCTTGAAGCCTTGAACTACTGTCGTAAACTTATACTTAATACTACTGTTAGCACAGGAGCCTGGGACACTAACCATGGCTCATGCTCCAACAGCTGCGCAGCCTAATGGTTCAAGTGCTGCTCCAGTGGCTATCTGAATTGCCCGCTACTTTAATTTATCCTCAGGCACTGAGCCTCAGGAATGAGGAACTGGAATAGAATTGTCTGTGTAACGAAATAGAATCGTTGGCTGACGTATTGGATAAATCGTTTATTAACGTTGCAACGTGGCGTGGCGATAGCAGGCAACTACGGAGCCTTTAGTAGGTTGGCAAGGGTGCGGTCAGCATGAATGAACGGTCATGTTATAAATCAATTTGGACTTTTATGCAGTAAGATGTAACCTAATGGGCTGAATTACAAAGCACAATAATGTTTACACGAGTTCACGACCACTCACGCTAAGCCTCGCGCTTACACGCCGCGTGACGCAATATAAGTTAAATGTTTCCTAGAAATAGTGCTCAGTATAAGAAAAAAAACTCAATTTATACAATTAAATTATTTTAAAGTTGATCGACCAAATAAGTTAAAAAGTTAATTAATTATTACATAAATTGTTACATTCGCCTCTCTCCCACGCGAGCCCAAAGAAGATACCAGTGTTAATTATTCGATCGAAGTTTTAATCAAGTGAAATTCGAATGCAAAAAATATCCGAGTGGAATTGGTTACGAAGATATAATAAATAATTCTAAACCTCATTACGACTCACGGAAAGAAACTCTTCGCGCATCACAGCAAAGGGATTAAAAAAACGGGAAAAAATATATTGGGTGAATGTGAGTGATCTGCAGAATTATAATGATTCCAATCAATGGTGGATGACGGAAAAAACAACGCAGGATTAAAATCAATAGATGAAGTACATTTTGGGTGCACTTGAATTTAAGGCAACGAGACGGACGCTTATAGCACGGGCAGCGGCGGACGGCATGTTAAGCCACAAAATCACCACCGCAAGTAGCACAAAAACCTGACCCAAGACTGCACAGCTGTGCTCACCCTGCCCACACACAGAAGGGAACAAGCCCCCCACGCACACATCTGCAAACAGCTAACTGGCACTGGCACAAAAAAACGAAGGAGCAAAAAATAACGAAAAAAACAGAAAAAAAACTAATGGTGATTGGAGCGTTGGCAGATCCCAGAAAGCACTTTCAAAAATCTTGGGGGCGGCCTAACCGCCCTGCCACTTCGAGTGGTGTAAGTACTACTGGCGCCCGAGCGGGACAGCGGCAGTTTTTCGGCTTTAGTCTGCCCAGACGTTTTAGCCATCGGGTTTGGCTCCGGGCTCTGCACTATTGGCAAAGTGCCCCTTCCCTGATCCGCTAACTCAATCTCCACTGCGATTGGTGGCACATCACAGACTCTTTCTAGCCCTTCCAGCACCGTGGCCGCTTCTCTACACTCTTCTGGCTCGCTGCCAACCTGGTCACAAGCTTCTTTTTGCTGCGATGCACCTGGCTGCACCTGGCTGTCACTGGGCTGCATCTGGCTGTCACTGGGCTGCACCTGGCTCTCATTGGGCTGCATCTGGCTCTCATTGGGCTGCATCTGGCTGTCACTGGGCTGCACCTGGCTGTCACTGGGCTGCACCTGGCTGTCACTGGGCTGCACCTGGCTCTCACTGGGCTGCACCTGGCTGGGAACTTGAGTTGGCTGCAGCGCCGAAACAGGAAAGTACGGCATTCCATTTTCTTCAAAATCCGAGTCTGAACTGGAATCTGAACCATCAGGTGATGACTCGTCAAAATTTCCAACCCGAGAATCTGGCAGACGGGCCGTGATTTTGAGGCCAAATCTATCGACAGTGTCTTGGTAGTTAGGCTTCCTGACGCATTTTTTTAGTCTGTCAACATTATAAATGTTGTGGCTCGGATTAGGTGTACGGATCAACGGGTTTTCTCTGACGAATTCTGGCAACAACCTGTAATTGCGCTCCGATACTTGCTGAACAACTCGGTATGGTCCTAACCAAACCGCTGGGTCGATGCCTCGGTGGTCTGGGTTACGAACCCACACCAGCTCACCTACTTCGTAATTCGGCTTGAAGACAGCTCTGTCGTAGTAGCGCTTCTGTCTTTTCTGAGCCTTTCCCCGCAGAGCTCTGGCGGTGGCCGAAGTCTCAACAAGCGCTTTGTGCAGCGAGTGAGCGTAGGATTCGGGATTGTAGTATTCTTTGGGTGGAGGATTGTACTGCAAATCAAGAGGAATGTCAAGCTCCCTCCCGAAAAACAACTTGGCTGGGGTGAATCCGGTGGATTCAGACTCGGTCGACCGGATTGACAAACCCACTAGCTTAGCTGCCAGCGGCCAGGCTATGCTGCGCTCGGCGCACACGGCTCTAACCTTTGTTTTGATGGTCTGGATGGCGCGTTCCACCTTCCCATTCGCTTGTGGTCTCCGCGCAGTGATTCTCAGCATGTCGATTTCGAGGAGCCGAGTCAACTCGGCAACAGTAGCGTTAATGAAAGCAGTGCCGTTATCTGATACTAACTGCTCCATTGCCCCGTATCTCACCACCCATTCCGTGAGAATAGCTAGCGCTGTAGTTCCAGCCGAAACGTCAGGCACTGGGACAATCTCGATGAAGCTGGTGAATCGGTCAACCATCACCAGGAGGTACCGCATCCCATTGGACTCAGGAAAAGGTCCACAATGGTCTACATGAACTACCTGGTTGGGATACCCGGCCAGTGCCGGTTGCATGGGTGCTCTGACCTTTTTTGTCCTTTTTTTAACTCTGGCACATGTTTCACATTCGGAAATTACGCCTCGCACGTAAGGTTCTAGGTCAAAGATGAGGAACCGTGCCTTCAGCGCGGCAATCGTTTTATTTGCTCCGGAGTGATTGCAAGCCCTATGGTACTTGATGACTAGCTCGTCTAGATCAGCTGATGCTGGAATGACTAGCTGCTTCACACTCGGTTTGCCTTTCCTTGATGGCTTAGTTCTATAGAGCAAACCATTCTCTACTGAAAGCTCACTTAACAGAGCCCAAAACGCCTTTATCTCCCGACTGCAGTCCTGGATGTCCTGTTTGTTCAGTCTAGGTTCGGAACCAGCCACAGTCTTTTTGATTCTTATCAGATCTACATTAGAATCTTGAGCAAGTGAGGCCCAGTTGGCCTCTTCGATTTCTCTATCACCTTCATTCGTCGCCTCGCTTAAATCACTCAGATTATCGGCAGTTTGGATTGCTAGGCTAGTTGCTACAGCTTGATTTGAATCACAGCTACTGCTGTCACTATTTCGCTTTGTGCCTTGCTCATTGCAGCCAAGCCCAGTTGTAACTTGAGCCACCTGGACTTTAGAGCTTTCTATTGGCTCTTGGTTGACTTCAGTAGCTTTGTAATGATTCCCAACTTTTAAACTATCGGTCTGAGATGCCGTACTAACAGGGTGGGCGCGAGCACTCGAGGTCTCTGTGACCCGATTTTCAGCTTTAGCGGGCTCTGAATACTTCGTCACGCAGTTTGGCTGTTCATGACTTTCAATCTGGGTCTGAGTCGAGTTCTCCGTTGTTATTACCTTATTCGAATTGAATTTAACGGTTCTTATGGCGGTACTTGAGCCCTTAAACTTTGCTTGAAACTCTGGGATACGTGAGCACGACGGACAATCGAAGTGATCCGGTCGGAACTTGGGATTTCGGCTCAAAATGTCGGCATTAATGTGGGTCTCGCCTGGCCTGTGTTCCACAGCGAAGTCGAAGTCTGACAAGCGTTCTAATGGCGTCTGCTCTACATTAAATGAGTATGGCTCCAAAACCACAAGCCACTGAGCTAGCATGCCAGTTGCGTGCTTCTTGGAGTGAAGCCACTTTAGCGCTACCGCGTCAGTTCTTACGATGAAAGGTCTGTCTAGGAGGTACGTCCGGAATTGTTCTAGCATTATAATTAAGCCAAGTAGTTCGCGCATGGTTGCGCAGTAGTTCCTTTGCGCACTGTTGAACTTCTTTGAGGCAAAAGCTATCACGCGTTCATTGCCGTCCTTTCCCACTTGGGACAGGACTCCACCCACTCCAACGCCTGAGCTGTCACAGTCTAGTACGAAGGAGCCGGCTTCTGCTCGCATGTCCGGGTTAGCTAAAGTTGGAGGACTACAGAGGCTAGCTTTCAGCTTTTGGAAGGCTTTTTCGTGCTTTTCTTCCCAGATGAATTTCTCTTGCGAGTTGGCTATAGCATACAATGGGGCTGCTAAGATAGAAAACTTTGGCACGAATTTCCGGTAGTAGTTAGCGAAGTTGAGGAAGGACAAAAGTTGCTTTCCTGTCTTTGGTCTACACCAATTCTGAACAGCTTCGGTTTTACTAGGGTCTGTCTCGATTCCGTTTGCTGACACCATAAATCCCAGAAATCTCAGCTTCTCTCTAAACAACTCACACTTGGCTGGCTAAATTTTTAGGTTGGCCTTTTGCAGCTGCCAGAACACAAACGCTAAGTTTGCTATCATTTCATTGGTTCCGGGCCTTTATGATGACGTCATCTAGATAAATCAGACTAACTCTCATCAGCAATGGTTTAAACACGCGATGCATAAGTTTGGCAAAGTTAGATGGGGCGGTTTTGATACCATATGGGACGACTCTCCAACGGAAAGTGCCTTGCGGGCAGGTAAAAGCAGTGATGTCTCTGTCCTGCTCTCTAATACCTACCTGCCAGTATGCGCTAGTTAGGTCTAGAGTTGAAAAGATAGCCGAGTCAGCTAGACTGTCAAATGTCTCGTCCATCAGAGGAAGCGGAAAACTGCAAGGCTTAATTAATTTATTAACTGCCCTATAGTCCACACACATCCTATAGGATTGGTCCTTCTTTTTTACAAGCACGATCGGAGAAGCCCACTCCGAGTCGCATTCTTCGACTATGCCCTGCTCAACAAGCTGTCCTATGTACTTGTCTAAAAACTCCTTTTGAGCAGGAGTTGTTCGCCGGGATGGCTGGACGACTGGCCTTGAATTTGGGTCTTTCAGCTCAATTGTCAGTTCATGTAATTTTGTTCGTGATATATCATGCTCACTGCGGGAAATTTGGCTCATGAAGTAGTTCAACATCTTCAGCGTGGTCTCTAGCTGTTCTCCGCTCAGTTTAGACTCCTCTAGGCGGAATTGATGAGCTAGCCACCGAGCGGTTTCTTTGTCTGGGCTAGGCAGGTTATTAAGTTTTTTTAACATCTGTTCAATATTTTCGACTTTAAAGTCGCTTTCGGAGAGAGAAGTCTTGCTGATTGTTTCATCGACTCCTAGTTGCTTAAAGGAGGCAACCTCATCCTCTCTTCTGAGCGACACAGGGTCCTCACTGGTATTCATGACTCGAAGTAGTATATGATTTGAGGTACTGGTTTGGTCAACCGAGTGCGCAATCAATAAGCTCGAATCGCCCGCAAAAAGCTTGCCCCCAACGGAGCCGCAGACGTTGGGCTGACCATCAATCACCCTTCCAGGAATTAGAGTCTCAGACCTGGGGGGAAGTTCGACATTACACGCCGCCAGAACTCTCTTGACTTGGAAAACGCTACAGTCTCCTTCAATTATTGGAACAGGCTCGCCGCCCGCAGTCGCACGACCCTCCGCCACCAAAAGATTAATCCGAAAGTTTCTCATGAAGTCTATACCAAAGAGGGTGTCGGAAATAGGGTGCTCTATGACTAGGAAGACTTGTGGCCTCGTCACATTACCGATTCCAACCTCACAGACAAGTTTGCCAATGATGCGGCTAGAGGCTCCGTTAAATCCGGAAGCTGACTGTGTTGTAGTCGCAGCAGTGAACTGATTGTTGACTGGGTCAGCTGCTATCAATTTGTCCCGAATTTCTGAGCTAATAATTGACGCATTTGAACCGCTATCTAAGCATCCAATCAGCTTGATGTCTCCCACCATAGCCTGCAGATAATAACCGGAGCCAGAGCTCTCTGACCTGGCCACAGTCTGGCTGCACTTGAAATTATTTTCGTTGTACGTCACCTCGACTGCACGGTCGTTCTTTTTGCCCTTATCGGCCAGCCGAATGAATTCAACAGGTGCCCCAACGATTTGATGGGCAGGGACGAGTTCTCTCAGCTCATTACTCAGTTGGGAGATGTGCACGAACACGGAATCGCCGAGGGGCAGAGATTGGATAAATCCATAAGCATTTGACCAGTAGGAGATTCTCCCCACCTCTTTTTCAATTTTCGCTGGACTCTTCTGTGCTGGCTGACTCTGAAAACGCCCGAATCGGTTTGAAGGGTCCGGTGCCCCTGTGCCCGGGCACTCAGCCACCAGATGATCAGCTGAACCACATCTGAAACAGCAGCGCTTCCCTCTAGGCCTTTCGGTGCTTTTTTCATAGTAAGTGGGTCCCGTAGCAGCAGCTGATGTCCTCTGAGCTCTGAATCCCACGCTAGAAGGGTTCCTCATCGGGCCTGCAGGCTCACAGTTTTGCTTAGCCTCTGCCTCGAGTTCCTGGATTCTTTTTCTCAGTCTGGTGATCTCATCTAACTCTATCTGACGAACTTTATTAGTCTCGGTTGGCTTCAGTAGTTTCTGAATATCAAGAAAGCTTTTCGCTTTCTTTAGGATCTCTTGGAGGGATGCTTTTGGCGACTCTTGCGTCATTGTTATCAACTTTTCCGCCAGACTTTTTGTCAAGAACCCCATAGCAAAAGCGTGATCGAACAAGTGGGTCACTCTGTGGTGCGGATATTTTTGCAGCCGTAGCTAAGGCCACCAGGCGGTCGCAATAATCTTGGATTCCTTCGCCTTCTGCCTGGTGGGCTGCTGTGAGTTCGATGTAAAATTTTTCAGCGCTGCTGGAGTCTGTATACCGGTCCCTCAGGGCTCCTACAGCTTCTGGGAATGGTACCTTTTGCAGTCCATTGTTAAAATAGAACTCTTGAACTTCTGGTGACAGCAAAGAGAAAAGAATGCCGCTGCAATGCTCGCGCTGGATTCTGTTAACGCTAATGTAGTCACGGAGCTGTGTCTCCCAAAATTCAAATCTAATCTTGGCAAGGTGGGGGCTTGAGCTTCACCTCTGGCATCCTTGCCTGGTCAAGCTTCGCGTCCAAACTGCCTAGCGTCCTGTCAAGGCTTCCTAAAATAGCGCCCACACCACTCTCTCTGGCGACTTGGTCAAATTCGACCTCATTTTTTGTCATCTCAGTGTGCTTTTTGGATTCACCTTCGCTTTGAGGTTGAGGTGGGTTTTCAGAGTCTGACATGGTGAGTTTGATACGAAGTGAAAATAAAGAACTGTGCCAGAGCTAGTAGAATAAAAGAACGCGCCACAAACGAGAGAAGGGAGCGAGCCTACATACAATAATGCACGCAGAGAATGGTAGGGTGAGCTCAACCAAACAGCCAAGAGCAAGATAAGTGCACTCACTTGTGGTGGCCTCAGGCTTAAGCGATATGCTGAGCAGGCTGGGCTGTACTTGTACACTGTGAGATTTAGATCGATCCGATTGGTCGTGGCTGTGTGGGGTGGTTGTCCGCCAGTGCCAAACTGTTGTCTCTCGCGTAGGGTGCTTAGCAATCGCAGCGCAGAATTGGTTAGAAAATAATTCAAGTGAGTCACACTGCTATGGCTTGAGCTTGAGTTGGGCCTGGCTGTTGTTCCTCTTGGATTTGAATGGTGCACTCGGTGTCAGTAAAATCGTAGTCGCAAAATGATGACTAGCTGAGTCCACTTGACATGGAGTATGGTTGCCCTTACAAAACTTTTGGAAAAACGGACAGCAGCATGTCGTCAATCTTTTGTCCGGCTTGGCATTTATGTGAACGAATGCGTTTAGCCGTAGGCTGTGATCGAGATGCTAAAAGCTCTAAACAGTATTAGCTGTATGACCGGAGATCAATATATTGGAAAACTGGATCGGATTCGTCATTCAATAGTCTGATGATGCACTTCGATTTCGGTGGGACCTCCAAATTTATGTAACGAAATAGAATCGTTGGCTGACGTATTGGATAAATCGTTTATTAACGTTGCAACGTGGCGTGGCGATAGCAGGCAACTACGGAGCCTTTAGTAGGTTGGCAAGGGTGCGGTCAGCATGAATGAACGGTCGTGTTATAAATCAATTTGGACTTTTATGCAGTAAGATGTAACCTAATGGGCTGAATTACAAAGCACAATAATGTTTACACGAGTTCACGACCACTCACGCTAAGCCTCGCGCTTACACGCCGCGTGACGCAATATAAGTTAAATGTTTCCTAGAAATAGTGCTCAGTATAAGAAAAAAAAACTCAATTTATACAATTAAATTATTTTAAAGTTGATCGACCAAATAAGTTAAAAAGTTAATTAATTATTACATAAATTGTTACATCTGGTACATTAGAATCTGAAAATCTCTTTCCTTCATGGAGTTCAAGATGCCAACGTAGTGGTGAATTATGGACTCTGAAAATATCTAGATACCATATCTTCAGTCCTGTGATTACATGGAATGCCTGTTTCGACAAAGAAACGATTTGAGTAATATTGTTTACCCGGAGTGTTGAATGCATAATTAGATGGGGATTTGACGCGTCTAAAACTGTGCCTCATTCTCAGTCATTATTTATTTATCGAATCCAAAGCAATAGCCAATTCACAGCCTTGGCTCTCCCACTGCACATAGCTTAGCTTGTAAAAATTGAGAGAGTTTTCCCTTAAGCAAACAGCTGCTACAATCTCTGCTTTCGTAATAAATTAAATTCTTAAAATTTCTAGCATTTGTCCCCAGAAAAATTCTAGGCCGGAGTAGATGAAGGTCAGCTTCTTTTCTATGTTTTGCGTGAACAAAACAGTAAGTTGTGAAAGACAATTAAAATGGGATTCATGCGGTTACTTCGTACTATGAGTGACTGCAAGTGGTCTTTCTTTTTGTTAAGAACGCTATTTTTTATCCAAAAAACCCTCTCTTTGACAATGCTGGTTCCCACTTCTCTTTTGAGCTGTCAAAGGCACTAAATAAATGCTCCTCCGTAAAAAAATGTTTGAACAGTTGTGTTTAATCGAAAAATTAGATTGACAAAATTTATGTCAAGTAATTTAGGATTTGATGGATGAGATCCAAGAATTTTCTCAACCCCAAGCTATACGATGTTTATGATTCTAAGGGCCGCGTGAGAACTTACCAAGTCTAATCGACTGGCAACCTGAACAGGATTTGCCATTCCATTAATCAAAAGTACGCGGGGACAGCCAGGTGCACGCCGACCACTCGGCTGCACCCATCAATCGCCATTGATTTCTGCTTCAGCTGCTCCAATCCAGCTTGGCCGGCAGAAATAAAATTGCCGCCAATTGGAATCAATAATGTTTCCATGCCCTCGGCGCAGACCAGAGGCAAAGTAAATTATTCCATCTTAGCAACCTGGGAGCTTATATATTTGGTTTCCCAGCTTCCCAGTGGAGAGACAACGGACGGAATTCTTTCTATCCAGCCGAAAATAGGAAAGCAAAGAAACAAAAATCCATTATGCGCGCAGCCCGGCACCTAATCGCCTGTTGCCTCACTTTGGCCATAGCCAGCCGGTTTGGACCAGCCGAAGCCAGTTCCGCTGACGAGGCCCTGATAGAGGCGCTGCAACTGAAAACCAGCTATCAGCGGGAGGCTCGACCAGAGCCAGACTCGGGCAACGCCAATTTCATCAGAGTGTCTTTCAATCTGATTAGGCTGGTTAAAGTGGTAAGGAGTTTCATATTGATATGTCATTGACTTTTGTGATGCTCTCGGTTGAGGGTTGGAACGGTATAATGGTAACTCAAGGCGACTTCGAGAAACACCAGTGGTAGATGTACACCTGCATCCCGACATCACTAATGAATGACACTTCTAAAAGCCGCTCTGACGATTAGCTGACCTACAGGCCTTCAGCACCGATCGATCCCGCCCATGAAGGGCCATGAAGGTCAGGTTGAGGTAGGCCTAACGAAGCCAGACCTCCAAATGAATGTCCACTTGGAATGTTAGGTTCGTGACGCAAGCTTAATCCGTTTCCCCATGCTCTCCCGCTTCGCAAACCATGCTTCCCTCAATTATGATGGCAAAGAGATTGAATTATTAGAGAATGATTCGCTTACGAAGATAATGAAATAGTTCAGGCGTATGCAAAAGCATAGCAACAAGTCAGTGACTTCAAGAGCGGACTTGATAAACATCACGTGACTTAAGGCCAAAAGAAGGACGATTTTGTTAGGGACGAAGTACTGCCAAACCATTTTGCTCGTATGATCCCAGTATTCCGGCACGAGTCGCGGAATTTACGATTTCGCTCCCAGACCGCGGTGACGAAACCCGGAATCAAGTGAGTCGAGCCCTGTAGCTTTCCCTCTAATTAGCGCCATCCTGCCGCCTCTCCGTTCGCTCTCCTGTTTGAACCTAAGGACTTAAGGTCTTTTTGCCCTTTCGACCTTTTGCCGAGTACGAAATAGCAAAAAATGTTTGCTTCCAGCAACTTCTGATTTAATATGCAGGACTCAGCCTCTCAAGAGATAATGCTTCAAATGTGGTTTACCCTGGTAAGCTCTAAAATTGTACCACAAGATTACAAGTATTGCAGAAAAGGGATACCTCTATTGTAACGGAGTGAAATGAATAGAAATTGAAATCCCGCAGCAGTGGACTGATTTTCGGTTGGCTTGGCTGGGAAAATTCAACTCAAGTTTTGACAATGTGAGCTCAATTTTCCTGCCAGCAGACCTGGTGTGGCGGTCCGACGTCAGCTTCTACTATCTGTGAGTTCCTTCCGTAACCAAACTCCCGAATTATGGGAAAATTCCTTGAAGGTATCCAAGTAGACCAAGGGACTCACTATAGGAAGTAAGCGGTCATAAGCTGGGCAAAGTCTTTAGTTATTGTACACGCTCGCATGATTCATTCAAATTTTTCGACTTATAAGTAGACATTCTCTTGTGGCCGTTTCTCAATTGTTTTTGTTCACCAAGTTAAAGACTTGTAGGCATAAGCTGTCATGTCAATTCGATACCGTTTGAAATACCTCGGGAAACTTATGCAGTTGAAGCTTCGCCAAGCTCATTTCAACGTCGAGGTTTTTTCAAGCTATGGGCCAAAGTTCAGTAGCACTTCAGTGCTTGGTTCAGTTTGGGTGCTCTTAAAACTCGCGTCACTGTACGTTCTTACGGTGGATGACTTTTTAGGGCACTTTTGGCAGATCCCAAAGAGAAATTTAACTTTCACAGCTAAGAGTTTCGCCCTTCAGCAAAGCAATTAAAACATTCATTCTCAATATCCGATACCATCAAGAACTTTTTATTTTTCAACCAGACTCATATCAAAGAGAGAAAGCCTGCTTAATGAACAGGCCAAGCGACCCACACTATCGAAGTACCAATTGTATAAATCATGACGTAAAAATATTTATATCATTGATTTCTTTGTATTATAGTTTAGACTTCAAGAGAATTTCAAGCGAACAAATCTTCGTTGTGGTGAATAGCGATGGCCTCGTCCAGTACACAATTGAGGCGCTAACACTGTCCAAGTGCGAGATGGACATGGCTAGATTTCCATACGACACGCAGACCTGCAGGCAGCACGTTGGGTCGGTAGTTCAGACAAGTGAAACTATCAGGCTCAGAGTGGCGACCTCGCCGCAGAATGATACAAATAGCATGACTGCTTACCTTGCAAAGAATAACGACTTTTGTATTCTACACGTAGCAGCAGAAAACACAATTGACGTTCACTATGACATGGTCGACTTTGTCATTAAAATTAAGGTGAAATTTTCTAGGAATGATATCATGCTGTTTTATTTTCAAAGATGCGTCTAAAAATTATAACAAAAATTTCAGCGCCGAACCACTTTCTACGTGATGAACCTCATCCTGCCCAGCGCCCTACTGCTCGCCATATCCACTTTAGCCTTCTGTCTGCCACCGGACTGCGGCGAGCGAATCTCCTTCAGCATCACGATTGTACTGTCGATGTGCGTGTTCCTGCAGCTGGCTGGCAACTACATTCCGGCTCAGAGTAGCTCCGTGCCTCTGCTCAGTGAGTACCACCTAGAAATAAACGATTATTTATGTCACTCGATCGTCATCATCAGCATAGTAGTCATCCCATATTGCCCTGTCAAACCTGCAAGCCTACTACTGCAGTCTGGCTGTCGGCATGACTATGATCAACGTCCTGGCGAATGCATTCGTACTAAACTGCCACTTCCGCAGGCTGACTGAGCCTCGCATTGGCAACTGGTTGATTCGAATGCTCTTCCTCAACCGGATGGTGTCCCGGCGATGGCCCCTGATCAGCGCTGGTTCGGTGAGCCGTTGATTCAGGCTTGTGCTCAATCACTGGCAAAATTTTGCAAAAAATCCCCTCCTAAACTGGCTCTCTCGCCCCAAAATTTGTTATGAATTTCAGGTTGTAACAACAACTGAAATTTCCCAAAGCAGCCAAGCTGACGATGATGCCAAGAGCACACGTCCATCTGGCATCGTGCCTAATCAGAATTCACTTCCTTTGCGTTTCCATGGCATCAGTGAATGGGACGTTGTCGTTTCCGTCACGGACAGTTGTTTCTTTGTGGCGTATGTTTTGTTGACGGTTTCGATAATTGTGGCTCTGGTGATAATGGAGGCAAATAACTCAATGGTGAACTGCATCACCGGTAATTGATTCTTGCGCAGGCGATTCGCTAGGAGAGACTAAGGCCGATTGGAATCAGTGTCGACTGGCTAGTTCAGGACGAAAAAATTTTTACTACTACTACTACTACTACTACTACTACTACTACTACTACTACTACTACTACTACTACTACTACTACTACTACTACTACTACTACTACTACTACTACTACTACTACTACTACTACTACTACTACTACTACTACTACTACTACTACTACTACTACTACTACTACTACTACTACTACTACTACTACTACTACTACTACTACTACTACTACTACTACTACTACTACTACTACTACTACTACTACTACTACTACTACTACTACTACTACTACTACTACTACTACTACTACTACTACTACTACTACTACTACTACTACTACTACTACTACTACTACTACTACTACTACTACTACTACTACTACTACTACTACTACTACTACTACTACTACTACTACTACTACTACTACTACTACTACTACTACTACT
The DNA here is from genome assembly GCA_950096795.1 of Macrostomum cliftonense. Taxonomy (NCBI): domain Eukaryota; kingdom Metazoa; phylum Platyhelminthes; family Macrostomidae; genus Macrostomum; species Macrostomum cliftonense. The sequence continues at coordinate 61,398 of CATNEM010000395.1, read as the reverse complement.
ACTACTACTACTACTACTACTACTACTACTACTACTACTACTACTACTACTACTACTACTACTACTACTACTACTACTACTACTACTACTACTACTACTACTACTACTACTACTACTACTACTACTACTACTACTACTACTACTACTACTACTACTACTACTACTACTACTACTACTACTACTACTACTACTACTACTACTACTACTACTACTACTACTACTACTACTACTACTACTACTACTGCTACTACTACTACTACTATGCACACTCATGAGCTTGAGCTTCATCTTGACGGTGTTAATATAATTTAGTGTGTTATTTTTCACTCGCAATAAAATATACTCAAGCCTTGCATCTAGTGACCACTGTTTAAAATTGTTTAAAAAATTCGCACAAGTATTTGAACAAGTGGACTGCGTACTTTCGCGCTTTGAAAATTTCGTGAATATCGCTCATTATTGGCAAATATGCGACTTTAGCTGCAACTGAATGACAACTCCGCTTGCTTTTGTGCAACGTATACATTTCATCCTGACGAGTTTGGGCAAATAAAAACGCATTAAAACTTAGTAATGCAAATAAACTCTTGGAAAAATGTTCAGCGCTGACTCCACGAACTAACTGCAACGGTTCCGTTGCTTTAGCCACTTTTTTTGGCGAATTTAAAGTATTTTTTTCGAGCAGGCGCAAATAATTGTACGGATAGCCTACAGTAAACCAAAAATTAAATCTTAATTCTCTATATCGTTCCAACTCTTTAAAATCACGATGTACTACTTGTATAGTAGCATCCTTTGGCGAGATTCGCTAGTGATTTTCGGTGGTTAGGGGAGTGGTGAGTTCAAAAGATCGTGAAAATCCTAGCAGGTCCTTAGTTGCGCTCCATGCGATTCGCGCGTAAAAAAACATTCATTCTTTATAATCAGTTATTGAAAGGAAAATTTGCAATTCTCCGGGTGTCCAGAAAGTCATGAGAATGTAGTAGTAGTCTGAGTACTTAAAAGCTAGCTATCAATATGGGAAGCCAGTATTTTATAAATAGACTATTAATATATCTATGGCATAAAAGTTTAGATTCTAGCTTCAAAATCCTAGGCATAACTGGCAACTATTTCCCTTGATGCCAAGCCAGTGCAATGCAGACGTGAACCTGTAGTTTCCACTTGTTTTTTGCATCTTGCTTCAAGATGGAAACTTTTCAAGCTTACGCCTACACGAGATTTAAGCTTGTTATACCTGCGACTGACTGCCACGAAGAAATTCTAAAAGCGCACGGAGATTCAATACCTGGCCTGTCATCAGTTTACCGATGGTACTAAAAGAGTTGAGGTTTCGAGACGAGTCCTTTCCTTTGGCCCAAGCTGCACGGACTGGTCAGCCAAGATCAACTCGAACACCGGAGCTGATCGAAACCTACCGGACTCTAGTTAAAGAGGACCCAAAAGTGAGTGTTCGAGACCTTGCTGATTTCATACAGGTCGGGAAAACTACTGTGCATGAGATCCTGACCGAGGATCAAGTCCCATTAATTTGTTGGAAGTGCTGTGGCAGTGGGACAACGCACGACCTATTGTGGCCCGGCCTGTACAGCAGTGCATGGAGTCCCGTGGAATTCAGCTTGCCTTTTCAAAGCCCCTACAGCCCTGATTTCAACTTTTGCGACCGCTTCCTCTTCAGTTGGCTGAAGTCTGATTTTTCTAGACGAGTTTTCAACGACCACAAGGAGGTCCGGGAAGCCGCGTTGCAATGGGCGAGAGGGCTTGACGAAGATTGCTTAAAATGGAGGTTTAAAAACTTTTGGACCGCTGCCAAGCTGTGATTGACTTTAAGGGCGACTAAATCACTGATTAACGCAAGTTTTACTGTTCTACTGTTTTTTCTGACTATTCTGTTGGGATATTCTCATGACTTTCCGGACACCCGTAGTATATTTTTAGAATCGAAATTTCATTAAGTTAATTATAGCTATTTAGAAAACGTTACAGCGGTGAAACTTTATTGCTATCTAAAGTTATAAAAGCAGATGTATTAATAATACAGTAAATTTTTATTATCGATATGATGTTACTCTCACTAATATTATTAACAGTGTGAATAGTAAGAATTAGAAGGCAAAGATAAACACAGTTTGTGATTACTCCCACGATCGCAGAATAAGATAAGATGATGTTAGCAACAAAAAATTCGCGATATTAACTGTCAGGTGAGTCATAATTATTGTTTGTTAATATTTAAGAATATTAATTATTGACAAACCTCGGAGATGATTAAAAACTAAAAGTTACATGCATGTAAAATATAACCGTTCAGATAAAAGCTACTACAGTAACAATGATCCAAAGCACTTCCCAGAAGAGTTTCTGCCAGTTCAGAACAAATTCAGAACACCAATTGGCACTCGCAGATGTAGCGTTGACTACTGCCGCAACTATAGTCGTCAATGCCTCCAGTTGAATAACTGCGATAAAGGTTTGTGCACTGCAATGAATTGCCACCATTTGGTTCGCCATGGTGCCAGACACTCGAGTTGATAGGCAAATGACAGGCAGACCAGAACCAGCTCGAGTGTGAGCTAGCTGGTTGGCCAGATCCACCAATGTAATAATCAAATCCGCCACCCGACTGCTCCTTCAGCAATCGAAGGTATTCAGCTTCATCTAGGTCGATTGCGTCAGCGAACTTTGACAGGCCCGGTTCCGCATTGCAGCTCAGGTTGGCCTCGTTCCAAGTGCGAGTCGGTGAGGAGACCAGTTTGTACGAAGTGCCGTATCTCGTGTGCCCGAAATCAGACGGACACAGGCGACCCCGAGGCACTCCAGTCAGAGACCTCACGTACACCGTGGCGTAATTTGTGCAATTTGGTAGGGACTGCACACGATGGCTGCACTTATCGAATAGGAACAATTTGCACTGACAGGTGCCATCCGTGATCAGCCTGAAGGCTTGACAGTAGCTCACTTGTGCGCACTGGAGGCTGCAATCACGTTCGGAGCATATTGACGGTATGATTCTAGTAAATTCGGAGCTCACACAGTCCATTCCAGTGGTTTGATGGAATTTGATTGTAACAGAGCTGCAAGAAAAATCAGATGGAAAAAATTCCAACATCCAAATTAGCGGGAGAAGCCAAAATTTCATTCTATTGAGAAGTAGTTAACTGTGATGTACGAGTAGCTGTTTGACTTTTTAAAGCATTGGTAGAAGTGGGAAATGTAAATTTTCTTGTGCTTTAGATGCAGTTTTCCCAGGCCTATTTCTCTTTACCTAGCCTGAGCCACAAGTCTCAGCCAATGGAGAATAAATACTCGTAATACTCAGAGTTTGTGAATTCCTTGCCTTATCAATGGCTTGGGTTCTCTTAGCATACGGCGGTACGCGGTCCTTCTGGGATAAAGACTTTCTGTGAAAAGTCAGTTACTCGTACATTGAATGGCAGGATACCTGTACCAGGGCTAAGCGTCATGTTTTGCCTTGAGGCCTTGAGTTTTTTCCTGTACTATCTTTTTTCCTCTCCCTGTACAAACATAGTTTGTACACTACTTATTTTCTGGCGTGGAACTTCTTGCCTAATCTTCTACCTCTAGTAAGCGGCTGGCATCTCAAGGGATTTAGCTAGCCCATCTTGAGAGCCATTGTTCTATAGAATTCCGGAAAGAAGCTTTTTTCTGACAGTCCGTCTTAGAGATGGAAGGCATGAGGATTTTTTAAGGAGCGGCACATGCATATGTAGCTTTTGTTTAGGGTCCAGCTTCCAGCATCTTGGGCCATGGGTTTTGTAGATCAATACATGAATGCGAAAAATTGTTTATGACAAGATAATGGCAAATAGGAAGAGTAGAGTCAAAGGAGGGAGGACAGCAGAAAGAGGCGCTGAAGAGGAAAGCCAACTTCACCTGAGAGCATGGTAATAATGCTTTGAAGTTTTGTAATTGACTAAAAAAAGGGTGCGTAGAGTGAGCATTTGCCAAGCCCATTCATTACACATCCAATTAGTTGGAAATGATTCCAATCCTGCAAAGAAAAGCTGCTAAAGTTGGGTCTTTACGAAGCTACATGTAAGCTGGCATGCATGCGCAGTTGTTGTGGCGAAAAACTTCAGATGGTGTAAATTAATTGCTGTGGCAAATTTTCAAAGCGAGACTTTAACTTTTACCTCGATGGTCATAGTAAGGTAGATATCACCGGCATACTGGTGTCCATGCTTAGCAAGGACCACTAGAAGTTACCGTTGATACACCGGTAACAATGGTTGACAACGTTGACAAAGGTAACTTCTAGTGGTCCTTGATGCATAGTCTGAGCCTCAGCTGCTTGGCATTGCAATCCTTGTTCTGCGTATTGTTTTCAACGAAAAATCATGCTCGATTTTGACTCGCAGGAGTCAATTAAGCCTGGTTCACATTTCCGCAAATAGCTGACGCTCACAGCTAATAGCTGATTTTCAGAAATCTACTAGCTCAGCGCGACCACTAATAGCGGGTGCTACTATCGGCCTCAAATAGATGCATCGCCATGCAGTTCAATTTAACCCGCGAAGATAATAGGCAATATTTGACCCATGGCCACTGTAACGAGCATATAAAGTAATTCAGTCTAGTACTAGCCCTATCTGTGCTTCGGACAGGGCACTTTCAATCTTAAAATCAAGAAATCTTGACCAGAAAGCCGTGACCAGCTTTCAGATTTCAAACATGCTTTCACGAGCCAAGAAGCTACTGCTACTGGCAATCGTAACCATACTGCAACATCGTTGACTGATCAGGCAAGGCCGCCGCCCTAGGCGATGGTGGCGGAGACCGAGTCATCTACGAAGAGAAGAGCTTGGCGAGTTTGCCGGATTGAGCCTACATCTGCGAGATAGAGACTCAGAGATGTACTTCAAGTATATGCGCATGCGCCCGGCTCGGTTTGAGCATCTGCTTTCACTGGTTGCAACCAAACTCTCCAGGCCACGTGCAAGAAGAGAGGCCGTTCCGGCAGAGGAGAAGCTAATGATGACGCTTTGCTACCTGGCTTCGGGTTGCAGCCAAGCCGACTTGTCGTTTCCATTTGGCCGAGGACGCTCTACTGTGTCAGGGGTCGTGTTCGAGACTGCGATTGCCATGTACGACAAGCTGGCGTCAATATATCTAAAGTTTCCTGCATCGTCCAAGAAACACCGGCTCCCAGTACTTCAATTACAAGCAACAGTTCAGCTCACTGGTACTCGCCATGTGCGACAGTAACTACATCTTCACGTACATAGAGAGTGGCAGTGCAGGGAGAGAAGGAGACGCTGGAGTCTTCTCACGTTCAGCCTTGTACGCTGGATTGGAGTCTGGATCGGTGAAAGTCCCGGAGTTGACGAATCAATGTTGATGAATCATTAATTCATTCCGCATGTTTTTTCGCATACAGAACGTGAATTTATGAGCTAATTTTGTGGAAATTTCAAACAAGACGGCGAGAAAGTACAATGCTGCAGCAGAAAATAATCCAAACTCGTAAATAAATTAACAAGACTGTGGAGACAATATTTTAAACATATTCATTTATGATTTCATTATATTTTCTGTCTCTCTCGATCTCTGCACTTGCTCTCTGACACGCACAATGCAACCTGGTCATGAAAAAAGGAAAAAAGATTTGCTTAAGCTGCACTAAGCGATAAGCTGTTTCTCTGCTTTGGGTTGATCGATTTGTGATAGGAAATTAGGCTTTGTTCATTAGCCAGAACTTACATTAGTCTCTGACTGTTTACCATCAAATTTTTTTTAGTTTTGTATCTATTTTTATCGGTTTTTATTTCGAAAAGAGCCTAATGAAGCGACGCTTTATTGTCGATAGCTAAGATAGCTAATAAACCAGTTTGTATCAGGAGTTTCTGGTTCCATCATTTTGTCTTGTTTGCGCAATTTAACTTTGCATTCTTCATTTTTTCAAAGACAGTTTGGAAGAAATTTCCGACTGTCTTAATTTTTATTTTTAAATCAGTATTCGTTTGTTTGTGTGCTGCTAGAAAATTTAAGGTGAAAATAAAGTTTTTAGTTACCTACAAGAACTTAATGCCGAAACATAATAGTTTCAGCTTGGTCGAAAGCAATTTGCATGTGCAGTGTACGCAGTACTTGTTGGAGACTATTTTCTGTACAATCATAATTCTCATTTACCTGTATTTGAACAGTCTATATCCGGTACTTTTTATTTAAGTGCTAAAAAGTCATTTTTCCCATATTAATTTTTTCGGCTTCAACCCGTGGGAGACCAATCTCCTTGCCACTAGCCCGTCAGGGGCCGTCTCTTTGTTCTTTCCCTCGCTTTCACTGCCCCCTTCGTGTTCGCTAATTCCCCTTCCTTTTCGCTTCTCTATGGCTAAAAAGCGCTTTACAGAGACGCGTATTAAATTCAACTGAGATAGCTAAGTTGTAACGGGAAATCTATGAATATTATCACACTGAAACGAGGAGAATATCTATGCAGAATCTCCGAGGCGAAGCCTCGGAGATTCTGCCATAGATATTCTCTGAGTCTCAGTGTGATAATAAAATGTATCTCACGCAAACAGGGAGCGGAGAATATTGACTTGATTCGCGGAGATTATAAGTAATCTCCGCTTCCTATCAGTTTTGTCTATGGCAGCGGAGATTACTTAGTAAGAATCTCTGCTAGCAAAACACTTGCGAGATAGACAAGGGGTACGGGTTAAGTGAGATACATTCAACGATTAAAAAGATCTCGCTTTTACGCACTTAAAAATGAATTCAGTTCATCTGGAGCCTACTGAATATAGAAATGGAAAGTTGCCGTATGCTAATGCATCGGCGCAAATGGAAGTCATTTTGGCTATATAGATCTTCTTAGCGGGAAACCTTCCCATGCTCAGTCTCTCTTCGTGCGATACTCGGATGCAACCATACAGTGGGTCCAACGTTAACGATAAAAGCTTTTTAAACCTGGACTAAATGGCTTTAAAGAAGAAATCTCCAGAAATCTCTAATAAAAGTAGAACAAAGCTTCCAAATCTCTGCATTTCTGGCTGTAGGAGTCATTCCATTTGTTTTTTCTGTAGGCTACTAGATTATGGAATGCAGCTGGTAGATTTTCTGAAGCTACTGTGGATATCTACAGCGCTGGGTCACTCGTGTATCCACGAAAGGCTCAAGTTCCACAAGTACAACGGAGTGGACTGCGTGAGCTCTGAGTTCACTCGCCTGGTGAACGGGCTGTGCGCCCAACTCGACTGCGGCCTCCAGTGCGCCCAACTGAAAAACTGTCAGGCGTTCAGGGTGCTGACCAATCCCACCTGTCAGTGCAAGCTGTTCGTGTTCGATGCATGCAGTCACCGGGTGCAGTCGGTGCCCAACTGCACTCACCAGGTCACTGTGTACGTGAGGTCTCTGGCTGGCGTGCCTCCGGGTAGACTGTTTCCATCTGGCTACGGACACACAAAGTACGGCACTTCGTACAAGATTAATCAAACGACAATAAATAATTGGAACGCTGCCAACCAGAAGTGCAGTGCGGAACCAGGACTGTCCAAGTTTGCTGATGCGATCGACCTCGATGAAGCGTCGTACCTGAGGTCGCTGGTGCGGGCAGCTAACAATCCCGACTGTTTCCTCGGCGGCTACCTGACCACGGATGTGGCTACTGCTACTACTAAAGCTAACTGGCGCTGGGCTGCCTGCAACTTGACCATCGACGCGAGCGTCTGGCACTCTGGACAACCGGACGGAGTCATCCAGACCGATGGAAGCGGCTGTACCAACATGTGCTCCGCTATTCCATCTGGCGGCATAGATGATCACGGATGCGACATCACGACCTGGTACATCTGCGAGTGCCAGTCTGTGTTCTGACGCACAAAAACTCGAAATAAATAAAGAATTCAACTGATTACGCAATCGGATAACCTAGCAAAAATGTAACTTGGACCTTTTGCGTCGCATAGCAAATCAGAAGTTTCTTAACAGAAGTACCGATTGACTTTTATTTTATTTTACAGTCTCTTCTTAATATGCAAAAGAGTACGATGGTGTTTTTTTCGCTTAATAAAGTCTGCTTATACACAGCAATCACTATGGCAATAAGAATGGCCCATAGGGATGTTCCTAACAAAGTGAATAGTCTTAAATCGCTGGTTGAAGAAGCCATTTGAAAATCAAACGTAAAGTTAATTTTGGCATTTGTTTTCTACTGTTAGAATGTCTATTTACGCTGGTAACCAAGAGAGAAGTTAAGCATTAAACAAGGTTAAGATTATTAGTTTTGCTTATTTAACTGATAAAGAAAAAGAAAAGAAGTACAGAGTCAGGCATCTAAATCAATAACCCGTTAGAGGCTGCCTTGTTTATCCATCGAACTTTACGGCGAGTTTTTAGAGCAATTACTAAGCTAAGCTCGTTCACCAACGCACTCTCCTCCAGAGTTGGCAGCCTCTAGAATCAGGACGGACACGAGAATGGCGGCGGACAGACAGACGAAGATGACGAAAAAGCACCTGTCTGCCGAAACGGCGCAGATCTCCCATTCGTTGCTATGTTTAATGCTGCGCTGGCTTGTCTCCTTGTCGGGAGCCTCTGATTGAGGTCTCTCGGTGATCTAAAATCGTTTTTATTTTGAATGTACATCCGTAATGAAGAACCCAAGTAAAGCAAAACTAGGATTATTAAATGAGGTAAAAATTTGACAGATGCGGTTTTGACGATTCGAACCTCATTGTCCGTCCAACAGAGGGATCCCAAAAATTTGGAAGTTTATCTAACTAACCTGCCACTTCAATTTTATAGCCCTTCGACTGAAGGCATGAAATCTCAAGCCAGTTCGAGTTTAGTTCTCATAAAATACCCAATTTCTTAGGGACAGTTTGATAAACTTGCGTCCGGTAAACATTTTTAATTGATTGGAATGAGTCATTTTGCTCAAGTTCACATCCTCGAATTCTCAAATCACATCCTCTAATAAACAATACCCCACCAGGGACAACTAAATACTCGGGACGGGAAACGCAAAGTTTATGAGGCCGATGTACATCTGGGCCGATGGAATGCCAAGACAAACCGTTCAGTGAAACGAATGTACAAATCTTACACATGCACACTGAAGGTACATGTATCTACCCAAAGAACGTGCCGATCACAAATGCATAAATAAAACTTAGCAAAAATGTGCAACAGTTTCACGCATATGAGAGCTCCGTGGCTAAAAATAGGCCTACGTGAACACTGCACATCGGCCTCATAAACTTTCTGTTTCCCGTCCCGAGTATTTAGTTGTCCCTGTACCCCACCAAAACAATCTGTGCGGTAAATTTGCGTTTTATCGAGTACTTCTTGTTCAATCTTGTTCTTTTTCCTGTTCCCATCAACACAAGTGAGGAAAACTGAGGGTTGGCTATCACAGATACTCGTATAGGGTGACTGGCTGCCCTAGAATTCGTTCACAGTCCGTACAAAATGAATCTGCTCTTACGCTCTGTTCGTTAGCCGCAGTGCTTAAGCTTTCTATCCGAGATCTCTTCTTGGCAACGAACCGGTTGAGAAAGAGCAGCCGAATGAGCTGACTGTCCACCTGCCGGCTGCCCGCTTCGTGGCGATGGTGGCAGCTGAGGACGAACACATTGGCCAGGACGTTGAACATAGTCATTAGCACTGCCAGACTGTAGTAGTAGGCTGCGGGGTGAACAACAAATATAGATGCAAGATGACATAATTGGGGAACTCACTGTTATTGAAGACTCTTGGGAAATCCCAGTGTGCGAGCAGCAAACACGGAATCCTCACTGATGAGAGGCACGGAGTCGCTCTGAGCTGGCACATAGTTGCCGGTGAGCTGCAGGAACACGCACATCGACAGCACGACGGTGACGCTGAATGACACTCGCTCGCCGCACTCCGGCGGCAGTCGGAAAGTCATGGAGGAGATGGCGAGCAGCAGAAGGCTTGGCAAAATCAAGCTGACTACGTAGAATGCTGTTCGCCGCTGAATTAGGAAATTGGCAGCAATAGTTTTTCATTTCTTAAACGTGCAGAAAGAAGGAAAACCTGCACAAATAAAATGTTAGATGCCAGAACAGAAGCCTATATTCACCTGAATTACAATCTGCAATGTCACCAAGTCATAGAAAATATCGATACTACTCCAAGCAGTTACGCTCACAATGCAGAACTCATTATTTCTTCTTAAAAATTCTGTCATTAATTGAGAATTTGAAATTCGCAAGTTCAGTGTGTCGGAATTGTGAATATTTGTGAATAATAACAGCTTGCAGGTCTGGCTGTCGTACGGGAACATGGTCATCTGCATGTTGCACTTTGTAGTGGCGATTATCTCTATAGTGTATGACACGCTGCTATCCGGGGATACTTTAACAATTGACTGATCCGGTGACGGCGAAATCTGAAATGACAACCTGTGAGTAGAAGCAAGAAAGATATTTAGCTTTATACTCAGCGGAGAGCAAGTTGTAGGTTGAGGAAGCCATTACGGTCTGATAGAGAGGAATTTAGTTCAGGGAATGAGGTGGGTGCAAGTAGTGTTTTGCTGGGAGTGAGGTGGGTGCAGGTAGTGAGGTCTAACTGGGAGTGAGGTGGTGCAGGTAGTGAGGTGGATGCAAGGAGTGAGGAGGATGCAGGGAGTGAGATGAATGCAGGGAGTGAGGTGGATGCAGGGAGTGAGGTGGATGCAGGGAGTGAGATGGATGCAGGGAGTGAGGTGGATGCAGGGAGTGAGGTTGATGCACGGGGTGAGGTTGATGCACGGAGTGAGGTTGATGCACGGAGTGAGGTTGATGCACGGAGTGAGGTGGGACTGGGACTAAAATAAACAAAGAGCGTTTTAAGATAGTGAGTTGGTCCGATGATAACTCATAGAAGGAATTGAGTACTAAGCATTAAAGGTGCTTATGCGATGCATCATTGAAAACCCAAAGCAGCAAGTCTCACAGCTGTTGGAATACCACATCTGGCAACCAAATCGTTGTTGAGGGCACGAAAAATGCGCTTAAGTTGTCGTAAACAGAGCCAAAGCGACCTCGCTAGGTTAAACGAGCGTCAATCCAGTCCCGGTGATTCAAATTAGAATGGCCTGTTCCGCTGTAATTTTCATATCGAATTCAATTTTTTAAAGATAATTAAAACCTACCAAGTTGACCCACATCTGAACGGTGATCTCTTGGGCGGCCGAATCCTGTGAATAATTAAATCGGGTTGATAACGTGAGGTACTGTAGGGTACTTGAAGCCTAACCATGGCGCATGTTACATGGACTATAGAATGCAACCGTGGTACATGCTACTGATTAGTGCACTAAGTCTCAGTTAATTTATGTTAAAACGGCATAAAGTAAAGCCTTCGACAAGAAAAAATCGGCCCGAAAACGTCTGATCACCCCGAAAGAAACAGTAAAAAATGAAGCAAGCTCCGGTAAAAAACTAACTGACCACTTTCACCAGATTGTTCAAAGCAAAGGTCACGCCAATTGTGTTGGCGCTCCCATTGTCTGGCGGCGGTCTGACGTAGGCCTTGTACCCGGCACCGATGCCCAGGGCCTCAATCAGGCTCTGCTCAGCCTGCGGCGCCGCCCACACCGAGCCAGTGGTGACGCAACTGATGCAGATCATGACGATTCGGAGCTTTTCGAGGCTTCGAGCATTCAATTTCATTTTGTACTGTTTTTTTCTGCAAGATTCTCGATACTTGCTAGCGGGTAGCTGGCGCTAGTGCTAAAATTAAGTTAATCAACGGATGAGCTTCTGACAAGAGAGTTTTATGCATGAATTGCAGCTGGAACAATTAGTTGATTGGAGTTTGCCCGAGTAACCATCACCAACCAGTTTGCCCGGAAAATCAATACCTCAGCAAATTATTGACAGCCGACAGCAGCCAATTAGAGATACATTGTTTTGATTCAATTCTAGTTAACGAGTTAATCAAATAATGCTTAACCTTTTTACGAGCTGATTTTTAGTAGTAAAAATTGATGGCCAAACTTTGAAGGGTTTGCTTCTAGCGCTCTAGAACAGAAGAATGAAGATAGAAAGAGAGAGAGAGATCATGGGAGTCGTAGAAGCTAGAACACAAACTCCTCACTTCCAGACTATCGGAACAATAGCCTGGGCAACCCAGTAAAGATATCGTGCGTACTCACTGATAAGCTGATTCGGTGTCGCTGATGCATTTACGATCCCTTTCTAATTCCAAGCTTGGTTAGTTGCACCCTTGCACGGGACTCTGGTGATGCGGTGCTTCTTTATCTGTAGTGAGCCGGCGGTGAGAACGAATCAGAATTGTCGAACAATAGAAAACGTGCGCCCTAATTAATTCTTCAAATAATCTCAAATATAACGGTCTCTAATTGGCCAAATTAGAGTTGCGACTCGAGGGCGTCTTCTTCTTTACTCCTCGTATGGGTAGTAAAGGATAACCACCTCTGAAATGGAGGCGACGCTCAATTGAGCGGTTTCTTCGAAACCCTGCACTGTGGTGACGGAATTAGTGGAGCTCAAACAATAGCTCCCCAAAGGTTGCAGATGCAACGGAGTCGCAGTAGTCGTCCGGACGAAATTCGAAAATCACTTCAATCAATAAGTAGTCTTATAACGGAGTCCCTAATCAATAAATATCTAAGACAGTAAAGTCTTACCACGTGGATTTAGTTGAACCTCTCGTTTTAGTAGCTGTCCGTCTGGTGCTCCTTCTTGTGATGTCTTCTGCTTTCCGAACCCTTCGGACTACTCCGAGAGTCTGAGTTTTCAGCTCTCACATTCGCTTGTATTTATAGTAAAATTTTCAAAAAAACTGGTTAGAACTGGTTTAAACTGGTTTGGTTTGATGGGTTCATGAATGGAATTTGACCCTTTGACAGGTGGGGTTTTATGAATAGAAGGGGACGAGAATTCTGTTTACGTATGCATCTCAGGTCAGCGATTACCATATTTGGGCGTACTATTTCTAGAATCGCAAGAACCGGTTTGTAAAGCAAAAGAAATGTCACGCATACCAGCGGTTCATTCGCGTGAGAACTATTTTTGGATACTGTATCGCGTTTTGCTAAAATATTCTTAAAACACTACTTATTACACTTAGGAGTAGGATATAGCGAATTCTGATCTCTACACACTTCATTTTAAAGCTTCTGAGCTAACTTTTTGGCTCCCATCATTCAAACTATATTCACTTTCTCCATTATGGGATATGAGCATCAAGCCTTTGGCTTGAGCTACATCAATGCACTTGCGACATTATAAGTGAAATTATAAGTGACTTGTGCCTTGGTTTCTAGTAACTGGAGAAACCAAGTATCGCAAGGCAATAGGCCTACAGCAATGACAGCAGTAGACAAGGGAGCGAGAAAAGACAAAATTTACTTGCAGAAATTTAACACTGTTACCCATCTCACACTTAAGCCTTTCTACATCCTGTTAGGGAGCTGTATAACCCCAGCAGCTGCATCACCATGGCAACTAGTCAGTTTCATTCAGTTGACTAGCTAGAGTGAGCTAGGACTAGGCACAAGTCATTTTCATTCAAAAGGCACAAGCTTTTGAATCGGTTCGCGAAGGGTTTTTGTATGGAAAATTTACCAAGAGGAAGTCTGCCCATTGTGTTTCCGTTGAGGGTCCTTGCAGTTTCCCATGAGAATTTTTTTAGCTGTTACGCTTTTAAGTACCCACTAGGAAAAACTTTCGATTAGATTAGATGAGTATTTGTACGTTTAGTAGTTGCTGAATCATTATCGCTGTCACTTTGACTTGATATTTTCATTTATAATGATGCTCAAAATCTTTAACTGTAATTTTTGGTTAGCCAAGATGCGTCCCTCAAAGAGAGCATAATTCGGAACAGAACGAAGTGCAGAACTGTAGTGATCAGTCGCAATACAATAGACGAGAGATCTTAAAACAGAAATACAAATGAGACTCCGGGTCGTACATAGAGAGTAAGCTGGGATGGATGATGCGAGAAAAGTTACTGAGTACTGTAGTTCTTACATTTTCTTATCGATTATTAAACACATGAAAAAATCTCTAGTTTAAAATCACATTTGCGTTTTTTTCTGTTAAAGTATTATGCTTGTAATTTCTGATTCAAAACGTGGCGATGGCCACATCAAGTGAATGGTAAAAATCCGAATGCAAAAATTACCTTAATAATGTTCACTTTTCCACTCACTCTTTCCCTGCCTTTGACATAGCACGCGTGGACAGAATGCCACCAATTTTTGTTAGGTTAATACTGTATCGAATTGTAATTGCTCAAATCAAAAGCTATCAAGCTAAAACGGTGAATGGAAATTAAGGTTAACTATGAAATCTAATAGATAGCTTAATTACGGTATAATTATATTTACGGTAGTCGGTAGTTATGCTATAAATAATACAGTAAATATTTTGGGTGTAAAAATTTAGTACATAGCTTCACAGAAAATTTTGTGACAGCTATAGAGCTAAAAAGCCGAAAAAGCATACTTTGTGGATATTTGATCTATAAGCATGGCAGCTGAAAAGAGAAAATCTGCCTCTAGGAAAAGAGTATAAAATTTTAAAGATAAAAATTATAACGCAGAAAAATATTTCGATTCTGTCAATTTTTAGTTATTAAAGGTATAGTTTCAAAGTTGTTAATATTTTTCATAACAAAAAATTATTGAACCGACGAAAAAACTGCCGAGAAAGGATAAAATTTTTGTGACCAGAGAGGAACGTAAAAGTGCGGACTTGCTTCTTTCAGAGAATCCAGTTATTGAAAAACAATTTGATTAAAAAAGCTTCAGCAGCTGATAAAAGTTCACGCCATGTCTGCCTTTTTCTACACTCGTATCTCAGGGCTCATCCAAGCAGCCTCAGAACACGGACTGACATTCGCACATGTACCAGCCATTGCTGTTGTCGCACCTACCTATGGTCATCGATTCCTCCAGACGCAAAAGAAGAGCACAGAGCATCTGATGAACTGTATCCACTTGGTTCATTTGAGTACCAGACAGACCCGATGGTCACATTGCAGGACGCCCAGATCCAGTCGGTCATTGGAACTGAACTATTACCACCTTTGAGATAGCCGCCAAGGTAGCAGTCGAAAGAGCTACCGACTTGGAATGCCAGCGTCCTGAAGTACTCAGCTTCATTGAGATCGATTGCATCGGCGAACTTGGACAGTCCCGGCTCTGTACTGCACGTCTGGTTGGCAGCGCTCCAGATTTTTCTATCGCTGGAAACTACTTTCTTAGCAAACGCGAGCAGCAAACACGGAATCCTCACTGATGAGAGGCACGGAGTCGCTCTGAGCTGGCACATAGTTGCCGGTGAGCTGCAGGAACACGCACATCGACAGCACGACGGTGACGCTGAATGACACTCGCTCGCCGCACTCCGGCGGCAGTCGGAAAGTCATGGAGGAGATGGCGAGCAGCAGAAGGCTTGGCAAAATCAAGCTGACTACGTAGAATGCTGTTCGCCGCTGAATTAGGAAATTGGCAGCAATAGTTTTTCATTTCTTAAACGTGCAGAAAGAAGGAAAACCTGCACAAATAAAATGTTAGATGCCAGAACAGAAGCCTATATTCACCTGAATTACAATCTGCAATGTCACCAAGTCATAGAAAATATCGATACTACTCCAAGCAGTTACGCTCACAATGCAGAACTCATTATTTCTTCTTAAAAATTCTGTCATTAATTGAGAATTTGAAATTCGCAAGTTCAGTGTGTCGGAATTGTGAATATTTGAGGATAATAACAGCTTGCAGGTCTGGCTGTCGTACGGGAACATGGTCATCTGCATGTTGCACTTTGTAGTGGCGATTATCTCTATAGTGTATGACACGCTGCTATCCGGGGATACTTTAACAATTGACTGATCCGGTGACGGCGAAATCTGAAATGACAACCTGTGAGTAGAAGCAAAAAAGATATTTAGCTTTTTTATTCGTCTAAACGGTTAAATTTTGTTGCGTAATGCCTGAAATCGGCGGAGAGAAAGTTGTAGGTGCTGATGGGTGAGTGTACCGGGGATTAGGCTGATTGTGGGAGGAGCCATTACGGTCTGATAGAAAGGAAGTTAGGTCAGGGAGTGAGGTGGATGCAGGGAGTGAGGTGGGTGCAGGTAGTGAGGCTTTACAGGGAGTGAGGTGGGTATAGGGAGTGAGGTTGGGACTGGGGCTAAAATAAACAAAGAGCGTTTTCAGATTGTGAGTTGGTCCGATGTTAGCTCATACAATGAATTGAGTACTAAGTACTGCGATGCATCTTTGAAATCCCAAAGCAGCAAGTCTCACAGCTGTTGGAATACCACATCTGGCAACCAAATCGTTGTAGAGGGCACGAAAAATGCGCTTAGGTTGTCGTAAACAGAGCCAAAGCGACCCCTCCAGGTTAAACGCGCGTCAATCCAGTCCTGGCGATTCAAATTGGGATGGTCTGTTCCACTCTAATTTTTATAGCGAATTCAATTTTTCTAAGGTAATTAAAACCTACCAAGTTGACCCACATCTGAACGGTGATCTCTTGCGCGGCCGAATCCTATGAAGAATTAAATCGGTTTGATAAAGATTGCTTACTTAAGAATTGTAGGCTTCTAGGTCAAAACTTTTAACTGTTCGGATCCCTCCTAAACTGTAGTCTCTAGCTTCATTATTACTCATAGTCAGCTGCCACAACAGAATTAGGCCCCTCGCTTGAAGAGTCTTTGATGAAGCAACTAGGGCAGCTGGGCTCTGCCAATACGATCCGTGTCCAGGCGATAGTGCATGCGCTGATCCCAATGGTGTGACGGGTTCCGAGATTTCTTGCAAAATCAGAGATCTATTTCTAGTGCGCAAAATAGATTTCTGATGTTCCAGATCGATTCTTATGTCTGAGACCGATTTCTAATATCTGAGACCGATTCCTAATGTCTGAGACCGGTTCCTAATGTCTGAGACCGGTTCCTAATGTCTGAGACCGGTTCCTAATGTTTGAGACCGGTTCCTAATGTCTGAGACTGGTTCCTAATGTCTGAGACTGATTCCTGATGTCTGAGACCGGTTCCTAATGTCTGAGACCGGTTCCTAATGTCTGAGACCGGTTCCTAATGTTTGAGACCGGTTCCTAATGTCTGAGACTGGTTCCTAATGTCTGAGACCGATTCCTGATGTCTGAGACCGGTTCCTAATGTCTGAGACCGGTTCCTAATGTCTGAGACCGGTTCCTAATGTATGATACCGGTTGGTAATGCCTGAGACCGGTTCCTAATGTCTGAGACCGGTTCCTAATGTCTGAGACCGGTTCCTAATGTCTGAGACCGGTTCCTAATGTCTGAGACCGGTTCCTAATGTCTGAGACCGGTTCCTAATGTTTGAGACCGGTTCCTAATGTATGAGACCGGTTGGTAATGTCTGAGACCGATTCCTGATGTCTGAGACCGGTTCCTAATGTATGAGACCGACTCCTAATGTCTGAGACCGGTTCCTAATGTTTGAGACCGGTTCCTAATGTCTGAGACCGGTTCCTAATGTCTGAGACTGGTTCCTAATGTCTGAGACTGGTTCCTAATGTATGAGACCGACTCCTAATGTTTGAGACCGGTTCCTAATGTTTGAGACCGGTTCCTAATGTATGAGACCGGTTGGTAATGCCTGAGACCGGTTCCTAATGTCTGAGACCGGTTTCTAATGTCTGAGACCGGTTCCTAATGTATGAGACCGGTTGGTAATGCCTGAGACCGACTCCTAATGTCTGAGACTGGTTCCTAATGTCTGAGACTGGTTCCTAATGTATGAGACCGACTCCTAATGTTTGAGACCGGTTCCTAATGTTTGAGACCGGTTCCTAATGTATGAGACCGGTTGGTAATGCCTGAGACCGGTTCCTAATGTCTGAGACCGGTTTCTAATGTCTGAGACCGGTTCCTAATGTATGAGACCGGTTGGTAATGCCTGAGACCGACTCCTAATGTCTGAGACCGGTTCCTAATGTTTGAGACCGACTCCTAATGTCTGAGACAGATTCCTAATGTCTGAGACCGGTTCCTAATGTCTGAGACTGGTTCCTAATGTCTGAGACTGGTTCCTAATGTATGAGACCGACTCCTAATGTCTGAGACCGGTTCCTAATGTTTGAGACCGGTTCCTAATGTTTGAGACCGGTTCCTAATGTCTGAGACAGATTCCTAATGTCTGAGACCGGTTCCTAATGTCTGAGACTGGTTCCTAATGTCTGAGACTGGTTCCTAATGTATGAGACCGACTCCTAATGTCTGAGACCGGTTCCTAATGTTTGAGACCGGTTCCTAATGTTTGAGACCGGTTCCTAATGTCTGAGACAGATTCCTAATGTCTGAGACAGATTCCTAATGTCTGAGACCGATGCCTAATGTATGAGACCGACTCCTAATGTCTGAGACCGGTTCCTAATGTATGAGACCGACTCCTAATGTCTGAGACCGGTTCCTAATGTCTGAGACCGGTTCCTAATGTTTGAGACCGGTTCCTAATGTCTGAGACAGATTCCTAATGTCTGAGACCGATTCCTAATGTCTGAGACCGGCACAGCAGCTTCAAATTCGAGGCAATACTCGTGTACGCAGCTCGTAGTTTAGATTGTTTTTAAGAGGACTAAAATTCAAATTGGCTGAGTTAGGGCAGCAGAGGTTAGCGGAGCAGCTTTAGAGGGGCAGGGTTAGAGGGGCAGGGTTAGAGGGGCAGGGTTAGAGGGGCAGGGTTAGAGGGGCAGGGTTAGAGGCGCAGGGTTAAAGGGGCGGGGTTAGAGGGGCGGGGTTAGAGGCGCAGGGTTAAAAGGGCGGGGTTAGGGTTAGGGTTAGGGTTAGGGTTAGGGTTAGGGTTAGGGGGCGGGGTTAGAGGGGCAGGGTTAGAGGGGCAGGATTAGAGGCGCAGGGTTAAAGGGGTGGGGTTAGAGGGGCAAGGTTAGAGGGGCAGGAGTGAGAAGAAGGGACGCGAAACGCGAAAAAATTTATTTTTGTGGCTTCAAAACTTTTAATGTTCAGTGTTTTTGCTTATGCCAACGAAAAATATTTGAGACAAAGGCAATTTACTCACAATTTTTCTATTCCCCATTTAACCACCAGTGTCAATCAACGTTTTATTTAGTGACCCTGATTCCGCTCAGCCGCCTGTTGCTGGCCATCTCAACCCTTGTCTTCTGCCTGCCCCCGGAAAGTGGAGAGTGGATGTCGCTGAGCGTTACCATGGTGCTATCCATGTGCGCAGTCCTGCAGCTGGGCGGCAACTACACTCCAACGCAGAAAACTCTCGCTCTAAGAGTAGAGCGAGAAAAGAGGGAGGAAGCTCCGGTTCTCTTACTAAAGAATATGTCAAGGTTGTGGAAGATTGTTAAGGTGATAACGCATTTGGCCGAAGTCCTCGGGTCCTACTTTCTGTCCGAAAAAAATCATTTTAATTTATTGTGAGTACCGGCCTGAGGCTTTCCCAAAGGCATTATGAGTGTTAAAGACCATGAGGCCAGATGCAAACATGCATTTGAGCGTGTGCAGAGTACAGCAGTTAGGCAGTCAGCGAAGTATGTATTAAATGTATGGGAATTCTCCTATCCGACTAACCCTTTCGGATAATTATAGTGTTTATCCATTCAAATGGATGAAAGTTTAAAGTTAGAAACTTGCTGCTAAATTTTATTACAGAAGTTTGTGGCCCGATAATATTTTCCTTTAGAATCTTCGAGACAATAAACTGCTGGGTAACCAATGGTGATTTGAAGACGCAGCAAATTTTTTCACGTGACAAAAATTGTACTTACGATCAACCTACGTTCGTATATCTCGCGCCGTCCTCTGCTTCCATTGTCTCCCAACTCCCTGAAAGAAACTCAAACCAACTTAACTTTAAACTCAACTTAGCTAGCTTGTAGAGAGCTCTGCACTATTAGTGTAGTTGAAAAAACCTCCCAATCAACAAGACAGAGTCCCACTGCGCTTCCCCAGCGTGTATTCAGTGGTGCGCATCCTTTGTTCCCCTCGCTTGGATGAAGCTCACCTGATCGCTACAAAAGCCAGTTTCCAAAAACGGATGGAAAGTCACTAAAAAAGTTTCAGGAACCCAAAGGCTTCTGCTCCTCCCTTATCATTTGGTGAAATGCTGCTGTTCGCTTTTCTGCCGCTGCTTTGGGTGTCGTCAGTGCTATCAGAGTCCTGCAGCTCCAACAGAGCCATTTTCCATAAAACCACCGGAGTGGACTGCGTGAGCTCCGAGTTCACTCGCCTGGTGAACTGGCTGTGCACCCAACTCGACTGCAGCTTTCAGTGCGCCCAACTGAAAAACTGTCAGGCATTCAGGGTGCTGACCAATCCCACCTGTCAGTGCAAGCTGTTCGTGTTCGATGCGTGCAGTCACCGGGTGCAGTCGGTGCCCAACTGCACTCACCAGGTCACTGTGTACGTGAGGTCTCTGGCTGGCGTGCCTCCGGGTAAACTGTGTCCATCTGGCTACAGGCACACAAAGTACGGCACTTCTTACAAGATTATTCAAACTACAATAGATAATTGGAACGCAGCCAACCAGAAGTGCAGTGCGGAACCAGGACTGTCCAAGTTTGCTGACGCGATCGACCTCGATGAAGCTTCGCACCTGAGGTCGGTGGTGCGGGCAGCTAACAATCCCGACTGTTTCCTCGGCGGCTACCTGACCACGGATGTGGCTACTGCTACTAATAAAGCTAACTGGCGCTGGGCTGCCTGCAACTTGACTATCGATGCGAGCGTCTGGCACTCTGGACAACCGGACGGAGTCATCCCGACCGATGGAAGCGGCTGTACGAACATGTGCTCCGCTATTCCATCTGGCGGCATAGATGATCACGGATGCGACATCACGACCTGGTACATCTGCGAGTGCCAGTCTGTGTTCTGACGCACAAGAACTCGAAATCGAGGAAAGTTGATTGAGTAACGATCGGAATAGCTCCACTTCACGGATGATTGAGTATTTGAGACTGACACTGTCAATACGCTCGTAGTGATTAAGTTAAGTGAATATGAAATTAAGTATCCTTTTAAAATCTTTATCTAGATATTTAAATGAAACACAGCATAGCTAGTTTTACGAAATACTAGGTAGCAATTTATGCCCATCCCAATAATTTTCTACTATCTTTGGGGACTAATTTCCGAACCAATGTATCTCCAAACTTTATTTTTCGAGAAAATCTGAAAATTTACTGTATGCGCTTTTTTCAGCAGCCGTTTTGCATAAAAATTACACTGTGTGTTTTCTCTAGTTAAAAGACTATAACTGCCTATATTATGTGGACAAGTATTACATTTGTCAAATTTTACATTCTTGGGTTGGGTGGCGCCATCCGTAAACTTAATCCGAGGAAATTTCCAATAATTCCGATTCGGCATACGGGGAGCTGCGCCTCCGTCTCACAAGGAAAGTACATACTCAGGCTGTCCAAATATGTCGGATAATAGACAGACTTACTAAAAATTAAAATCAAGGATTTTTAGCTCTAAAAGCCTTACGATGATTTGAAGGGCAAATTGACAGTAAATGATTATGATTAAGCAACTACTAAAGCGTGCAAGTACTTGTCAAGTCAAGTTTTTCTATGGGTAGCTTAGCGGCTCAAAAATTCTGAGGCATTAAGAACTTTAAAATAAGGCACTCAATCATAAGGCTAACTCCCGTCAAATTGGTCAGAGAAGAAACCCTTCGCAACCGATTCAAAAGCTCCGCATGACTTGTGCCTAGTCCTAACTCACTCTGGCAAGTCGCCATGGTGATGCAGCTGCTGGCGTTATACAGCGCCCTATAAGGATGTAGAAAGGCTTAAGGGTGAGATGGGTAACAGTGTTAAATTTCTGCAAGTAAAATTTTGTCTTTTCTCGCTCCCTTGTCTAGTGCTGTCATCGCTGTAGGTCTATTACAATTTCTCTTACTTCCGCATGCCCTGTCAATGAGGCTATCTGTTGAGCTATTTTATAACTAAAGTCCATCTCAGGTTTCAGTACCCATGTGAATGTCTGTCAGTTAAGGTGATTAGAGGTAGCTACAGAACATTTTTATTACACCAAGGAGGTCTGTTTGTCTGTCACAATATTAAGAAAAGCTTGCGATACTTTAAGGTGTCTCCAGTTACTAGAAACCAAGGCACGCGTCACTTATGATTTTATTTTCGCAAGTGCATTGATGTAGAAAGTAGTTTCCAGCGATAGAAAAATCTGGAGCGCTGCCAACCAGACGTGCAGTACAGAGCCGGGACTGTCCAAGTTCGCCGATGCAATCGATCTCAATGAAGCTGAGTACTTCAGGACGCTGGCATTCCAAGTCGGTAGCTCTTTCGACTGCTACCTTGGCGGCTATCTCAAAGGTGGTAATAGTTCAGTTCCAATGACCGACTGGATCTGGGCGTCCTGCAATGTGACCATCGGGTCTGTCTGGTACTCAAATGAACCAAGTGGATACAGTTCATCAGATGCTCTGTGCTCTTCTTTTGCGTCTGGAGGAATCGATGACCATAGGTAGGTGCGACAACAGCAATGGCTGGTACATGTGCGAATGTCAGTCCGTGTTCTGAGGCTGCTTGGATGAGCCCTGAGATACGAGTGTAGAAAAAGGCAGACATGGCGTGAACTTTTATCAGCTGCTGAAGCTTTTTTAATCAAATTGTTTTTCAATAACTGGATTCTCTGAAAGAAGCAAGTCCGCACTTTTACGTTCCTCTCTGGTCACAAAAATTTTATCCTTTCTCGGCAGTTTTTTCGTCGGTTCAATAATTTTTTGTTATGAAAAATATTAACAACTTTGAAACTATACCTTTAATAACTAAAAATTGACAGAATCGAAATATTTTTCTGCGTTATAATTTTTATCTTTAAAATTTTATACTCTTTTCCTAGAGGCAGATTTTCTCTTTTCAGCTGCCATGCTTATAGATCAAATATCCACAAAGTATGCTTTTTCGGCTTTTTAGCTCTATAGCTGTCACAAAATTTTCTGTGAAGCTATGTACTAAATTTTTACACCCAAAATATTTACTGTATTATTTATAGCATAACTACCGACTACCGTAAATATAATTATACCGTAATTAAGCTATCTATTAGATTTCATAGTTAACCTTAATTTCCATTCACCGTTTTAGCTTGATAGCTTTTGATTTGAGCAATTACAATTCGATACAGTATTAACCTAACAAAAATTGGTGGCATTCTGTCCACGCGTGCTATGTCAAAGGCAGGGAAAGAGTGAGTGGAAAAGTGAACATTATTAAGGTAATTTTTGCATTCGGATTTTTACCATTCACTTGATGTGGCCATCGCCACGTTTTGAATCAGAAATTACAAGCATAATACTTTAACAGAAAAAAACGCAAATGTGATTTTAAACTAGAGATTTTTTCATGTGTTTAATAATCGATAAGAAAATGTAAGAACTACAGTACTCAGTAACTTTTCTCGCATCATCCATCCCAGCTTACTCTCTATGTACGACCCGGAGTCTCATTTGTATTTCTGTTTTAAGATCTCTCGTCTATTGTATTGCGACTGATCACTACAGTTCTGCACTTCGTTCTGTTCCGAATTATGCTCTCTTTGAGGGACGCATCTTGGCTAACCAAAAATTACAGTTAAAGATTTTGAGCATCATTATAAATGAAAATATCAAGTCAAAGTGACAGCGATAATGATTCAGCAACTACTAAACGTACAAATACTCATCTAATCTAATCGAAAGTTTTTCCTAGTGGGTACTTAAAAGCGTAACAGCTAAAAAAATTCTCATGGGAAACTGCAAGGACCCTCAACGGAAACACAATGGGCAGACTTCCTCTTGGTAAATTTTCCATACAAAAACCCTTCGCGAACCGATTCAAAAGCTTGTGCCTTTTGAATGAAAATGACTTGTGCCTAGTCCTAGCTCACTCTAGCTAGTCAACTGAATGAAACTGACTAGTTGCCATGGTGATGCAGCTGCTGGGGTTATACAGCTCCCTAACAGGATGTAGAAAGGCTTAAGTGTGAGATGGGTAACAGTGTTAAATTTCTGCAAGTAAATTTTGTCTTTTCTCGCTCCCTTGTCTACTGCTGTCATTGCTGTAGGCCTATTGCCTTGCGATACTTGGTTTCTCCAGTTACTAGAAACCAAGGCACAAGTCACTTATAATTTCACTTATAATGTCGCAAGTGCATTGATGTAGCTCAAGCCAAAGGCTTGATGCTCATATCCCATAATGGAGAAAGTGAATATAGTTTGAATGATGGGAGCCAAAAAGTTAGCTCAGAAGCTTTAAAATGAAGTGTGTAGAGATCAGAATTCGCTATATCCTACTCCTAAGTGTAATAAGTAGTGTTTTAAGAATATTTTAGCAAAACGCGATACAGTATCCAAAAATAGTTCTCACGCGAATGAACCGCTGGTATGCGTGACATTTCTTTTGCTTTACAAACCGGTTCTTGCGATTCTAGAAATAGTACGCCCAAATATGGTAATCGCTGACCTGAGATGCATACGTAAACAGAATTCTCGTCCCCTTCTATTCATAAAACCCCACCTGTCAAAGGGTCAAATTCCATTCATGAACCCATCAAACCAAACCAGTTTAAACCAGTTCTAACCAGTTTTTTTTGAAAATTTTACTATAAATACAAGCGAATGTGAGAGCTGAAAACTCAGACTCTCGGAGTAGTCCGAAGGGTTCGGAAAGCAGAAGACATCACAAGAAGGAGCACCAGACGGACAGCTACTAAAACGAGAGGTTTCAACTAAATCCACGTGGTAAGACTTTACTGTCTTAGATATTTATTGATTAGGGACTCCGTTATAAGACTACTTATTGATTGAAGTGATTTTCGAATTTCGTCCGGACGACTACTGCGACTCCGTTGCATCTGCAACCTTTGGGGAGCTATTGTTTGAGCTCCACTAATTCCGTCACCACAGTGCAGGGTTTCGAAGAAACCGCTCAATTGAGCGTCGCCTCCATTTCAGAGGTGGTTATCCTTTACTACCCATACGAGGAGTAAAGAAGAAGACGCCCTCGAGTCGCAACTCTAATTTGGCCAATTAGAGACCGTTATATTTGAGATTATTTGAAGAATTAATTAGGGCGCACGTTTTCTATTGTTCGACAATTCTGATTCGTTCTCACCGCCGGCTCACTACAGATAAAGAAGCACCGCATCACCAGAGTCCCGTGCAAGGGTGCAACTAACCAAGCTTGGAATTAGAAAGGGATCGTAAATGCATCAGCGACACCGAATCAGCTTATCAGTGAGTACGCACGATATCTTTACTGGGTTGCCCAGGCTATTGTTCCGATAGTCTGGAAGTGAGGAGTTTGTGTTCTAGCTTCTACGACTCCCATGATCTCTCTCTCTCTTTCTATCTTCATTCTTCTGTTCTAGAGCGCTAGAAGCAAACCCTTCAAAGTTTGGCCATCAATTTTTACTACTAAAAATCAGCTCGTAAAAAGGTTAAGCATTATTTGATTAACTCGTTAACTAGAATTGAATCAAAACAATGTATCTCTAATTGGCTGCTGTCGGCTGTCAATAATTTGCTGAGGTATTGATTTTCCGGGCAAACTGGTTGGTGATGGTTACTCGGGCAAACTCCAATCAACTAATTGTTCCAGCTGCAATTCATGCATAAAACTCTCTTGTCAGAAGCTCATCCGTTGATTAACTTAATTTTAGCACTAGCGCCAGCTACCCGCTAGCAAGTATCGAGAATCTTGCAGAAAAAAACAGTACAAAATGAAATTGAATGCTCGAAGCCTCGAAAAGCTCCGAATCGTCATGATCTGCATCAGTTGCGTCACCACTGGCTCGGTGTGGGCGGCGCCGCAGGCTGAGCAGAGCCTGATTGAGGCCCTGGGCATCGGTGCCGGGTACAAGGCCTACGTCAGACCGCCGCCAGACAATGGGAGCGCCAACACAATTGGCGTGACCTTTGCTTTGAACAATCTGGTGAAAGTGGTCAGTTAGTTTTTTACCGGAGCTTGCTTCATTTTTTACTGTTTCTTTCGGGGTGATCAGACGTTTTCGGGCCGATTTTTTCTTGTCGAAGGCTTTACTTTATGCCGTTTTAACATAAATTAACTGAGACTTAGTGCACTAATCAGTAGCATGTACCACGGTTGCATTCTATAGTCCATGTAACATGCGCCATGGTTAGGCTTCAAGTACCCTACAGTACCTCACGTTATCAACCCGATGTAATTCTTCATAGGATTCGGCCGCCCAAGAGATCACCGTTCAGATGTGGGTCAACTTGGTAGGTTTTAATTATCTTTAAAAAATTGAATTAGATATGAAAATTACAGCGGAACAGGCCATTCTAATTTGAATCACCGGGACTGGATTGACGCTCGTTTAACCTAGCGAGGTCGCTTTGGCTCTGTTTACGACAACTTAAGCGCATTTTTCGTGCCCTCAACAACGATTTGGTTGCCAGATGTGGTATTCCAACAGCTGTGAGACTTGCTGCTTTGGGTTTTCAATGATGCATCGCATAAGCACCTTTAATGCTTAGTACTCAATTCCTTCTATGAGTTATCATCGGACCAACTCACTATCTTAAAACGCTCTTTGTTTATTTTAGTCCCAGTCCCACCTCACTCCGTGCATCAACCTCACTCCGTGCATCAACCTCACTCCGTGCATCAACCTCACTCCGTGCATCAACCTCACCCCGTGCATCAACCTCACTCCCTGCATCCACCTCACTCCCTGCATCCATCTCACTCCCTGCATCCACCTCACTCCCTGCATCCACCTCACTCCCTGCATTCATCTCACTCCCTGCATCCTCCTCACTCCTTGCATCCACCTCACTACCTGCACCACCTCACTCCCAGTTAGACCTCACTACCTGCACCCACCTCACTCCCAGCAAAACACTACTTGCACCCACCTCATTCCCTGAACTAAATTCCTCTCTATCAGACCGTAATGGCTTCCTCAACCTACAACTTGCTCTCCGCTGAGTATAAAGCTAAATATCTTTATTGCTTCTACTCACAGGTTGTCATTTCAGATTTCGCCGTCACCGGATCAGTCAATTGTTAAAGTATCCCCGGATAGCAGCGTGTCATACACTATAGAGATAATCGCCACTACAAAGTGCAACATGCAGATGACCATGTTCCCGTACGACAGCCAGACCTGCAAGCTGTTATTATCCTCAAATATTCACAATTCCGACACACTGAACTTGCGAATTTCAAATTCTCAATTAATGACAGAATTTTTAAGAAGAAATAATGAGTTCTGCATTGTGAACGTAACTGCTTGGAGTAGTATCGATATTTTCTATGACTTGGTGACATTGCAGATTGTAATTCAGGTGAATATAGGCTTCTGTTCTGGCATCTAACATTTTATTTGTGCAGGTTTTCCTTCTTTCTGCACGTTTAAGAAATGAAAAACTATTGCTGCCAATTTCCTAATTCAGCGGCGAGCAGCATTCTACGTAGTCAGCTTGATTTTGCCAAGCCTTCTGCTGCTCGCCATCTCCTCCATGACTTTCCGACTGCCGCCGGAGTGCGGCGAGCGAGTGTCATTCAGCGTCACCGTCGTGCTGTCGATGTGCGTGTTCCTGCAGCTCACCGGCAACTATGTGCCAGCTCAGAGCGACTCCGTGCCTCTCATCAGTGAGGATTCCGTGTTTGCTGCTCGCACACTGGGATTTCCCAAGAGTCTTCAATAACAGTGAGTTCCCCAATTATGTCATCTTGCATCTATATTTGTTGTTCACCCCGCAGCCTACTACTACAGTCTGGCAGTGCTAATGACTATGTTCAACGTCCTGGCCAATGTGTTCGTCCTCAGCTGCCACCATCGCCACGAAGCGGGCAGCCGGCAGGTGGACAGTCAGCTCATTCGGCTGCTCTTTCTCAACCGGTTCGTTGCCAAGAAGAGATCTCGGATAGAAAGCTTAAGCACTGCGGCTAACGAACAGAGCGTAAGAGCAGATTCATTTTGTACGGACTGTGAACGAATTCTAGGGCAGCCAGTCACCCTATACGAGTATCTGTGATAGCCAACCCTCAGTTTTCCTCACTTGTGTTGATGGGAACAGGAAAAAGAACAAGATTGAACAAGAAGTACTCGATAAAACGCAAATTTACCGCACAGATTGTTTTGGTGGGGTACAGGGACAACTAAATACTCGGGACGGGAAACAGAAAGTTTATGAGGCCGATGTGCAGTGTTCACGTAGGCCTATTTTTAGCCACGGAGCTCTCATATGCGTGAAACTGTTGCACATTTTTGCTAAGTTTTATTTATGCATTTGTGATCGGCACGTTCTTTGGGTAGATACATGTACCTTCAGTGTGCATGTGTAAGATTTGTACATTCGTTTCACTGAACGGTTTGTCTTGGCATTCCATCGGCCCAGATGTACATCACATCGGCCTCATAAACTTTGCGTTTCCCGTCCCGAGTATTTAGTTGTCCCTGGTGGGGTATTGTTTATTAGAGGATGTGATTTGAGAATTCGAGGATGTGAACTTGAGCAAAATGACTCATTCCAATCAATTAAAAATGTTTACCGGACGCAAGTTTATCAAACTGTCCCTAAGAAATTGGGTATTTTATGAGAACTAAACTCGAACTGGCTTGAGATTTCATGCCTTCAGTCGAAGGGCTATAAAATTGAAGTGGCAGGTTAGTTAGATAAACTTCCAAATTTTTGGGATCCCTCTGTTGGACGGACAATGAGGTTCGAATCGTCAAAACCGCATCTGTCAAATTTTTACCTCATTTAATAATCCTAGTTTTGCTTTACTTGGGTTCTTCATTACGGATGTACATTCAAAATAAAAACGATTTTAGATCACCGAGAGACCTCAATCAGAGGCTCCCGACAAGGAGACAAGCCAGCGCAGCATTAAACATAGCAACGAATGGGAGATCTGCGCCGTTTCGGCAGACAGGTGCTTTTTCGTCATCTTCGTCTGTCTGTCCGCCGCCATTCTCGTGTCCGTCCTGATTCTAGAGGCTGCCAACTCTGGAGGAGAGTGCGTTGGTGAACGAGCTTAGCTTAGTAATTGCTCTAAAAACTCGCCGTAAAGTTCGATGGATAAACAAGGCAGCCTCTAACGGGTTATTGATTTAGATGCCTGACTCTGTACTTCTTTTCTCTTTCTTTATCAGTTAAATAAGCAAAACTAATAATCTTAACCTTGTTTAATGCTTAACTTCTCTCTTGGTTACCAGCGTAAATAGACATTCTAACAGTAGAAAACAAATGCCAAAATTAACTTTACGTTTGATTTTCAAATGGCTTCTTCAACCAGCGATTTAAGACTATTCACTTTGTTAGGAACATCCCTATGGGCCATTCTTATTGCCATAGTGATTTCTGTGTATAAGCAGACTTTATTAAGCGAAAAAAACACCATCGTACTCTTTTGCATATTAAGAAGAGACTGTAAAATAAAATAAAAGTCAATCGGTACTTCTGTTAAGAAACTTCTGATTTGCTATGCGACGCAAAAGGTCCAAGTTACATTTTTGCTAGGTTATCCGATTGCGTAATCAGTTGAATTCTTTATTTATTTCGAGTTTTTGTGCGTCAGAACACAGACTGGCACTCGCAGATGTACCAGGTCGTGATGTCGCATCCGTGATCATCTATGCCGCCAGATGGAATAGCGGAGCACATGTTGGTACAGCCGCTTCCATCGGTCTGGATGACTCCGTCCGGTTGTCCAGAGTGCCAGACGCTCGCATCGATAGTCAAGTTGCAGGCAGCCCAGCGCCAGTTAGCTTTAGTAGTAGCATTAGCCACATCCGTGGTCAGGTAGCCGCCGAGGAAACAGTCGGGATTGTTAGCTGCCCGCACCAGCGACCTCAGGTACGACGCTTCATCGAGGTCGATCGCATCAGCAAACTTGGACAGTCCTGGTTCCGCACTGCACTTCTGGTTGGCAGCGTTCCAATTATTTATTGTCGTTTGATTAATCTTGTACGAAGTGCCGTACTTTGTGTGTCCGTAGCCAGATGGAAACAGTCTACCCGGAGGCACGCCAGCCAGAGACCTCACGTACACAGTGACCTGGTGAGTGCAGTTGGGCACCGACTGCACCCGGTGACTGCATGCATCGAACACGAACAGCTTGCACTGACAGGTGGGATTGGTCAGCACCCTGAACGCCTGACAGTTTTTCAGTTGGGCGCACTGAAAGCTGCAGTCGAGTTGGGTGCATAGCCCCTTCACCAGGCGAGTAAAGTTGGAGCTCACGCAGTCCACTCCGGTGGTTTTATGGAAAATGGCTCTGTTGGAGCTGCAGGACTCTGATAGCACTGACGATACCCAAAGAAGCGGCAGAAAAGCGAACAGCAGCATTTCACCAAATGATAAGGGAGGAGCAGAAGCCTTTGGGTTCCTGAAAGTTTTTAAGTGACTTTCCATCGGTTTTCGGAAACTGGCTTTTGTAGCGATCAGGTGAGCTTCATCCAAGCGAGGGGAACAAAGGATGCGCACTACTGAATACACGCTGGGGAAGCGCAGTGGGACTCTGTCTTGTTGATTGGGAGGTTTTTTTCAACTACTGTAATAGTGCAGAGCTCTTCACAAACTAGCTAAGTTGAGTTTTAAGTTAAGTTGGTTTGAGTTTCTTTCAGTGAGTTGGGAGACAATGGAAGCAGAGGACGGCGCGAGCATATACGAACGTAGGTGGATAGTAAGTACAATTTTTGTCACGTAAAAAAATTGCTGCCTCTTCAAATCACCATTGGTTACCCAGCAGTTATTGTCTCGAAGATTCTAAAAGAAAATATTATCGGGTCACAAACTTCTGTAATACAATTTAGCAGCAAGTTTCTAACTTTAAACTTTCATCCATTTGAATGGATGGGTTTGTTGGATCGGAGAATTCCCACACATTTTTTACCGTAATACCTATACTTCGCTGACTGCCTAACTGCTGTACTCTGCACACGCTCAAATGCATGTTTGCATCTGGGCTCATGGTCTTTAACACTCATAATGCCTTTGGGAAAGCCTCAAGCCGGCACTCACAATAAATTGAAATCAATTTTTTTCGTGCAGAAAGTAGAACCCGAGGACTTCAGTCAAATGCGTTATTACCTTAACAATCGTCCACAACCTTGACATTTTCTTTAGTGGGAGAACCGGAGCTTCCTCCCTCTTTTCTCGCTCTACTCTTAGAGCGAGAGTTTTCTGCGTTGGAGTGTAGTTGCCGGCCAGATGCAGGACTGCGCACATGGATAGCACTATGGTAACGCTCAGCGACATCCACTCTCCACTTTCCGGGGGCAGGCAGAAGACAAGGGTTGAGATGGCCAGCAACAGGCGGCTGAGCGGAATCAGGGTCACTAAATAAAACGTTGATTGACACTGGTGGTTAAATGGGGAATAGAAAAATTGTGAGTAAATTGCCTTTGTCTCTAATATTTTTCGTTGGCATAAGCAAAAACACTGAACATTAAAAGTTTTGAAGCCACAAAAATAAACTTTTTTCGCGTTTCGCGTCCCTTCTTCTCACTCCTGCCCCTCTAACCCTGCCCCTCTAACCCTGCCCCTCTAATCCTGCCCCTCTAACCCTGCCCCTCTAACCCCGCCCCCTAACCCTAACCCTAACCCTGCGCCTCTAACCCTGCCCCTCTAATCCTGCCCCTCTAACCCTGCCCCTTTAACCCTGCGCCTCTAACCCCGCCCCTCTAACCCCGCCCCTTTAACCCTGCGCCTCTAACCCCGCCCCTCTAACCCTGCCCCTTTAACCCTGCCCCTTTAACCCTGCCCCTTTGACCCTGCCCCTTTAACCCCGCCCCTCTAACCCCGCCCCTTTAACCCCGCCCCTCTAACCCCGCCCCTTTAACCCTGCGCCTCTAACCCCGCCCCTTTAACCCTGCGCCTCTAACCCCGCCCCTCTAACCCCGCCCCTTTAACCCCGCCCCTCTAACCCCGCCCCTTTAACCCTGCGCCTCTAACCCCGCCCCTTTAACCCTGCACCTCTAACCCCGCCCCTCTAACCCCGCCCTTTTAACCCTGCGCCTCTAACCCCGCCCCTCTAACCCCGCCCCTTTAACCCTGCGCCTCTAACCCTGCCCCTCTAACCCTGCCCCTCTAACCCTGCCCCTCTAAAGCTGCTCCGCTAACCTCTGCTGCCCTAACTCAGCCAATTTGAATTTTAGTCCTCTTAAAAACAATCTAAACTACGAGCTGCGTACACGAGTATTGCCTCGAATTTGAAGCTGCTGTGCCGGTCTCAGACATTAGGAATCGGTCTTGTTAGAAACCGGTCTGAGACATTAGGAATCTGTCTCAGATATTAGGAATCTGTCTCAGACATTAGGAATCTGTCTCAGACATTAGGAATCTGTCTCAGACATTAGGAATCTGTCTCAGACATTAGGAATCTGTCTCAGACATTAGGAATCTGTCTCAGACATTTGGAACCGGTCTCAGACATTAGGAATCTGTCTCAGACATTTGGAATCGGTCTCAAACATTAGGAATCTGTCTCAGACATTTGGAATCGGTCTCGGACATGAGAAACCGGTCTCAGACATAAGAATCGATCTGGAACATCAGAAATCTATCTTGCGCACTAGAAATAGATCTCTGATTTTCCAAGAAATCTCGGAACCAGTCACACCATTGGCATCAGCGCATGCACTATCGCCTGGACACGGATCGTATTGGCAGAGCCCAGCAGCCCTAGTCGCTTCATCAAAGACTCTTCAAGCGAGGGGGCTAATTCTGTTGTGGCAGCTGACTAGCTGTTATAGTGAACCCCAAAAGAGACTTTTTAGCGGTCATTTTGGCTTGAAGTCGTTGTAAAAATATTGAAATTCTAGCAGCTCTGCGCCGCTATATTTCAGAAGTTCCCTATGTGGGAGGCCTAGGTTGGGTGGTCTGATTCGGCTTATGATTCACTAACGCACCACCCCGCGACAGACAGTTAAAAAAACAAAATCGAAATATTATATATAATAATTAATATTTAGATGAAGCCAGAAAATTCACTGCAGTCTCTGCCGTCAGTTTTTATTATTTTTCATTCACCAGTCAACCAGTCAGAAAGAATGACAAGGCATTTGAGCGATGTAACTTCGTAGCAGCTCAGAGACTGACGCAGGTCAGCATCTGGCTGAGGCTGCCGCCGCACTTGTTCACCAGGCAGCGGACGATGGACGCGACGTCGCTGCTGCCGAGTCCGCAGCCTAGAAGGCCGTTCAAAGCGCAAGAGGCGCTGGAGGTGCCGGCGTTCACCAGGCAGTTCCAATCAACCGACAGGCTGGGCAGAGCTTCGTGCAGGATGTCGTCGAACACTTCGTATTTCTGCTCGACGGTGTAGCCGGAGGCGGCGGCGACGGCCAAGAGGCAGGCAAGGCAGGCAAGCTTCAGCTGCGGACGAAAAATTGAGGTCCTAAGCTCGATTCCATGGAAGGTATTAGCCAGTATCAAGGAAAACTGGTTAATGAGAGTGACCAGCCCTTGACAACGGCGGAAGTGGGAGGAGAGCTCCTAACCCACTAAAACTAAAATAAAAGCTAATGCGAAAAACTTACCATTGTGTGTCGAAGGTAATTTTTAAATTAATCAAATAGCAGGGAAGCACAAAATTTTATGAAGCAAATATGGAAAATCAAGTGGTCTTTATAGCATTGCGCTAATTTTTTTTGTAACAGTCAATGCGTTTTTGTTTCTTTATCAGCATGGGACAGCAGCAACTGTCCGAGCGGTAACCATGCTGGAGAGTCATTAACAATCTAATTAATTGTTCGCCTTGACACTTTTATTGTTCTGCAATCCCCTAGCTGATAAGACTAAAAGGGTCGCACCACAATACATTATCATATGGCGTGAGCCAAGTAAGTAAAGCAACTGAGTCTTAACGAAGTTTCTGCGGTAAAAAATTTGAAATTCTAATGTTAATATTAAAATAATTATTTTTCCAATATCTATTTATCTATTTATCTATTTATCTATCTATCTATCTATCTATCTATCTATCTATCTATTTATCTATTTATCTATGTATCTATCTATCTATCTATCTATCTATCTATCTATCTATCTATCTATCTATCTATCTATCTATCTATCTATCTATCTATCTATCTATCTATCTATCTATCTATCTATCTATCTATATATCTATCTACCTACCTATCTATCTATCTACCTACCTATCTATCTATCTATCTATCTATTTATCTATCTATTTATCTATCTATCTATCTATCTATCTATCTATCTATCTATCTATCTATCTATCTATCTATCTATCTATCTATCTATCTATCTATCTATCTATCTATCTATCTATCTATCTATCTATCTATCTATCTATCTATCTATCTATCTATCTATCTATCTATCTATCTATCTATCTATCTATCTATCTATCTATTTATCTATCTATATATCTATAGATAGATAGATATATATAACTATAGATAGATCTATATCTAGATAGATCTAGATCTATATAAATATATCTATAGATAGATAGATAGATAGATTTATTTTTTGGCATTGTCCCATGGTCAATAAGAAAATCAGGGCTAATTTTGCAGTTGGGACGCCGCTTATCCTTGAAAAATTATTTTAACAGGTGTCAACCCAGGACATGCTAGGCATTACATAAAATAAAATAAATAAATTTAGACACCCGACTTTTCGACTAGATGTACAGCCCAAGGCACAGCCGCAGCTAGTTGCGCGGCGCATCCGAGGACTGTGTACAGCTTTCAGCCTGACGGGCTGAAGGGGCCGCAACACCCATACTAAATTTACCTAGCTCAAACTGGTACCCAATCTCAGCTGGGTGGACTGAAGCCATGCGGGATTATGTGTCTTGCTTAAGGGCACAAATTGTCTCCTAGGGCTGGGACTCGAACCCACGACCTTCCGGTCATGAGGCAGGCGCCCTAGCTACTAGGCTACAACTCCTCTCTAGGCTACAATTCCTCTCTAGGCTACAACTCCTCTCTGGGCTACAAGTCCTCTAGGCATTAAAATTCGCTTTAACAGCTAATTGCGCATTCAGCCTGCTTATCCGTAGCCTAACCGGTTTGAATTTCAACTGTGGGCACACAATTTTGTGTTTTCCAGCGGTGCAGGGTACAATGATAACGAAATAACCAAATGCTCAGCAAGCACACCACTCGCTGAAGGTGCATTTCGCTAAACTGTTCTTAGCTCGTTGGATATCTGCACTGTACAGACGGTTCATTCGAGTACAGACTAGTGTCTGCAAAGTGAAAAATCTCGCTTTTTTAAATCTACTTCAAGAAATTCTGTCTGCACATTTGGCATTTCAAGTGGGCTTTGCACAAATTTACAAGCACTAACTCAAAGAAATTGAATCTACCCTGCGCTCTGTGTTGGGCAGATCTCAAATATCTTTCTTAGCTTTTTTAAATTGTCAGTTTGCATAGGCGTTTATTAATTTAGATCGGGCTAAGAAAAGCAATTTGCTTTAGAGGCTTCCTCTTCGACAGTTGCAATGGCGGCAGCTTCGGTGGCGGCAAACGCACTCAACAGCGGCGGAGACGTCGGCGTGAATGACTCCGGCAGCTCCGAACAGAGCGTGGTGTACGGAAAATACGTCCAGCTCACTAATGTTGGTGAGATTTAGCCTATCCTAAAATTCACGAGCATATTTCGAACGGGTGCGGGCTAAGGGTTTCAAAGTTTCACTCTGATTTCGCGAAATCTATTCTAACAAAAATAGGGTGTTAGCACGCAGCATGCATGCTTGAAGATTTAACTGTAAATCCATCAAAATCAGACCATTTATACGCAAGTTGCTACAGATTAGCTCTAACGACTGATGATCAAAGAGTGGTGAGATCGCCTGTGACTGGCGATCAACTTTACCATTAGACTATGAAAGGCCTAATGGTTATGCTACATATATTACACGTTTCTATGGGAAAGTAACTCGCAGTCTCTGCTCAGTGCAGTAAGCAGACTCTTTACTTTCTTAGAATTGTAAATAAAATAAATTAAAATGCGTAAATAACTAACAGACCAGCTTAATGCACAGCAAAAAATTCAAAGCAAGGCACAGTGAAGTTACAGTTTATACGTATTCAACAACCGATTCGCTTCTCTAAATGTTAAACAATAAAAAACAATAAAGCTACTCAACCATTATTTAACTGCTTGATATTGTTACGGCGCCCCCCTTGCTCCTCCCAGTCTCGGACGATGAGGACGCCAGCTCCGACTACGTGCTGGAGGACGTGTCGCAAAAGAAAAGCCCCATTGCCTATGCCCGTCTGTTTAACGTAGGACCCGAACGGCCGCCAGTTGACTACTATTGGCTGTGCGTGATTGGCATAGCGGTTCAGGCGCTGCTGGCCCCCTATCTGTACCTGATGGAGCTCGGCTTTGGCGTGAATCTGGCGCTAAGAGCAATGCAAAACTGTCGCTATTCCCGATCGTATTTTGCTCGCGGCGAATTCGAACTGGCCGCATTGACAGCGTTCAAATCTGGACGGTACGCCGGTGGCTCGCTGTTGCTAAGCGTGCTGACGGCCGCCCTGGTAGCCGCATTCGTCCTGTCCGTTGTGCTGGGGAAGCCTCAGCCTGAGACGACGCTGGATTTTCACATCACATCCGAATCCTAAAGGGGGGACGCCAGCACGCCTCTTTCATTGTGGCTCTTACCAGAGTACAATAGATTAACTCCACAAATGCGCTAGGGGGGGGGGGGGCAGATTGGCTAGTCTATTATACTAAAATGTTGATTAATGTATTAAAAAATCATGCGTAAATTTACTGCCATACAAAAGCTTCAACTCCATTTTGTATTTTAGCTGAGTAGAATAGAAATTAGAGGTAGAATATGAAGTCGATTCAGGTTTTTTATACGGAAAATATGAAAATATATGGTATATTATTAATACTTTGAGGTTAATTAGTTTACGGGTAAGGACAATTAAAGATCACGAGATTTGTATAAAATAAAAACTCCAAAACTCCCACTACCAGACAATGGTCCGGGCAACGCAGTAAGTAATTAGTTAATTAGTAACTTACTTTTCAATTGGCAGAACGGTTCGGTGCGAGATTGAGTTTGTTGTGCAGTGTTGTAGTGTAGAAGGGTGATCAGTACGTCCTCAGCTCTTTAATTCATAGCCTTCGACTGACTGTGTACAATAGAATTAGAAATAGCCAATAAAAAACTTATGAGGCGACTTAAGGCGGTGATAATTTGTAAAATAGAATATGGCAGCTGCTTTGAATTTGAGGCAATAGAGATACATGTATTAAAAGTATACCGTTAACTGACTCTATCGGCAGGAAATTAGCCTGCAGGAATCGAGCAGAGGTGGCCGTTTAGCCTCGAGCCGTAGAATCGGTGCTGGACTTATCCCCGATGACGAGGTTCGACGAGCCTTTCAAAATTTAGTTCAGGACGTAGAAGAAGCCGCAATTGACCTTTAAATTAGTGGATCCACTAATGGACAGTCATTCTCATTCTTCATAATGCTTCTCCCTCCGCACTGTAAGTGTAATATGTATGACACTGTAAATTATGCATCCAAGAACAGCTAGATGTTAACGGTTACGAGCTAAAACCAACGCGCCCCCTTAAAGAACATTCCATACGAGCTACTGGTGATACGTTCGATATGTTGCTGCCTGTTACACAACCAGCAGTAATCTCTTAGTAAATTTAAAACCCTGTTGAAAATAATTTTGAAGAAACAATATTTTTAACGTAGAACGTTTTTAATGCTTTAAAATACTTCGTTAAATTACACAAAAATTCACATTTTTAAATGCTTTACATGTAATGAAATTGTCCCTGCATCTCAAATTGGTACAATAGTGTAATTCTAATGTAATTTTAATGTAATGTTTGAATACTGTACCGTGTAAAGTAATATGTTCTAAATATTTGTTAATATTGAAGGATTATGCTAATCCATTGCACTTATTTGAATGCAACGCGCTCGTTAGAATATCGGCGCTCTTGGCCGTGTGGTTCGACAAAGCTGGAAATAAAATCAATCATAATATAGATTAATCGTCGTCATCGCTACAAAATTAATATCGTCTTCTTCGATTTGTATCGCCGAAACCTAAAACTACTACAAGCAAGACCCAATCCATTACAATGGCGACCACGCCAGGACCGAATTATTCTTCATGGATACCTAGCTGAAGGGCAGTCAGGATGTCAATGCAATAACTGACAGACCGGTAGGACGTTTGCGCAAGACTGCAACTTGCGCTTAATTACTTCCTGTCAGTCGGCTAGCTTTTGAACTGGACTGTGATCATTCGAACTGAACCGATTGACCTTTTAACTTTTGCAATAATTTATTAATGACATAGTTAACTGTGATAAACTGGGTAATTCTATGATTCTATTTTGTTTGGAAGGTGTATATCTGTGGCTTTTTGTTGCTTTTATTATTCATGGACTTTCATTTACATGTATTTTCCAGTGTGCACTTTAATTCAAAGCAAATGTTAATGTTCTGATAGATACATTTGAAATTTTGGTCCCACAAACATGTATACATCTATAATTTGAATTTCCATTCAATATTGTTTGGAGGTTATATTATTAATTTACATTGTTTTTCCATTTTTTAGTTTTTTATGCCTTATTCTTTTGTCAATATTCTTTTTTATGCATTTACCCAATATTCCTAATATTTTCAATAGCTACATCCACTAATATTTATGTAAGAATGGCATCTGTCAATCTGTAGCAAGTTTTTGGTCACAATTAATTGCTATTGTATTTCTGTACTTAATGTAATTTATAATTTAGTGCAATGTACTTTTTCTAATTTTCAGTCCTTGTGACTGAATTATCTGAGTTGGTTTTTAAGTTGGTTCAGCTGGTGTTGGTTGGCAATGGAGCAGTTTATTGTAAGCTCTTTGGACCAAACCATGCTGGGGTTTTGTTGAATTGCCATGTAAGGCCTTTAGGCCAATTTTGAGGCAAAGCATGTGTCTTTGTTCTCTCATTTGTGCTGTATGGACCTGTACCTCTGGCTGATTTTGTTTTCGTTAAGCATGTATGCATGTCATTTTTTTGTTGGAACCAGTTTATCTTACTGAGTTTCTCAACTTAAATCTGTCATATTGCTACTTTGCTTGTGTTTGTTGTTGGTTTGATCAGTTGTCCAATGAGGACATTGGCTCTTTTTTTTGTCGAGGGCAATGTAATGAAATTGTCCCTGCATCTCAAATTGGTACAATAGTGTAATTCTAATGTAATTTTAATGTAATGTTTGAATACTGTACCGTGTAAAGTAATATGTTCTAAATATTTGTTAATATTGAAGGATTATGCTAATCCATTGCACTTATTTGAATGCAACGCGCTCGTTAGAATATCGGCGCTCTTGGCCGTGTGGTTCGACAAAGCTGGAAATAAAATCAATCATAATATAGATTAATCGTCGTCATCGCTACAAAATTAATATCGTCTTCTTCGATTTGTATCGCCGAAACCTAAAACTACTACAAGCAAGACCCAATCCATTACATACAAAACGAAACCAGTTACCAAGTTACATTACCGCCAGCCAGCCGCGTTAAGTGAAGGGTGAAGTAGGCCTTCTAAATGAAATAGAAATATTACTTGTAATTCAACCCCTATTCTATGCCAATGTGCGCCAAGACCCTTCGTGTGCGCGGGAATTTTCCCCCAAAAAGGCCACTTTCCTGACTATGGCTAATATCCCTAAATGGTATCCAACAAATTCTTGAAATTTGTTGTATATTATATTTCATAAATTTCAATTTCACAACAATGAAAACCATATACACGTGTATAGTCTTGTACTCCATAAGCTCATAAATTTTGTATTTGCTATAATAAAAATTTAGATTATGAGATTTTGAGTTTGTAGAGTTCATTAGGCCTAGTTTTTATTTCTATATTAATTTAGCATAGGCCTAGGCCCCCATTAAAATCATTTGCAAGGAACTTTCAAAAGTAGACTCTATGGTACCATTTAAAAGATTAATCTGTTTGCAACAATTTTGGATTAACATTTTATTTTTGGTTTATAGATAGGTCAAGTCAGAAATAAGATAGCAGCTATGTCCACACACTAGTGAGTACTAGTAGCTATATTGTATTGGTATATTACTAATGACCATATGTGCACAACTTGGATAATTTGGTCAGCCAGTGCAGCATAGTTAAAACAAAATTTGCAACTTGGGAAAAAAGTTCAAAGAACCAAAAAACAAAAAAGGTCTTGCAAACCAATTCTTGCCTATATCTTCCAACTTGCTACATTTTTTTGTATTTTCCTCCAATTTTACACATACTTCCTATCTTATAATGAGTTATGGAATTTTCATCAAATTATTTTTCATCAAACCATTTGACAAAGTTTCCATTACAAAAACTAGTGTTTGATGAAGTTTCCAAATTCTGATATGGTATTTGACGAAAATACCAGTTATCTGGTCAAGTTTTCAGGCTTGTCGTTTGTGCCTGATTTCTTACAATGTAGACTTTTGTTTGTATCAGTTTGATTTACGTGTCTATTGATTTAAACGACAATATATAAACTATAGCCAGTTTTTTTTCAGTTCCAGTTCCAATTAGCTCAAAAATCGTTCTACTTTAATTTGCATGGAATTAACAACTCAATTTAAAAAATTAAGTAAAAAATAAATTTACCATCTGAAAACTGTGTTTATAGAAAATTTTAGCCTTCTACACCTTACTGCACCTCGACCCACGTTATCGCCATATTGATTTACAATGTGATGTTTTACAAATTTTTTTGCAATAACTTAATTTTTTTTAATAACTGGAACTAAAAAACTGGTCATATATGAAATGTACTTTATCGTGTTTGTATTACTTGTCCAAACTGTCAAAAGAATAATTTTTTACTGGTGACAATCAATTATTCTGTTATTTCGTGTTCATGAGAATCTGTAAAAAGGGAGCAATTAAGTAGTTCTTGTTTGACAAATATTCCTCAGTCAGATCCAGAGTTTGACAAACATTCCATAGGGGTGATTGTCAATTTGACGAATGTTCCCACGCTACATGCCTTCTTTGGTGACAGTCATTTGATGAAAAATAATTTGATGAAAGTTCCAGGATCCCTTATAACCTACCTCCTTACTTTTGCAACTTACCCCCTCAATTTTGTGACTTACCACTTTGATTTGGCAACTTACCAATTTGATTTTGTGACTTACATTACTTAATTTTGCAACTTACATTGCCAATTTTGCAACTTACATAGCTGATTTTGCAACTTACATGCTAATTTTTTTACTTACATTGCTGATTTTGCAACTTATATTGCCAATTTTGCTATTTACAATGCTGATTTTGCAATTTATCTTGGTTAGCCATCAAATCAGTCGGCCAGGTCAGCTGACTTGGCCTACCATTGTGCATGCATGCTAATGACTATGGCAGCTATTGCCAATATGCTAACAAGGGCCTGCCAAGTCAATAGTGTTGGGCACTAACTCTTTAAATCTTTAACAAGTTAGTAACTAAGTTAGTTTTTTTGATAAGTTGTGACTGGACTCATTCCAGGAACTACATATGGCCAAAATGGGGTTGCTGCCTGCTATTGAATCAGATGCATTTACTCTGCCTATCCCAAGCTTTCCAATTAGCTGACTTGGACTGGAGTGAGTGGAGTGAGTAAGCCCCACATAGAGAGTAGAAAAATTGCCTTTCCTAGCCTGCAGGGGATTTGCTCTTCAGTGTATAAAACTGGACCTCCTCATTTTATTCTTGCATACTTTTCCTGCAGCAGGTCCTGATTTACCTTTTTTAGTTCCTTGAATTTTATTGTCTCTTAACTGGCAATTCTGACCCATTTCTTACTAAAATTTATTTTTTTCTTTACTTATTGTGAATTATATATAAATTGTATATACTTATAGTGATCACTTTTTTCTAAATTCCCTATGTTTTTCAAGATATTAGGACAAAATTAACTAAAGACTATAAGTGTAGGATATTAAAATTTTTATATCCAGTTTTAGAATACATTTGACAAAGAATTAGCTTTTTTTATATTATAGTATATTTTTACATAGCCAGAAACTACCCTGTTAGACTTTTTGGTGCTAAGAACATCATACAGAAAAATAAAAGCTAAATTTTACTTAGCACATTTATTATTTAAGGAAACTATTGCAAGTAGGATAGCATTTTAAATGATAAAAGCTATACCAGTGCTAAAGACAGTTGCAGGTTGGGACTTTTGAAGAAGTTCTTCTATTCCACTTGGATTTTTTAAATTTTACCTAAAAAATACAAGGCATTGTGCAAATATTTTTTCGCTGTATTTTCTTTTTTCATTTTGATTTATTTCATAAGGTAATAA
Source organism: Macrostomum cliftonense (assembly GCA_950096795.1). Lineage (NCBI taxonomy): Eukaryota > Metazoa > Platyhelminthes > Macrostomidae > Macrostomum > Macrostomum cliftonense. Next base: position 19,125 of record CATNEM010000395.1, on the reverse strand, counting down.
CTTTCTATTTGCCTTTTCTGTCAAAAAATCGTATATTGGTCATGGATTAACAAAATTTTACCCATGTTTTCAGTCATTTTTCTATTTTCACTATTTAAATCTTGAGTGATTTCTGGCAGAATTTATATTTTTATGCAAATTTCTATAAAATTAATATTCAATTTGACTCAATGCAGACTTATATTTATTTCATTTTCAAAAATGGTGCTTATCAACTTCATAATGCCACTTTCAATTTCAGAATATGCCAATCCAAACTGTTAGCAAAATTATTGCTGCCAACTTAATAGGCTTACCGGTCCTATATGTTTCCTTGGGTGTTTTATTTTACAACAGTCCACGGTTTCGACGCTACATAAGGCAAAGGAATGCTTCTCTTTATAATGGTAATTATCAGTTCATGGACATTGTTGGCGTGTCTCATGAAACTCTGCGGAAAATGGCTTCTGAAGAGGATTCTTTGGAGTAATAGTATTTCAATTTATTTGATTGCATTTTACTATGTTAAAATAAACTTTTATCCTAGCGTTTCTAATGTATATTATATAATTAGACTAAAACAGCATTCTCTGCTCCTTCAGTAAGCGTTGTTAGTAAACTACAATACCTATTTTTTATTTAATGCATGTGTGTGCTGCCCAATTAGAATAATTTAATAATAAAATATATTTGCTAGCATTATTATGATTTATTTTGATTTGCTGGGGAGGATATTGGACCATGTATGGGCGCAACCTTAGGAATCACCCGGCCGTTTCCACTGGCAACACACACATTTTTTGGTTGATAGTTGTCACGTCATAGCTATCTTGTCCAATAGCGACTTACCAGTGTGTGTAACTTAGAAACGGCCGGGTGATTCCATTAGTTGCGCATGTATGGTTAGGCAGTAAAGAAATATTGATTTTTTAAAAGTACATTTTATATTCGAAATAAACTCATCAATGCCTCCTGGAATTCGTATGTTTTAATGTAGAGCTTTGAAACTTAAAAATTTGATGAATCACGAACTTATCGCAGAAACATTTTATGGCTATCTTCTATTGTATGTCTTCCATTTATTTAAATTTTATTCAGCATCTGAAGCATGCAAAGTGAAAATTACTGTTACAAGATCAAAACACTGAGCTAGCAGTGGCCGCCATTGTTCGAAATGTCTCTTCACGTTAATGACCTCCGGTTAATGTTAATGACCTCCGGTTTGATCATAGACAAATCGATCAATGATGCTAATAGGAAGAATATACCATTTGTAAAAGGCGATAATGGTTACGTCGAAAAGAACGACCCACGATCGTATTTTCTTACCAGAGAAAACTGAATGAACTGATTTAGAGTCTGTGGCTTAGTTCACTACATGTAAGTCGAGAGTTAAGTCAAATGCTTTATGCGCTCGCGTGTTATACCAATGTATTCCACTCTGCCTGTACGCCTTGTCTATCTCGCTAGTGTTTTGCTAGCAGAGATTTTTACGAAGTCATCTCCGCTGCCATAGACAATATATAGGAAGCGGAGATTACTTATAATCTCCGCGAATCGAGTCAATAATCTCCGCTCCCTGCATTCGTGGAATACATTTCAATATCCAACTGAAACTCGGAAGAATGTCTATGGCAGAACCTCCTCGGCTTCGCCTCGGAGATTCTGCATAGACATTCTCCTCGTTTCAGTAGGATATTATATATATCATGCATCCCGAATGCAGATGAGTGCATTGGCAAGTGTTCAAGCTTCATAATCAAGCTTCTTAATAAAGTTGATAAAACATTTCTATGGACAATAACACGCGTTCTTGGACAATAACACGCATCCCACGTGCGCGTTATTGGGTAGCGGAATGCTTGTCAATGCACGGCATCAACTAACGATTTTGCAGTGCCGCATTGATACTTTTTACCCTAGAGGCGTGCGGCAACGACTCGATTCGCGTGCGGCAACTCCCTGTTCTCGCACGCTTCTATTTTTAGATTTATTCAGCCAGCGAACTTCATAAATTCATGGACTTCTATATTTAGCATCTAAATCTAGAAGTCCATGCATAAATTCCTACCCCAAATCAGACTGGTTCGATTCAATGGCTGAAACGATTGTCTATGGCTGAAATCGTTAGTCAATGATGTTGACGCACGGCTTTATCATGCAGCAGCACTCGTGACTAGGTCGTTGCTGCATGATAAAGCCGTGCGTCATCTCTCCATTGATCACGAGCCGTTCTATGCCAGCTATCAAGTGGATTTGCGTTGGGCCATAGACAATAGATTGATCTCGCTTTCGACTTGGGCTAAAGAAATGCTTTTTCGTGTTTTTGTTAATCATATAGCTTTTTGCAGCCTATTTGGGCTTACAAGCATTGAAATTAATCCAAGATAGCTCAACGATGGGCAAGATCTTTCTGTCTATGGCCCAAATTTGTGCCACAGCAGCAATCAATTTAATCTAATAAGCATCAGTTTGATCCATTAGACTCTCCAGCTGCGCCTATCATCACCAGCTGAAGCTGCTACGGCTGTGATCACCCCTATAAAATGCGCTGGTTGGTATCGGCAAATGCCGATACCATTCGTGCCGTTGCATAGCGGGAGAAAATGTCAATAGATCAAGCCTTCAACTTTGAATTTTGCACACGATCCTGCCGTTAGTGAAATCGAACTTTCTTTCCTGCTTTTTCGTTTCTTGTTACGACTTTATGTGTTAATTTTGAGTGTTTAGTGTTTAGTGCTTCAGTAAAACGTAAGATAAAGCGGAATAATGTAGTGAAGAGAGATGGTGATGGATTAAATTGATGCTTATTGGATTAAATTGATTGCTGCTGTGGCACATCTTGGGACCATAGACAGAAATATCTTGCCCAGCGTTGAGCTATCTTGGATTAATTTCAATGCTTGTAAGCCCAAATAGGCTGCAAAAAGCTATATGATTAACAAAAACACGAAAAAGCATTTCTTTAGCCCAAGTCGAAAGCGAGATCAATCTATTGTCTATGGCCCAACGCAAATCCACTTGATAGCTGGCATAGAACGGCTCGTGATCAATGGAGAGATGACGCACGGCTTTATCATGCAGCAACGACCTAGTCACGAGTGCTGCTGCATGATAAAGCCGTGCGTCAACATCATTGACTAACGATTTCAGCCATAGACAATCGTTTCAGCCATTGAATCGAACCAGTCTGATTTGGGGTAGGAATTTATGCATGGACTTCTAGATTTAGATGCTAAATATAGAAGTCCATGAATTTATGAAGTTCGCTGGCTGAATAAATCTAAAAATAGAAGCGTGCGAGAACAGGGAGTTGCCGCACGCGAATCGAGTCGTTGCCGCACGCCTCTAGGGTAAAAAGTATCAATGCGGCACTGCAAAATCGTTAGTTGATGCCGTGCATTGACAAGCATTCCGCTACCCAATAACGCGCACGTGGGATGCGTGTTATTGTCCAAGAACGCGTGTTATTGTCCATAGAAATGTTTTATCAACTTTATTAAGAAGCTTGATTATGAAGCTTGAACACTTGCCAATGCACTCATCTGCATTCGGGATGCATGATATATATAATATCCTACTGAAACGAGGAGAATGTCTATGCAGAATCTCCGAGGCGAAGCCGAGGAGGTTCTGCCATAGACATTCTTCCGAGTTTCAGTTGGATATTGAAATGTATTCCACGAATGCAGGGAGCGGAGATTATTGACTCGATTCGCGGAGATTATAAGTAATCTCCGCTTCCTATATATTGTCTATGGCAGCGGAGATGACTTCGTAAAAATCTCTGCTAGCAAAACACTAGCGAGATAGACAAGGCGTACAGGCAGAGTGGAATACATTGGTATAACACGCGAGCGCATAAAGCATTTGACTTAACTCTCGACTTACATGTAGTGAACTAAGCCACAGACTCTAAATCAGTTCATTCAGTTTTCTCTGGTAAGAAAATACGATCGTGGGTCGTTCTTTTCGACGTAACCATTATCGCCTTTTACAAATGGTATATTCTTCCTATTAGCATCATTGATCGATTTGTCTATGATCAAACCGGAGGTCATTAACATTAACCGGAGGTCATTAACGTGAAGAGACATTTCGAACAATGGCGGCCACTGCTAGCTCAGTGTTTTGATCTTGTAACAGTAATTTTCACTTTGCATGCTTCAGATGCTGAATAAAATTTAAATAAATGGAAGACATACAATAGAAGATAGCCATAAAATGTTTCTGCGATAAGTTCGTGATTCATCAAATTTTTAAGTTTCAAAGCTCTACATTAAAACATACGAATTCCAGGAGGCATTGATGAGTTTATTTCGAATATAAAATGTACTTTTAAAAAATCAATATTTCTTTACTGCCTAACCATACATGCGCAACTAATGGAATCACCCGGCCGTTTCTAAGTTACACACACTGGTAAGTCGCTATTGGACAAGATAGCTATGACGTGACAACTATCAACCAAAAAATGTGTGTGTTGCCAGTGGAAACGGCCGGGTGATTCCTAAGGTTGCGCCCATACATGGTCCAATATCCTCCCCAGCAAATCAAAATAAATCATAATAATGCTAGCAAATATATTTTATTATTAAATTATTCTAATTGGGCAGCACACACATGCATTAAATAAAAAATGGTATTGTAGTTTACTAACAACGCTTACTGAAGGAGCAGAGAATGCTGTTTTAGTCTAATTATATAATATACATTAGAAACGCTAGGATAAAAGTTTATTTTAACATAGTAAAATGCAATCAAATAAATTGAAATACTATTACTCCAAAGAATCCTCTTCAGATGCTAGCCGAGGTTGAGCGATTTCGCCAGATCTGTCACGATTCTGGCGACAATCTTCAACAGTTGAGGCCAGCTGTCGAGCTGCGCATGGTTGACGAGGATCGAGGCTGCATCCGGGTGGGCAGTTTTCAATCTCTGGCGTCTAGACGCTTGCCCTACCTGGCGCAGCGGTTCGGCCTAGCCGCCACGGCTCGAATGCTGCTACGCTACGAGTCGCTTGGCAGCGGCAGCTACCAGTGGGGCGACCCGCTCAGCGTTCACCGGCTGTATTATCGCGAATTCGGCGCCCGCTACGAGGGCTTCTCTTCGCCGTTGAATTCGCGATTTCTGGGTCTGGAGGAGGCGAAATTTTGTTCGCTGTTTCCCGATACTGACTCCGTGTTTGGCAGCTTGGGAAACTTTTTTAATGTTGATTTGTCTAGGTGAGTCAGCACCTGAGGTTAAGGTCAATAGGTTTTGAGCCTCCACATCGTATTGCCTCCTTTTGAGAGTCAATAATTTTGTCGATTAATTATTTTTGGCTAAAATTTCAGGTGCACAGGCGGCTGGTCCGTGAACCCGCCTTTCATTGAGAGCGTGCTTGAGGAGGCGGCTCGCCGAGTGACCGACTGTCTGTACCGGGGCGCGCCCAGCTGGTTTTTCATGAATTTTCCCGACTGGCGCGACTCGCCCGGCTGGTCTCTGCTAGACGCGTCGCCGCACAAGCTGGCCAGATTCGACTTCTCGCCTGGAGAATTTCTAATCCAGGATGCCTATGGTAGGGCCTCAAGGCCCAAGATGAAGCTCAGCATTTTCGCTCTTGGCCAGCTGCCTCGCGGTTCGCCACCGATTGAACGTCTTCGCGACGCCGTGTTCAAAGCGCGCCCCCCAGATCCTGCTGAAAAATGGTCCGTGGCCACATTTTGAAGATGGATAATCGTTTCACGACAGTAATTGTTTGATTAATTAAAAACAATCGAACCAATGTTGCTTCATTAGCTATGGTTTTCTCCATTTGCACTATGGAATATCCATATCCATTCAATTGTAATGGTAGAAGTTTAACTGTATCAATCGTTCGTTCTTTTGATTCGTAGATGATTGAATCGAAGCTAAAATAAAAATAAATTTCTCATTTAGCTGTGTCAAATTTACGCTGTCTTGCATAATTAGTTAATGGTAACGGTCCTATAGATAAAATTGAATGGTTTTTAGTGTTGATGTATTTACTGGACAGTCAGTTTTTTGCGGCCACAAGTACAGTAAAATTAATTGCCGTAAGTCCCATGGTAGAATCTGCCACGAATTAGTAATCGCCATTTGTCAGAAAAAAATTAAACGACTTTTTACTAGATGTACAGCCCATGTCAGCAACAGCTAACTGCGCGGTGCATAAATGAGGGTTGTGTATAGAGCTGCTCAGTCCTGACGGGCTGACCCAGTCCTTCATCATCCTTCACCACTAGTCAGAGATCAGCCAGCTGCTGAGTGGACTGAAAACAACACGGAATTAAGTGCCTTGCTTTAGGGAGCACGCGTCTCCTAAAGTTGGGACACAGAGCCTTCCGGATATAATTGTATTATGCCTTGTTTAAATTTGCCTTCGAAAGCATTATTCTCACGAAGGAAAATAATATTAAACACTTGGTTGGGTCGAGCCCCTTAATAAAACAGTGTACAGCAAGTTCTGTAGCCCTAGGATTAGGAATTTTAGGAACCTTTATTTTAACCATGCAATGAACACTTAAAAATCTTTTCAAGAAGTAAGATTTCCCTGCCTTTCAGCTTATAAGTTCTTTTAAATAAGCATATATTCCTTTATATCGACTTGTCTAAATTGCCTCTAAGTTTTTCAGTCAGGGGAGCTCATACTTAATCTCGCAAGCTGAACTTCACTAACAGTAGGCTTGGCCATTCTCATCTTAATTTGAAAAAATAACAAATCCCACTGAACCCTCTAGGATCACTAAATTACGCTACTTGTGTAGTTGAGTGCGTGCATTGCATAGCACTTAGCAGTTAGCACTGACTGACGTGCAATGACCCTGTACATCAATAAATCAAATGCACTCAACCTGATATTATGTCCTGTTTTGACAGAGACTTGCTTACTAAATAATTTATTAAAAGGGTATATTGGTAAAAGAGGGGCTCAAATTACTTATTATTTTTTTGTTTACATTGTACAAGTTTAATTCTTAAAATACAAGAGAAAGGTCAGACAACAGCGACGAACTTGCTGTACTTTTTAAGAAGCATGTATTGTAGCTAGGTGTTATATTTGCACCGCATATTTATGGAATGCTGTGACGAATTAGCCACACTATTTTTTATCAATTTTTATTTCTATATTGTAATACTACTTGGTTTTTTAGGCTAATGACATATGGTGCGGGTTTTATGCGATTTCTTCACCCCAACTTGTCCCATAGAATAACGCCATTACTTTATTCGCCTTTTTTTCCGCATGACCTCTCTCCCAAGCTTTAAGATAGCATCCTTCAATACATTTTGGTCACGGTGCGCTTTCTTATAATTTTTTTCAGCTAATTTCAGCATTAATGTAGACCTATGTATCACTAACAGTAAAAATAACTTTCTATCGCATCCACCTCTTCAAGCCGCATCCTTAAAATTAATTAAACCCAAAATGTGAATTTCGTAGTTGTAGGCCTCCCATCGAAAAAGCCTTACCAACATGAAATTTTTTTGGCTTTACTTAGTCTTCCTTGAAATGAAATCTCATTATTCTGTTGTTTAATCCTATATATAAGTGCAGTTTAAGCATATTTTGCTATAGACAGTCATATGGTATAATGGAAGCTTGTTAAGCTGGCAATTTATAGCACTAGTTAGATACATGCTCAATAGTCAGCCAATTTGGCCAATCTGGCTAACTGATTTAGTAGTCAACCAAGCCCAAGGTAAGTTGCAAAATTGGCAATCTAAGTTGCAAAATTAGCAATATGCAAAATCAGCAATTTAAGTTGCAAAATATGTAAGTTAAGTTACAAAATTCAGGGGAAGTCATGAGATAGGTGGCTGTAAACTAAAAATTGGATAGCAATCATTAAGATATAGGGAAGATGTTTATGGGACCTTTTTTGGTTCTTTGAAGGTTTTTGCTCAAGTAAGTCACAAATAATTTTTTAAACTAAGTTTTACTGGCTAACCAAGTTTCCCAAGTTGTGCACATATGACTAGAACCTAGCTATTTATATAGTAAAAGGAATGCCTAACATAGCCAAAGCTTAAATAGCCCCATAGTCAGGAAGGTGGCAGAGTATATGCCAGAAAAAAATTTTGTCTCCCCCAAAATTGTGTGCCTTGCAATAAAACATAAACCCTTATGTGTGCCATTGTATGTTTACATTGAGCAAAAGTTCAAAGGAACAAAAAAAGGTTCCACAGACAATTTCTTCTCTATATTTTCCTATTTGCTATGTTTTTGCTTGTCATCTCCTCTTAATCTATTCCTAAAGTTGTCAAATTTTTACCTTGTTGCTATTTACATTGCCAATTTTGCCAATTATAGCTATTGGCAATTTTGTACCACTTTGTGCACCAATACTAGTAGCAATAGCTATGTGCCAAAACAATTTGTGTGTGCCACACTTGTGCACCAAGACCATTTATGTATACTGTGCTTATACACCAAAATGAGCCAAGACACTTTGTATGTGCCAGAATTTTCTGACCAAATTGCCACCTTCCTGACTATGGAAATAGCCTAGGTTCTATGTTAGCATAAAAAAGATAATTAAACTAGGAGTGGCATAATCCTAGTTTCCCCCATTTTTCCCACATTAAATTATTTTGACCTAAAAAATAAATTGGCTGGGTTTATTTTTTCACTGGGCACAGGATGCAAAATCGCATTATGCTCTTAATTTTAGGATGTGATTTCAGGGTCTGGGATGCAGTTTTTGTAAAGTCTCATTTAAGAGGTCTTTTATTGTGAAGAATTTAAAAAATCAGGATGCAAAATTGCATCCTATATCAAATTTCAGGATGTGATTCTCAAAGTTAAGATGCTATAGCATCCCTATAGCACAAAAAATAAACCCAGTGAATTGGTAAGCTAAAAATGTATAAGCAGGAATAATTATCCAAAGTTGACCCCCAATAAATGAAGTACACAAGTTGACACAGAGTAAGATGACTTTTTCTTAAAAAAAGCTACCCTTTTGGATTGATGCCTGGGTCCTATATGTAGGACAAGACCAGGTATAGCCATCTATGTAGTCTGTTCCATCCCATTGTTGCAATCACATTGCTCTGGTGTCTTGGCAGTGGGCATAGTTTTGTGAGTTTGCCAGAAGCCAATATAATTGCATCAAGTGACTGGTTAACTATGTAACTATTATATTGCTCTTGGTTGGCCAGTCATAGTTCTGTTCTATTTAGAGTAGCAGAGTAGCAGAGGATAATGGAAGAGGGTGGGAAGGCTTGAATGCAGAAATTTGAAGTCAAAATGATTTAATGCAAGAAACTAGGATTATGCCCAAAGAGCATTTTGTGGCATCTTAATTTTAGACTAAATCTAGGATAACAACAAAAAAAGAAACAAAAAATCAATGCTTAATTTTAGTGTATAAATTTATTAATAATTTGGATTTAAAATAATATTAATTAACAATAGGCCTAATAGGATGGATCAATATATATATATATATATATATATAAAATAAATAACTATACTCGTAATATAAAAATTTACAAACACACAGTATTGTTTGTGCATTTTAAAGGAAGTAAGCATAAAGTAGCAATAAAATGCTACAAAATGACACCTGAAGCACTAAAATTGGCCACAAAGAAGTATAAGGGTTTCAATTTGAAAAAAATATGCTTTAAGCATAAAAATGGCTTCAGTTTCTAGTGTATTGGAAATTGGAAATTCCAATTTTAATTTTGTATACTGGATTAGAATTTTCTAGAATACATATTGTAACTCCTAGTCTTAGTATGGCTTGACAATGGGTCAATATTAATGATAGCTATTATCATTAAAAATTTATAACAATAAACACCTGAAGCAGAGGAAACATTTTAAGCTTTTCTATAACAAAGTATTCTTACTGGATTTTTACAATTTGCTTGTTAATGCATTTCGAAAATTTAACTTGAGTATACATAATACATTAGAAATGTGTAACATTCAACCCTTTTACCAGCCAACATGAAATGGTATATTGAAATAAACATGGTGCAGTACTTTTGTTCTTAAACAAGAACTGATCAACCTGGTTGGTTTGCTCAAAAGCAGAAGTCAGTGCCAACCAATTGCAGCCACAAGCCAGTCAGTGAAATGGCCAACAAGCAACAGCCGGAGGTAAAGCACATGGGCTATTGGTACTTTGGCGGCGTGGCCAGCGCCATGGCCGCGGCCTGCACCCATCCGCTGGACCTGCTCAAAGTGCACCTGCAGACGCAGCAGAAGGCCGACATCGGCCTAGTCCGGATGGGCGTCGTCGTGCTGAAACGGGACGGCATTATGGGCCTGTACAACGGCTTGTCGGCGTCCATCATGCGCCAGCTCACCTACTCAATGACCAGATTCGCCATCTACGAGACCTACAAGAGCAGCAAAGGTCAGGCTAAAATGTCGTTTGCCGAGTCAGCCGGCGTCGCTCTGATTGGCGGCTTTCTAGGCGGCGTTGTCGGCAATCCGGCCGACATGGTCAATGTTAGAATGCAGAACGACGTGAAACTGCCATTGGATCAGCGGCGCAATTATCGCCACGTATTTGACGGGCTCTATCAGGTGGGCGGCGTTTATTGTGATTGCTAGTGTCTGAGACTAGACATTTCTATGGATATATCTGTTACCAATTAATATACTTACAGTCTATCTACCTACCTACATATCTATTGCCTTATGGTAGATCCAATGCTTGTCAGATCTATGGCCCATGACTGATCAATGACCATTGACACATGTCGTATGATGTGTATATATAATCAATCACAGATCCATCATCAAAGACCTAACTATGAGCAATGATAGAAACTATGGGTCTATAACCGATCTTTGACCTTTCTATGGCCTATGACTGATTTATGACCTATAACAGGCCTATAGAAGGTAATTTAGAAGTTAAGACTAAATCTATATATGGATTATGGCTAATGTGCAGCCTATGACAGGTTTATGGACATGTATTTATGAATTTGATATTGTGGAGGAGAAGTTGTTAGCCTAGTGGCTAAGGCGCCTGACTTATGACTGGAAGGTCAAGGTCGTGGGTTTGAGTCCCGGCCCTAGGAGACAATTTGTGCCCTTGAGCAAGGCACTTAATCCCGCGTTGCTTCAGTCCACTCAGCTGAGATCGGGTACCAGTTTGAGCTGGGTAAATTTAGGGTGGGTGTTGCGGCCCCTCCAGCCCGTCAGGCTGAAAGCTGTACACAGCCCTTGGATGCGCCGCGCAACTAGCTTCTAGGTTTATTTATTTTTTATTTTATGACTTTAACAATTTTATAGCATGAGTCTCGAGTTCTAATAGCTAGCAACCCTACCCTAGGTGTGCCGCAACGAAGGCGCCATCAAGGTGATGAATGGTGTATCAATGACATCAACCCGAGCCGCCCTGGTCACATTCGGCCAGCTGGCATTCTACGACCTGTTCAAAGGCGCCCTCATGTCCACCGGTCTGTTTGGCGACGATCCGTTGACGCATTTCACGGCCAGTTTCGGCGCCGGCGGCACCGCCACGCTGGTTACGCAACCGTTTGACGTGATGAAAACCCGCCTGATGAACGCCAAGCCGGGCGCCTATTCCGGCCTTGGCGCCTGCGCCGCCGATATCTACGCGTCCGGCTTCTTGTTCTTCGGCTTCTTCAAAGGCATCGTGCCGGCGTTTGTCCGGCTAGCGCCGCACACGGTTCTGACCTTCGTGTTCCTCGAACAGTTGAAGGCCAATTTCGGCTACACCGTTGTCGTGGAGAAGAAGGCCGCCGAGTAGTGCCGCCTGTGATGAGGAGTTTCTGTTTGTACTTTAAACCGCTTTTGAAGCTTATTTTAAATAGATTTTCACCATAGTTTATCAGTCTGTAGCTTTTTAGTGTAATTTTGTTAGTTAGCCCAATAATTAACTTGCAATTTCGGCTGGTTGCTTTGTTTTTGGTTAATTTGGCTCGCAACAGTGAGACGGACACGCAGCCAAGTGTGAATAATTTTATTTACAACCACCCGCCTAAGTGAAATAAAATTGAACTGTGCCCCCTCATCTACACATTTTTCACGCCTAGTTTCCCTTTTCTACGCTTGATTGACAACTCGCTCAGAGTTTGTTTTTATAATTCGACAAAATTCTTCGCGCCTCTGTTATTCAAACTGCTCCATTTGTGGTTTTTGCATCCAATCACAATAAGCAGCGTTGGACATTTTTATGTTATTTTATTGTAGTAGCCTGTTTGATCTTATTGCCCATTGGAGCTTAAATTGGCAAACCCTTTTGTGACAGATGAATAGATAGCTGCATTGATAGATAGACAGATAGATAGATAGATAGATACATTGACAGAAATAGTAGACAAATATATTACACGAATAGACTGATAGAAGATAGGACAGATAGCAGATAGGCCTACTATTGTGTTAAAAATTTTTGTTTGCAGAGGTTTTCAGTGGGTACTCATCTATTAATATCTTTGTTATTTGAGTTTTTGGCTTCTGGACCTATTTTGAAAATGGCAATGCAGCTAAGCAGATTCTTTTGGTTAGCCTTTATAAAAAATATTTTAGTTTTTGTAAGCAGTTTTATCGAAGAATTGTCAATGTGTTTGTGCGCCCGTTGTCTTCGTTAAATTTTTTCAGTAAGGCATGCACAGATGCGATGTTGTCTTTCTCCTCGCCATCCATGTTAGGTTTATCTTTACGTTTGACTCTCGGCACGCTACCCCTCTATTCTGCTCCTGGCAGCAATCAACTCCTACTAGGCAAAGTCTTGCCACATTCGTAATTTAATTAGCACGCAATATCAGTGTGTACACGTTATCTGCGTGTGTCTGAGCGGACGGCGAGGTTTTTTGTTCAAGTCGTGGTGATTATTTAATATTAGCTAGGCTCCTCCACCGATAGATTTTTTCACGAATTCAGAAATGCTTTCTAACTCCTTATGCACTACTAGAATTTGTGGCTCATCAGTAGTATTTTTGTAGCATTACATTTTTCGATCGATTAAAAAATTTTTGTCTTGTTTTGATAAAAAAATGAAACTTTAAGTGCTTTTTAGTATGAGTTGCTGTTATTATTATAGGTAATTATTAACTATGAGTATGAGAATGTCCGTGAACCAACTGACTATCGTTATTGTTGTCCTTGCTTTAATATTGCCGTGAAGTTCTGTCTGCAGTACTTGAAGCTTCACCAATTTGGCTTTCTTTGTTTATATCCTTTAGTCAATTAGATAGACGAGATGTGCTAAAATTCTTCTGTATATTCAGAGCGGGTGTTTGTAGCGGCTTAACCATGGTTTATAATTAAAGTCATTAGTTAATTCAGTTTCCTAAGGTTAGCATATTTCGATTTCGGGTTATCACAGTCAAAATTAGATTTAAAAGTTCCATGGTTCGATTTCAAATTAAATTTTTCCGATATTACGCTCGCATCAGATATCAATGTTAAAATTTAATGCTAAAAATCAGCTTTATAAATTGATTTTTTAGACTCCGGGGTCATCGTCTGATTTCAAAGTCATATAGTCAGATTTCAAGGTCATTTAATCAGATTTCAAGGTCACATTTAATCAGATTTCAAGGTCACATTTAATCAGAATTCAAGGGCATTTATTCGCACTTCAAGGTGATATCGTAAAATTTCAAGGTCATATTGTCAGATTTTAAGGTCATATTGTCAGATTTCAAGGTCATTTAATCAGATTTCAAGGTCATCTAATCAGATTTCAAGATCAAATTTAATCAGATTTCAAGGTCATTTTATATTTAATCAGATTTCACTGTCATCTAATCAGATTTCAAGGTCATCTAGTGAGATTTCAAGGTCATTTTATATTTAATCAGATTTCACTGTCATCTAATCAGATTTCAAGGTCATCTAGTGAGATTTCAAGGTCATAATATTATTATCAGATTAGATTTTAAAAAAGTTTACTTCCTATCAGTGTTGCAGAATTTTGGCCCAGCAATGAACGCATCGGCCAACATGCAGACCATCAAGTGCGTGGTTGTCGGAGACGGCGCCGTAGGCAAAACCTGCCTGCTCATATCCTACACGACTAACAAATTCCCTTCGGATTATGTGCCGACTGTGTTTGACAACTACGCAGTCACCGTGATGATTGGCGGCGAGCCCTACACGCTGGGACTGTTTGATACTGCTGGCCAGGTTTGCGCTTGGGCTTCAGCCGCTAACATCCCCAGATTGAGCCGTTTAAATCCCAGAGATCCCATATTGAGCCGTTAAAATCGATCCTCTGATTGAAACCGTTAGAATCCCAAAGATCTCATATTGAGCCGTTAAAATCCCATAGATCATAGGATTGAACCGTTAAAATCCCAGAGATCCCCAGATTGGGCCGTTAAAATCCCAGTGATCCTCGGATTGAACCGTTAAAATCCCAGAGATCCCATATTGAGCCGTTAAAATCCCAGAGATCCCCCAAATTAAACCGTTAAAATCCCAGAGATCCTTAGATGGAGCCGTTAAAATCCCAGAGATCCTTAGATGGAGCCGTTAAAATTACAGAGATCCTCGGATTGAACCGTTAAAATCCTAGAGATCCCCAGATTAAAACCGTTATAATCCCAGAGATACTTGAATTGAACCGTAAAATCCCAGAGATCCCCAGATTAAACGTAATCCCAGAGCAAGGTGAAAACGCGGCTTACAAACTCCTCTTTGAATCTTGCAGGAGGACTACGATCGCCTCAGGCCGCTGTCTTATCCTCAAACCGACGTGTTCCTGGTGTGCTTCAGCATTGTTAATCCGGCCAGCTTTGAGAACGTGAAGGAGAAATGGGTGCCGGAGATCATGCACCACTGTCCGAAGACGCCGTTTATTTTGGTCGGCACCCAGAGCGACCTGCGCAACGACCAGGCCGTGCTGGAGAAGCTGGCCAAGAACAAGCAGCGCTGCGTCGCGCCAGAGCAGGGCGACAAACTGGCCAGGGAGCTTCGGGCGGTCAAGTACGTGGAGTGCAGCGCTCTCACTCAGGTAATGCTGCCTGAATTGTGGGTATCGTGGCGTGTTAGCTCTATGGGTCTTTTCCTGCTGTTTGTTGTGTTTGTGATAGCTGTTTTTGTGTTTTTGCTGGCTGCTTGTTGCTGTGTTTGTGTTGGCTGTTTGTTGTTGTTGTGTTTGTGTTGGCTGTTTGTTGTTGTGTTTGTGTTGGCTGTTTGTTGTTATTGTATTTGTGTTGGCTGTTTGTTGTTGTTGTGTTTGTGATAACTGTTTTTTGTGTTTGTGTTGGCTGTTTGTTGCTGTTGTGTTTGTGTTGGCTGTTTGTTGTTGTTGTGTTTGTGTTGGCTGTTTGTTGTTGTGTTTGTGTTGGCTGTCTGTTGTTGTTGTGTTTGTGTTGGCTGTTTGTTGTTGTGTTTGTGTTGGCTGTTTGTTGTTGTGTTTGTGTTGGCTGTTTGTTGTTGTGTTTGTGTTGGCTGCTTGTTGCTGTGTTTGTGTTGGCTGTTTGTTGTTGTTGTGTTTGTGTTGGCTGTTTGTTGTTGTTGTTGTGTTTGTGTTGGCTGTTTGTTGTTGTGTTTGTGTTGGCTGTTTGTTGTTGTTGTTGTGTTTGTCTTGGCCGTTTGTTACTGTTGTGTTTGTGTTGACTATTATTGCTGTATTCTAATAAATAGTAGTCCAGATATATATATTAAAATATTTTTAAAGCATCCCGATTCGTTTCTTTACCCAAAGCATTTCGGCCCCAGAAAAGTTTGTGCACCGCTTCAGCCAGCCTACTTTAGCTGCCCCGATTAAGTCTTAACTGAAGATTAGCTTTAAAAAAATCATTTTTAAGCGATTCCAAGATGAACTAATCAATGCCTAGCGCTCAGCCATGCTGGCTGAATTTTCGATGCCCTAATCATTCATGGGCTTAGATGGGAGCTGCTGGCAAAATATTTCATAATTTTTTTCTGTCCAGCAGCAGAAGATTTTTTAGGGAAAATAGCTCCAAGACTTTCCCATCCCCTTGCAGCGCAATCTCAAAGCTGTATTCGACGAGGCCATCATGGCCGCCTTGGACCCGCCGCCGCCGCCCAAGTCTAGCCGAAAGTGCCGCCTACTTTGAGCGGGAGATTGCAAAAGCGGGGGGGAGGGGATGGGGCAAACTGGAGACACACGGACTGTGCCACTCTGGCGTCACTTGTTTTTATTGCTGTTTTAGTCTGTAATTTTGCCTGCATGATTCTGTGAACAGTAGGCAAACCTTACTCGCTTATTTTTTAAAGGAAGAATCTGTCTTTTTTATTCAGAGCTCTTTTGTTAACCTATAATTATAGTACTGTTCTCTGGCATACGAGCGTGTTGAGTATTTGAATTGTTTTTAGGGAGTTTTATTTTTATCGCCAAAGTTTTGTTTTTGACAAAATCTAGTCCACAGAAATTTGTGTGTGAGCGGTTTAGCGTCTTGTTGATGTTACATCGTAAGCTGTACCAGTTTGTTTTAGTGCACCTAGTGTAGGTTCATAAATTTTTGTAACTAAAAAAAGTTTCTTTTACTACTAATCATTAAATAGCAGCTGAACGAGCTATATGCTTAAAAATATTACAGTTAACTTTGCATGGCAACGCTACTATTCAATTTTGCAATGCTGTTTTATATAGCTATTAACGTTATCGCGAAAGTGCAATTCAAGATAAAGATGCAACCATGATTTTTATAAAAATAATCGAGTCAAATTTTTTATTAATTTATCCCAAATTTTCCTAGATTTTTATTCGGCTTAGTTATACCCAGTATGTAATGTACTTTGCTCTTAATCACGACAAAGACAAATAATTGTTATTTGCATGTTTTTGTTCGGAGCGTGATAAAATGCGTATTTATACACAAAGTCTATTATAGTAATATACTTGATATTAATGCTACTTCACACTTATTTTATTGAGTGAATTGCATTCATTTAAGGCAAGTTTGCTTTTTAATTTCTCGCCTGGTTTAATTAATTGCCCCGGCGGGCTTCGCTGATTGGCTAGGGTGGACGAGAGATGTTTGCGTACTCTGGCTAAACCTCTGTCCCTCTGCGTACGCTTGGCCTGTCTAATCGATTTTTGAGCTTCAGTTTTAGCCAATCGGCGTGAAAAACAATTTAGAGGCAATTCAAATGTGCTGCTCTGGGACTCGTGGCTATTCCGAGCCACCTTTATCTTCAGATAATTTTTAGGGCAAGAGTCTTTCTATATAGTCGCTAAAAGTTCGGTTAGGTTGACTCTGCACTGCACTCCCAACCGCAGTGCTGTTTCTACAAAGCGATAAGCTATTCGATTTGAATGGCCCATGTTTGAGCGTTTTTTGCTAATTAATTATTAATAATAGCATGCCTTCACCTTCACATGACTGTTTGGACTTGGCATGCTTAATAAGTTTGCGTCGTACTGCGGCTTAACTTTGGAGGAGGGCTAGAGCTAGTGTGGAAAAATTCTCTGGTTGCTGGTACTTTGTTCGATGGCTTTTTCAAGGAAAAGCGTTTTACTTGAACACGCAAATTAAATGGTCGTTTGGTGCACTCGAAGTTCGAATATATGTGAGAGCTAATCTCAATTCTATCAAATAGTAGATGTGATAATAATTAGCCTAATAACTTGACGCGGGCTCGAAAACGCAGCGATATTGACAGCAATTGATTGATTGATTGTAGCAAAGTGGGGTTCCATAAACAATCTTTCCGTTGACAATCAAATAGATTGGTTATTGATACGTGTTTATCAGGAATGGCGGCAATGTTTATCTAACAAGAGCATGGTGACAGGACAAATATGTTATTCGCTTCTTCACACCTCGCACAGGCATGCGCGACTGTCGGCGACGCCGCGGCTGCTGCAGCCGCCAGTTGTCACTATTAGTTGACGTCGCTCCGTCAGGCCGATGTAGATCACATCCGGCTGATGGTGACGACGTGCGGTATCGATTCTGAACCTCGTGACGCCGGATCCGCTGCCACCGGCGCGGCCTGTGCCGCTGCACCAGCCGAGCAGGGCTGTACGAGCCGTGCTGCGAAAGCTCTGGCTGAGACAGGCGAAGATCAGAAAATTACTGGCGCTATCGAGCGACACCAGGATGTCGTTGAGGCAGTAGAACCAGTCAATGCTGGAGCCCAGGCCCGGCCAGTCGCACAGGATGGCCACGGCCCCCGGCGACTCGAATAGGTAGAAGGTGACGGCCAGGCAGAGAACAATGGCGGTTGCTACCCGGGAATTACGCGACGAGTTTTGCTGATGCTGCTGGAGCCGCGAATGCAGGTGGAGGCCGCGACTTGTTGGGCCCAGAAGCCTGTATGGTCAGGATGGGGGGACAAATGGTTGCCATGGCGACTGGAAACCATAATGCAGTTAAAGCCTGCATTTACCTGGACGAAGCTGCAGTGGCCGTTCGTCTGCTCGATGTGGCCGTCCCGGCTGTGGCCGCTGTGGCCGCTACTGTGGCGGCGGCGGCTGCGGCTGCGGCGGCGGCCCCAACAGCCGGGCGTTTGACTCGACAGAGATGGCAGGACATCAGCACGGAGCTGGCCAGCACCACCGGCACCGGCACGTAGGACTGCAGAGCCCGGCTGAACAGCAGCAGCATCGACTGGTCCAGCTGGGCGGCCCGTTGGACGAAGAACAGCGCGCCGATGAGCAGGGAGACGGCGAGCGCCAGGCCGAACACCAGCAGCTGAACTCGTCTGGTGAGACGGCGACGCATGGCTATTGGCCAGAGCGCGGCCAGGGTCCGAAACAGGGCCACGCACATTGTCCACAGGTTGCGCACTAGCAGGGCCGATGTGCACAGCGCGAAGATGGCCTGCGGATGCGGCAATGGGATGTTGCTGTGCTACAGAAGAAGAGGAGTCCTCAAGAAGAGGAGTTGTGGCCTAGTGGCTAGGGCGCCTGACTTATGACCCGAAGGTCGTGGGTTCGAGTCCTGGCTCTGGTAGACAATTTGTGCTTTTGAGCAAGGCACTTAATCCCGCATTGCTTCAGTCCACCCAGCTGAGATTGGGTACCAGTTTGAGCTCGGTAAATTGAGGGTGGGTGTTGCGGCCCCTTCAGCCCGTCAGAACTGAGCAGCTGTACACAGCCCTCGGATGCGCCGCGCAACTAGCTGCGGCTGTGCCGTGGGCTGTACATCTGGTCGAAAGGTTTGGTGTCAAAATTTATGACTATTTTTTATTTATTTGTGCTACAGTAGGGAATGGATTCTGTA
>CATNEM010000394.1:180000-237900 GCA_950096795.1 Macrostomum cliftonense | reverse complement strand
ACGCCAGTCACAAGAGACGATACGCCCGACTGTCTTCGCCGGTGGCCTGGCCGCAGATTTGTTAGTCGCCTTGGCAACCACTGGCCTTGGCGGCGGCGGCGCCGGCACACGCAGACCAGGGCGATCAGCAGGGGCGCCAATTATGGGTGGCGCACACGGCGCCAACAATGCCTATTGTACCGGCTAGTCACGTCTGGCAGCTTGCCAACTGCGTGCGTGCGTGGGCGGCGGGGGCGGGGAAGATGGAGAACTAAGATAAGCCAGGCCATCTCTTGGTGTACGTAGATGTAAGAATTGTAAATATTAAATTTACGGGGTTGCTATGGGCTCTGAGGCACTGAGCAGACGGGATGGCAGGGCTCTCTGAGGCACTGAGGAGACGGGATGGCATGGCTGAGGCACTGAGGAGACGGGGATGGCATGGCTGAGGCACTGAGGAGACGGGCATGGCTCTTGACTCTGAAGAAGAAACTGAAGGCTTTTAATTTGGCTTCAGAGATCCTTTTTAACTTCAAGCATTTTAAAATCAATTAATAAGCAATTTAAAAAAATAGAATATCGACTTACAGACGCTGTCCACTAGTTGCTGACCACGCTGATTGTGCCATTGATTAGTTGATTGGCGGATGTCTCCGCGCTCCGAGACTCGGGTAATCGCGACGTAGTGACGACGGTTGGGAGTGAATGTGTCGAATTTTGCTCATGCTTAAATTGTTAATCTTAGACCTAGAAATGTCGTTGCTGTGGCGGATACAGAGGAGTCCATTTTGATGTTGAAGAATCTGCAGAAATTCACGGCTTTTCAAAGTTATGCTTTTTGACCGAGCTAAGTTAGAACTAATATAAAATTATTAACCGGTTTCTTTGTTGCACACCTGTGACAGTGACAGGCACAGAGATAGATAAGGTAGGAAATTTCACGTTTAAACAATCTTCGCTTGCGTTGTCTTTTGGAGCCCAGCTTTTCTTTTTAGCTCGAATTGAAATATCATAGGAAGGGGTGGTCGGCCGAGTGAGTGACTCACTAGAATTACAAAACCCAATTGAGTGTAAACGGCGAGAGATCCTGACGAAAATAGCAAATCGAGGGGAGGGCGCAGGGGCCCTCATTCTATTCTTCTACGCGGACGGGGAACCACCTCTCATTGGAACAGGGCTATTTCAATATGTACATTGCGCAATGTACATTTAGTTAGCTGATCTAAACTCTCAACCCCTCAACCCTCCAGCCTCTCACCCCTGGTCCAAACAGGCACGGGGGGTTTGCGACCGTAGAGGGGCTTGGTTTGCAAGAGTTTTAATAAGGGTTGGGGTTTGCCCCTATGCCCGTCTGTGGTCTGAGAATTGGACAATTATTGATCGAATTAGGTATAGGAGAGGGACTAAGAAAGGAAGGAACCCTAGGTGCTAGCCTGTGGCGCTAATTGTCCAAATGCGAATAAGTCTTGCGTAATGTGAGTTTGACTCTACTTTTCCCCATTTTTTTAAGAGTTGATATTGTTAGATCCTGTATGCTAATCTATTTTTAATTTAGAGCATTGTCAAAAAATTCAGGACTTATGCTAGAACAAGCTAAGAGCCATTATTTAATTCATTATGCCAAACTTTCGGAGTTTATGATATGATACAAATGCACTTATGGACAAGTGAGGAACTATATGTCCGTTAATCTAGTCAACGTACATCGATATGTACTCGTATAAGTAAAACTAAATTATTGCTACACTATGCGTATCAAGGATAAAATTTAATTAGACTTGCATCAAACCATGGCGTGCCTTAGATTAGAACTGGCTCTAAATAATTTACTTCCGAATTTTCTACTTAAAAATAGGGAAGCAGATCTTGTTCATACTACTGGCAGTAAAACAGTCTGAACGCGATGCCAATAATGCTCTCCAAGTAAAACAACTTTCATTGTCTATGGCAGAATTGCAATTTTAGCATAGGCTGCTGGATAGGGACAGGCTCTTGTACGCAAAAACAAGTTCTGCGTCATAATTTAATTTTAAGATCCTCATCAAGCATCAATAGGTTAATTTCTGCAATTAGCTATTAGTTAGACTTGCATATGAAAGCCGTCATGACGGACTGGCGCGCACCTGCCGTTGCCCTGGTTACGGATGACAATTAAGCGATAGCATCAATACGACACACAATGCCTCTGCTGATGAGCCCGGCGACAAGGAGAACAAGCCACGAGCCCACAAAGACTGAAGATGAGGACAAACCCAGGCGAGAAAATTGCGAAGGATGATGACGATCAGCCGGACCAGACAAACAAGACCAAGACAAAGACAAGCCCGACGCGGAGAAGACGGAGCAGAAGACGAAGGCAAAATCCGAAGCGAAAAATGACGAAAAAGACAAATCAGATGATGAGAAGACCATTGAGCCGGAAGATGCTGAGCAGTCGGATAAGAACGAGGCCGACGATGACGACAATAACAAAGACCACAAAGAGGCCACGACAGAGACCAAAGCTGCAGCAGACACCAGCAAAGCGGATGCGGCGGATGCTGACGATGGCGTCAATAAAAGGACGAGGATGACGCTGATTTGGATTCGGACGATTCTGACAGCGAGGGCTGGGTCCATAGTGGCCCCGGTGAGAAATCTGGCGCAGGATCGAATCGTGACGGGAGCGGCGGCGCCCTTGCCGCCAGCTGGACAAGGACAGCCAGGCCGCAGCCGCAGCCGCAGCCGCGGCGCCGAAGACCAAGAAGAAGAGAAAACGACTAAAAGAGGAAGCCAAGCGTTCGGGAAAAAGAAGAAAAGAATCAAAAGAAGGAGGCTAAAAAGAAAGAAAAAGAAGAAAAGAAAAAATCTAAAAAAGAGGAGAAGCAGGCGAAGAAGGAACAGAAGAAGCAGGAAAAGGAAGAGAAGAAACGGGCCAAAGAGGAGGCAAAGCAGGCCAAGGCTGAAGAGAAGAAACGCCAGAAGGAGGGGCAGAAGATGAAAAATCTAAGCTTGCTTGATGATTCTGACAGAATTTTTTGCCGTAAAAAGTTTCTTTTCCTGTCCCGTTTAAGTTCCTCCGATTTTAATTTGCATTTTATTTTACCCTTGAAAATGTCAACAATTAAAAATTCATCGTCTGCTTCGTTTAATCATCGATTCATTTATGTCGTTTTGCAAAAGCGTTTCAGCAAACATCAAAACACTAATTATTTTTCTAGGCCGTTTTATTTATTTAAGTTTGGTAAAAAAAACCCAGAGCACACATGAATGGGTGTAAACCATCAGGGATGAAGGAGCAGAATGGATTGCTAATCTATAGCCACCATCAGGGATGAAGGAGGCAGAATGGATTGCTAATCATAGCCACCATCAGGGATGAAGGAGCAGAATGGATTGCTAATCTATAGCCACCATCAGGGATGAAGGAAGCAGAATGGATTGCTAATCTATAGCCACCATCAGGGATGAAGGAGCAGAATGGATTGCTAATCTATAGCCACCATCAGTGATGAAGGAGCAGAATGGATTGCTAATCTATAGCCAGCATCAGGGATGAAGGAGTAGAATTGATTGCCTAATCTATAGCCAGCATCAGGGATGGAGGAGCAGAATGGATTGCTAATCTATAGCCAGCATCAGGGATGGAGGAGCAGAATGGATTGCTAATCTATAGCCTCCATCAGTGATGAAGGAGCAGAATGGATTGCTAATCTATAGCCACCATCAGGGATGAAGGAGCAGAGTGGATTGCTAATCTATAGCCACCCTCAGGGATGAAGGAGCAGAATGGATTCCTAATCTATAGCCAGCATCAGGGATGAAGGAGCAGAATGGATTGCTAATCTATAGCAGCATCAGGGATGAAGGAGCAGAATGGATTGCTAATCTATAGCCACCCTCAGGGATGAAGGAGCAGAATGGATTGCTAATCTATAGCCAGCATCAGGGATGGAGGAGCAGAATGGATTGCTAATCTATAGCCTCCATCAGTGATGAAGGAGCAGAATGGATTGCTAATCTATAGTCTCCATCAGGGATGAAGGAGCAGAGTGGATTGCTAATCTATAGCCAGCATCAGGGATGGAGGAGCAGAATGGATTGCTAATCTTATAGCCTCCATCAGGGATGAAGGAGCAGAATGGATTGCTAATCTATAGCCAGCATCAGGGATGAAGGAGCAGAGTGGATTGCTAATCTATAGCCTCCATCAGGGATGAAGGAGCAGAGTGGATTGCTAATCTATAGCCTCCATCAGGGATGAAGGAGCAGAATGGATTGCTAATCTATAGTCACCATCAGGAATAAAGGAGCAGAAGGATTGCAGAGCACTTAGAAATCTGAACGCAAACAATAAATAAAACGGGCCCAAAAAAGGAGGAGGAGCAGACGGCGTCTTGATTCCTCAAAGTCCATGGGTGGTAAAATCTGATCCATTGTCTGCGTTAAACTGTTTGGCAAGTGAATACAATGCCGTATTCATTATTCAGCAAAATCTTTTTGCTTTTGTTAGATAAAAAGCAAGTCAGTGTGCTATGAGGGGGCGATTCCACTAGAAGAGTTAAATAAAAATGTTTTATGAAAATTTTTGTCTTTGTTTAACCAGCTGTTGAAAAAAGATTCCGTTATTTTTGACAACTTCAACGGTATCCGATTTATCAATAAAGCGACATCAAAACGAACAGCTCATTAAACTTTCGGATGGCTGAAAACATTTCCTGAAAATAGCCCTGTAAATAGAAACGAAATCCTGTCCCAATTTTCCCCAATTATTCATAGTAGAAATATCATGAAAATATTCAAAAATCATTAACGGGAATCCAGATTAACCTGCTGGTGAAAGTCACCTTAAAAACCTACAATATTATAAATCATCACTAAACAAGGTGCCCCTGAAATTAACATTAAAATATTCCAAGAATCATATTTAGAATTCAGGAATCACCATTCTCTCACTGTAATATGATAATTACTTATTGTTTTTGAAATAAAAAAATTTCATAGGTAGTTTTTTAGTGATGCTAAGAGTTGGCTTTCAAGTCTTTTTCTGTGGCACCTCTGCCCCGAAAGTTTTGCCATCCACCTGTATGTTACTGAGAATCATCTTGAGCCTAGTGGCTAGGGCATCTGCCCTATGACCGGAAGGTCGTGGGTTCGAGTCCCGGCCCTAGGAGACAATTTGTGCCCATGAGCAATGCACTTGATCCCGCATTGCTTCAGTCCACCCAGCTGAGATCGGGTACCAGTTTGAGCTGGGTAAATTTAGAGTGGGTGTTGCGGCCCCTCCAGCCCGTCAGGACTGAGCAGCTGTACACAGCCCTCGGATGCGCCGCGCAACTAGCTGCGGCTGTGCCGTGGGCTGTACGTCGGGTGTCTAAATTTATTTATTTATCTTATTCATTATTGAGCCTGTATCTGAGAATTGACAGTAACCCGTCCAAAAGAATCACATTATAAACTATTTCCTAAAATCAATAATAGCTTGTCTGTAAGAATTACTGTAATGCTTTCAATTAGATCAAAATTTCTCAAAAACTTTTTTGGGAGACTACCGATGAAAATTGCGCGTAACACTTGCCTGAGAGTTACAATATTACCGAAATTTTCCCTTAAAGGCCACAATATAAATTTATCCGACGTGTATGTTCGACTAGGAGATCTAAAGTTGTCCTAAGTGCCGACACGACCTTGAAAGTAAGTTTCGTAAATATTTTGCTCTGAAAAGTCTCAATAGAAACTTGGACACAATAGCGATACTATAGACAATAGAATACGACAAAAGGAAAAACTGTTTGATTCACCTGCGTGCAAAAAACTACCAAAATTAAACAAAAATTTTACTTGTGAGCCTTCAAAATGACTGAAATTGATCAGCTACATTCCTAGATGTACTGAGCCAATCTTGCACACTAAAATATTTCCATGGTAAAATCTTTTTTCCCTCTGCTGACAAAAACTGTTGCGTCCTAAATGTAAAGAAAAGGTTAAAAAATGTTTTAGACAATGAAAACTGTTGACGGTTAAGTAAACAGACAATAAATACAGCGAGACAATCGGATGAAAAATTCAGGGTCGGAAAGTTTGTTGCAGGCTTGACGAATCTCTTTTCAAGCCGTCATGAAGCTGATTCTCCTTCTAGTTGCGACTGCAGCTGTGGCCGCAGCGGTAAGCTTGTCGTTATTAGCGTAATAAATTAAAAAATCTAATCCAAATTGTTTATGCACTCGTATTTGTCCCACTTCAGATGCCAACAAACTTCGGAAAGCAACAACCGCCACTTTCACCGACACCTGAGGTGGGGGAGAGAGACAGCCGCCGTCTACCAAGACCAAGACCTTCGCCGACACCTGAGGAGGAGGAGAGAGACAGTCGCCGTCCACAGAAGTAGCAAGTAAAGTTCTGGTCCGCCGTCCACCGAGACCAAGACCGTCGCCGACACCTGAGGCGGAGGAGAGAGAAAGCCGCCGTCCACCGAGACCGAGACCGTCGCCGACACCTGAGGCGGAGGAGAGAGACAGCCGCCGTCCACCGAGACCAAGACCTTCGCCGACACCTGAAGATGAATAAATAAGCAATTTGGTTCGACAGGAATTAATCAGAACTAAGTGTATCGATAAAGTTGCTTATTAAAAGCGACCATCGGTTCAAGTTTGTGTTACGCTCGTGACTATAATTTCGGATAAAATTCTGAAATAAAAATCTTTTATTGGATTTCGGCATTACAAAATTCTATTGTGCCTTGCTGCTTAATTTACTTGGTTACCCTGTTTGGACAAGGAATGTTGAACTAAACATTCTGGATTGAAGATGCGTTGTGTTTTAAGCCCCTCTGCCATTTTATTAATTACTCAGTTTAATCAATGACTTATAGCAAAGCCAGAAGAAATATTTGTCACGTTTTCCTGGAATCTAGTGTGCTCTGGCATCTCCTGTCGAGGTGCCTGTTTTGAGCAGCTCCTGTAGTGTCCCGTAACTCAACATCCGCGGTTTAAATATCTCGGGTCAAAATAGCTGGTAAATCTTGGCAAAACCTTCTGTTCTGGATAAAGTCGTACGCAGAGTTGGGAAACATATAAAAAGTATGCGCACTTGTACCAACCAAGTAACGTCCTGCGCTCAGACTACGATATTAAAGTTAGTTTGTCTACTGACAGAAGTAGTACTCGTAAGTAAAGTTCTGGTCCAAATATCTTGCAGTTTGTGAATGCTGGTAAAAAGATCTCCGGACTTTCTCAAGTTAAGTTACCATTTTTAGTACTAAAATATACCATGTACAACCAGCTGCTCAGTCCTGACGGGCTGGAGGGGCTGCAGCACCCAGCCTCAATTTCTCCAGTTCAAACTGGTAACCTGATCTCTCGGGCTGGGTTGTCTGAAGCAATGATTAAGTGCCTTTCTTAAAAGCACAAATTGTCTCCGAGAGCTGGGGCTCGATTCCACGAGCTTCTGCTCATGCATGTAAGGCGGATGTCCTAATCACTAGACTATAACTAAAGACATGCACAACACATGCATTTCTAGTTCCGTAGCTATGTAAGACCATTAATTATAAGTGTGAATACGAAAATTGAATTAAAAAATAACAGCTTGATTTCAACAGTCAGTTGCCGATGGGAATTTCAGATTATCGTTTGAACCCGAGAATCGATATGCGCAAAATTTCTCAGCGAAGGCCAAAAATTTATCGAGGCACTGAATTAAACCATTGCGCACTTTCTCCAACTTCGGGATCGCTGAAATATTCTGATGGACCAAAAAAGGTCCATCTGTTTGTGAAGACAAAACCGTCGAAATCAATAGTTTTCTAAAATATACGAAATTTCTCTAAAACAACTAAATTATCTAGCACCCATTGGTGCAGTGACTAGTCATCCTTCTTCAGTTTCTACCTATTCAATTTTTTACCTTTACACCTGTCTACGCATGTGGCAAGCGTATGGCTAATGTATTGAAGCAAAATTGTGAGTTTAAACAAACAGCAGCATAATCCACCTGTACAGACAATAATAATGCAGCCTTTCTTGTAGGAATTTTTATATATAGAATGAATGGCTCCCAACTGAAACACAAAAGCGCTCTATTTTCAATAGTTTCTATTGTTCCCAGGCAATGCAAACTCTAAAAATCTGAGTAAAATTGAACCTTAGCTAGCTTAGGAGCTCGTGAAATTTTTCAATATATTCGCAGCATACAGTGCCCCAGTGCCTTATAAAAACTGGTATTCGAGGAGTAAATTCGCAGTTAAAGCCATAAAAATACTAAATCTTAATGCAAGCATATGAGATTCAGCTAGCTTCTCTTGGTATCTTGATGATTACTTGGCTGTAGGACGTTTTTACATAGGGGCGGAATCAAAACCTTAAATACAAGTAAACGGGCCGCAAAATCTAATACTGAATTTTTCGAAATCAATAGCATTACTTTGAATTTTAAAGGCGCATTCACACCACAATAAAAATTTTTCCCAATTTTTTTTGTTGATTCATGACAATGCAAATTTGGATCGAGCATTACAATTTTTGTTTTGCCATGTTACATCGGTGCTCATGACAGCAAACCCCGTGGCATCAAAACGAAAAAGTGGATCATCAGCGATCCAACTTGTGCCTGCATGCAAACCTAAATCAATCAAGAAATCTGTGGAATGATAACAATTGCCCTCAAAAGAATTGACAAAAAAGTTAATTCATTCTCACATTTTCACTCAAGAAAAATATTATTTGATTCTTTCTATTGACAGAAGCAGATGCAGTGCATCGATATCTTCAATTTCCACCTGCTTTTTATTCAAACAAAAAGGACCTCTTCAAAAGTAAAGTACTTGAATGAAAGGCAGTCCATGGCAGTCCAACTTTCAACGTCGACAGTTTCTTGATAATTTTACTTACGAGGGGCACTAAAAAAGTTCTGAGCCTGACCAAGATTTTATAGTGGCAAAGTGATGAAACTTTAGGCTCTAAAAGCGCCACATGTTAATAGTCTATTGTCGTCTACGAATTTTGCCTGCGGGCAGTTTGCCGGCCGATGTTTGCCGGCCGACGTTTGCCGGCCGATGTTTGCCTGCCGGAGGTTTGCCGGCCGACGTTTGCCGGCCGACGTTTGCCGGCCGATGTTTGCCTGCCGGAGGTTTGCCGGCCGACGTTTGCCGGCCGATGTTTGCCGGCCGACGTTTGCCTGCTGGATGTTTGTCGGCTGGAGTTTTTCCGACAACTTATAAATAATTTTTTTCTGATGTGGTATTACTTAAATGCATGAATTTCTCATGGATTCTCAGTTTGCCGACCGACGTTTGTTGGTTACCTTTTTCACTGCAGTTTGCACTCGGTACATTTCGATCTTTGCTTACGAACGTGTAAATATGCATGCTTATACATGTAATTTAGTAATTTATTACTCGTAATTTAGTAACAACTTAATGTGAAGTCATATATGATTCGCATGCTATTCTCTCTGCATGATAATTGGTATATATTCGTGCACTCGCGATAATAGAAGAAAAGGAACCGACCCCCCGCCTAGCTTGTCGGAATCCAGTACCGTAGAACCGTGAGAGCTGTGAAAGATACCGACTGTTGTTAGAATTAGAGAGAGAATATATTGGAGGTAGAGTAAGCGAAAGTGAGCAACATACAGTAATTTGTAAAAAAATGAAGGGTCCCGTCCTAGTCCAAGTGGTCCATGAGAAATTCATGCACTTTACTAATACTACATCAGAAAAGTATTTTATAAGTTGTCAGAAAAACTCCAGCCGGCAAACATCCAGCAGGCAAACGTGGGCCGGCAAAATGCCCGCCGGCAAACGTCTTGCCGGCAAACATCGGCCGGCAAACATTGGCCGGCAAACGTCGGCCGGCAAACGTCGGCCGGCAAACGTCGGCCGGCAAACGTCGGCCGGCAAACTGCCCGCAGGCAAATGGGGTGCTCCCGTCTATTGTCAACTTTTCATAATTTTCTGCATTTCACCTGACCTGGCCCCGAGCGACTTCCACCTGTTTCCACATCTCAAGCGGGCGCTCCGTGGATAGCGATTTGACACTGGTTATGCGCTTAAGGATGCTGCAACTGCTTGGTTTGAGGGCTGCTCGGTGCAATTCTTCCAGAGTGGCATTGAGGCGCTGCGATCAAGATGCCATAAGTGCATCTTGGTTGGGGGAGACTATGTTGAGAAAAGCTGACCTCATTTTGCCCATATGTCCTCTCTTTCATATTGAGGCTCAGAACTTTAATAGTGCCCCTCGTACTCCTTTCAACCAGAGAAAAAAAATGAAGCTGGTCCTAGCTCCGCGGCAACGGCGGTAAGCCTGTGTCGTTACCCTCTTCGATAAGAATCTGACACTGAGTTGAAGTGCAGATTTTTTACACGAAAATTTTTTTTCCAGATTCCCCAACGCCCAGCGCTTCCGACTCGGCCTTCGACGGCCGCGGATGACAGCCGCATGCAGCCTGCTTCAGGTGTTACTAATGAATGATGCCTCGAAAACGTAAAACAACTTACGCTTGTTCTGAGCTTGAGCTTACTCTGTCTAACATATAATTAGCAAGGTATGGTATCACACCGAGGTATGGGGCACTAATCAAACAAATAAACATTGTAATTTTTGTAATTGTTTATTCTTTTTCTCCCCAAATTTATGCCATTAAACAACTATACGAGCGTAGAGGGCTGGCAACTACAGCAACACGTAGGCAACCGTAGGCAACCAGATGTTCGAAGATCCGGCTTTAGCTGGAACTGATACAATCTGCCGCGAAGAGGCCTCTAGCTGGTATGTAGGACACCATCTGCATCCGGATGGTGCATGTGGTGATCGCCTCCGAGCTCATCTACGGACGGGTCGGAGAAGGTCAAAGTAAGGGAGGCACGGTGTGTGTGGTCGTCAATGGCGACGGTGCCTCTGTCAAACGTAGCGCGGCAGGTGGGCTGTGCAACTCGATGATTGCGGAAGAACTAAAGGGCCATCAATCTTGCGTTCTCTGCGAAATCGAAAGAAGAAAACCGGAAAGCGCTCAAACTTAAGAATGAAAGATGCTTTGAGACAAAAACACTTACGAAAGGTCAAGCAAATCCGTGAGATCTGCACCTGTTCTAACCTCGGGACCCTAGTGGATACCAAGACACGCAGGCATTGATGGAAAGCTAAAGTAGCCTGCAGCCTATACATTTAGATGTACATAAAGACCAAGCGGAGGTTAATTAGACGTGCATCAAGGGGCTTATCCTGAGAATCAGCCAGAAGACAATAGAATCGGTGGATTTTCGAAGATCGTAGATCGAGATCCAGCATTAATCGACATACACAGAAGACCTGATGGAGGCCAGAAGTCAGGCTGGAGCCGTTTACCGGATTGCGCGGACTGTGGCAGTGAGGAATCCAAAGACCACTGGCTCGAGTGCCACAGGTGGGACATCAGCGGAGTGGAAGACATGAGTGACGAGAGGACGGTTGTTAAGTTCCTTCCAGAGGAGCCATGCCCATATACTGGCTCCCATGATTGACAGTACAATCTCTCTCTCTCTCACACACACACACTGCAACAACGGCACCAAAAGCTAAGTCATGCAGCAAGATGTACGAGCTCATTACGGCAGTTAAAAATCATACCATAATTGGTGAAATTATTTGCTTAGAGTTCAGGCTTTGAAATTGAATGGCAGGACTCAAATAAATTTTCTACTCATCTTTCTGAGAGCCTGTAGAAAGATGCGGGCTTTAATTCAGTTCTGTCGCAACTTTTGAACCCCCAAGCAATACACGGAATGAATTATTATTCAAGCGTATTCCCCCAGGAGCAAAATTCTTCTAAAGCTATATGAAATCGAGTTGACGATCAAGACGTTGAATTTGCGTTCTTAAAAAATTATTGAAGTCATGAATACTATAATTAAAGGCCCGCTAGCAAGAAGCAACTAGTTTGACACACTATAAATTGTGAAAATCAACTTTTGTGAAAATCAAGGGCATCGCATGTATTAATTGTTGTCATCGATTTGCAGTAAAGTAACTAAAATTCACCATAAAATACCACGTGCCCGTTGAATCCAGAAGACTTACAATTACGAGCGTATAATGTAGTTGTGTGCATAGTTACGACCTCAATAAATTCTTAGTCCTCAGCCAATGCTTCAGAGTTCAGAGCCAAGAAATTGATGGCTAAATCTGCTCTATGAGAGGATTTATCATCAAAATCAATAGCAAAGAAACGTAACTATTAACGGCTTGAAGTGTCTTAGCGTATAATAGGCTGGACAAAGACTATTGACTTTAGACAAGCAGAAATAATGTTATTGAATTACCACTTGCACCTGCTTCTCAATAAAAGAGATCTCAATCCCGGAAAGTAAGAGCTTCTAGACAATGTCAATTCTTTCGTTCAGGATCTTCAAGTTATAGAACAAAGGACTCACTCTAGTAGTCCTTGGAATTTGGTATAACTCTACAACTAGAAAGCATTTGCGAAGAATTTGAAAAAAAGACAAAAACAGGGAGAAACGCATTATAAATTTTTTTGACAATGATCTACAGCTGAGCAAATTAGGCAATTATCCGACGGCACTGCTTCTCATGAAGTCGAGCTGCCGATGAATATAAAAGCAGCGCATGCCGGGCAAAAATTTTCAACATGGACAGTTTCTCCAGACTTGACTTGAATCGCGTCGCGTCCAATAACTACTAAACCAACATGAAGCTGGCCCTGCTACTCCTAGCGACTGTCGCCGTGGCAGCAGCGGTAAGCCTGTGTTACTGCACAATCTATTAAATAATAAAAACAGGTTTAGCAGTCCCGCTTTCTAAACAATCGTTGGCATAATCCGCTTCAGATTCCGCGACCGCAAGGACCACCTGTTCCGACTCGGCCTTCGGCGGCCGATGACAACGGCCTTCCCGCTGCTCCAAAAATTAAACTGGCCAAACTATTGGCTAAAATCAAGGGTAACGATGAAGAAAGCTGCGCTCTGAGACTAGGCCTGCGCCTACTGGCCAAACTGGCCGTTGGTAAGCGCGACAGACGCCCTGGACCAACTGATAGCGGCGACGACGATGACGACAGCTGCCGTCGGCGACTATTGGCTAAACTGGCCAGCAACCAGCAGGACGGCTGCGCTCGACGACTGCTGGCGAAACTTAAGGATGATGATAGCGATAGCTAAAAGCAATCCATGTCATTTCAATCCGGATACACCACCTGGACAATTCAAGCTGACTTGTAACTGGTTAACTTGTCAATCTTAAATTAAAAAATCAATAAATACAATGATTGGTTAAGGGCACTTAAATAATTTTGCGTCCAACTTTTTACTAACTGATTTGGTAGAAACTTCTAATGCAGTGGGCTGATGTTTTGAGAGCCATGTAGAAGGTAGGTAGAATTCCTACACAGTTGTGTCATTACTTTGATATTTTCCACATAGCAAGCGCTTGGAATTTTACCCAACTAAAGTATTTCTTGGTGTAGCCACGCAAAAGAGGCGTGCAGAGATACCCGCTCATTGAAGCTTAGTGCTTTAAATCTTCAGAGAACTAAAGTTAGTTTCCCATTGTTGTTAGAGTCTATAATGTTTGAATAAGGTTTTATAATAGGTGATTTAGGATGTTCTATTGCACATACTAAACTTGTGTGGATTAGATTGTAATGTACATTGATTTTCTCTCACTGGTCGGTGGCTTGGGTTAACTCAAATTGTTTAATTGGTGATGTGAATGGATGTCGAACAACCATCGGGCGCGGTCAGGCGCCTTTTGAAGGAGGTAGCGCAGCAGCTGGAAGCTCGCGTTAAGCAATTTAATTTGACCATTCATTCATTCGTGACGAATTTAACTAACTTGATGACAGTGTAAACACATAAACGAACAAAAAGAAGCTCAAAGACAGTGAAAAGATTAATTCAGCCTTAAAAGCAATTAAAACATTTTTTTCCTAATTGCATCAAGCATGCAGGCTGAGTGTTCGCAATATATTTTTATTTAGCAAATCACCGTCAAGGCCAAAACTTTACAAAATCGAACAATAAATAGCATAAATAAATATCAAAGCTGAAATGAATTTGTTTTTATCAGCCGCCGTGCAAAGTTGAGATAAACACAACATCGTCATTGTCCTTTAGCTGATAAGACAGTTCACCCTATAAGATTTTAATGGTAAAAATGTGAAGTGGATAAGCTACAATAAAAATAAATAAAATTAGCTAACTGACATAAATAAGTTATGACTCACTAATAATTCCCAGTCAGTGTCGTTCACGAGTACCAGAATTCCTGGACGACTAAAAAACATACAATAAGCGTAAAATGTACTAAGAGCGAATTTTACAATTAAAAAAATCTGCATATCTTACACTGAGGAGCCTTGTAAAAAGAGCTCTGGTCTTTCTTTTAACTTGTTTGCCTTGATCCATTCAAGCAATTGTCCAATGGTCCCTGAAAATGCAAGTCAAAAAATTTATTAAATTGAGGTCATAAAAAGAGACCATTGGTAAAAAATTATCAAACAAAGCAGTAAAAAAACAATACTAACATTGCTGTGAATCCGGCAGATTTATTGAATGCTTTTTAACATTACCAACCAGAAACTCAGCACCACCACCGAATTCCAATGTCACTCTCATAATAATTTTCAGCTGAAAACATTTAATCAATTCCATTCATGTTCATTTCATTTACTTACATAAATGAGTAGGATTAGGAAAATAAAAAATATAAAAAATCATATAGTAATAATTTTTTTAATTATATACTACCATTTCTATGAAAGGCTAAAATAAATACAAAATTTTGTTTGATTGCAACTTAAAGTAGGAATCCTAATAATGCTATATTATAATATTAAGCTTCTTTAAATGAACCAAAATAACATGGTATACTTTAAATAAGCACATAGGTGCACAACTTGAAAATTTTGGTCGGCCAGTGCAACTTAGATTAAAAAAATTTGTGACTTACTTTGGGTCAAAGTTCAAAGGACCAAAAAAATAGGTCCCCCAAACCATTTTTGCCTGAATCTTCCCAATTCTTCTCCATTTTGCGACTTACCCCCTCGTTTTTGCAACTTACCCCCTTGTTTTTGCGACTTGCCCCCTCATTTTTGCGACTTACCTCCTTGTTTTTGCAACTTACCCCCTCACTTTTCACCAATTTTGCGACTTAAAAAGCTGATTTTGCTACTTTTATCTACAATTTTGGGACTTACATTAGCGATTTTGCAACTTACCTTGGTCAGCCACCAAATCAGTCGGCCAGATTGACCAACTTGGCTGACTGTTGCGCACATATGAATAAGCACTTCTATATGTTAAAAATTTCACTGCTTTAATATATGAGGGGTATGCAAAGTTTCAGCAACCAGACTCTTAATTGCAATGCAATCCCCAGAAAAGCCAAAAACTCTATTAAAGTCCTTCAATGTAATCTCTGCCTTGCTCTATGCATTTCTTATGACAGCAGATCCACTCCTCAAAGGCAGTGTGGTACTTGGAAGCTGGCATGGTATTCAGCTCTGAATTAATACACCAAGCCAGGTCTTGGGGCTGCTAAAAATGGCATCTTTGACCATGTGTTTGGTCAGCTTTGGGAAGGCCCAGAAGTTGCAGGGTGCCAGGTTGGGACTGTATGGTGGGTGCAGTATCACCTTTAGCTTGATGTTGGATAGGAAGCTTGTTGTCATGGCTGCAGTGTGGCTGGAAGAATTGTCATGGTGCAGGTGAATTCTGCCACTTTGGAGGTGGGTTGGCTGCTTTTCTTGACTGCAGCCACAAATTTAGGCAAAACCTTGCCTGTATAGAATGTGGCATTGAAATTCTGCCTGTTTGGCACCATGACAATTGCCACTGGGCCAGTGATGCTAAAAAAATGATAAACATCTGCTTCTGAGCAAAACCCAGGATATAGAACGATTGGATGGTCTTCATTAGCACCAATCCAAACCTTGTTTTGGTTTTTGTAGGGCACTTAAAAGTATTAAAACCACTTTTCTCTCCAGTATGAGCTAATTATATTAGTGAGTTGCTTAGTGTCACCTTTGTCAAAGCAATGCAGAAATTCTTGGCTGCATCAAAATCTCTCCTACTTCTATTCTGAAAAGGCACCCAACAAGTTGTGACCTTGCAAAGGCCAAGATGATCATGCAGGATAGTTTGGACACTCTCATTAGAAATTCTGATTGTTTGGCTAAGTAGGGCAATAGTGATATTAGGATCTGTATCTACTAGCTCTTGCATAGCCACAATGTTCTACTTGGTCATGGATGTGATGGGTCTTCTAGAATGAGGGCTGTCAGTTATGGAGTATCTACTAGCACTGATTGATTCAATCCAATGAGTGACAGTGCAGTACGAAGGGGCCTGACCTTACTATCTATGACTTCAACCAGGTAAGCATGAATTTTGATGGCATTTTCACTGAGCTATAATTTCATGAAAGCATAAAATCTCCACTGATCAGCATTGATATTTTCCATTTTAAGGCTGAAAATGTGACTGTACATTAGTCAATATGGTCTAATGAATAAAAATTTCAGTGTATTGAGCTAAAAATGTATAAACAAATGCAATATATAATTGTTCTTTTAAAAAAATGGTTGCTTTTCAACATTTATTAAAAAAATTATAGGCCAGTTGCTAAAACTTTTTGTGCACCACTTGTAAAAGTATTAACTATAATTAACTAGCATAAGTACAAATATTCTAGAGGCCAAGAAAGGCATGAAGATTTAGCCCTTAAAGTAAAATATCTTTGTGCATGTCTATTTGGTATCTTGGCAAACCAAGATTTAAGTAGAATTAAAAAATCTAAGCATTAAGGGAAGGATTTTTAGATTAATACTTAGATATGGTATTTTAGGAACAAATATAGGGAGTAGGGCCTAGCAAGAAAAATATTGAAAAAAGAAGTAATCACTGTCTAATCCACGGGAATATCTTTAAGACTATTGTAGGCCTCTTTCTTTTAACTTTTCTTTCAACTTTATTTCAACTTCAACTTAAAATCTTATTACTAAAACCTCAACCTCAACCTTCATTTTCTAAAAACCTCAACTTATTAAATTGCTTAAATGACTTAGCTTAGCATAGTCTTTGCTGAAAACTCTACTAGAGTCTCTAGATTCAACTTCAACTTCAACTTCAACTATCTTTCAACTTTCAATTCTCTACTCTAATGGTGGCATACTGGCATGCAAAGTTGTGCATGTGAATAGAATATGCACATAAAAGGCCTACAGAATTTGCATAGAATATGCGAGTAAATGCTAGAATTTAGACAAATTGATTGACTCATTCATTTCTGAATCTGCCAATAAACTGAACTTGGGTGCACCCGCCGGCCACCCGCCGGCACAAGGCTAGCCTGGGAAAAAGATCAAAAATTGTCCAGGCTAGCCTGGCAAAAGCTCGGCTGTTGAGCTTCGAAAAACGTGTTTGCCTGGGAAAAGCTGAGCTTTCGCAAATACGTTAGTGAGTGTCCCAAATGCCAATGGAATAAAGCTGGAGGTATCGGTAAAGACGAACAAGTCTGTTTTGTTTAAGCTAGGCATATGCTGGAAATTATACGTGTTTGTTTAAAACGGGCGTCTTTGGTGATATTTTAAAGGAATTTTTATCGGGGGTTGGTTGATCTCGATTTGGAGATTTGCGTTCCGCGTTCACGATTGAATTCGTGGGGAAATTCTTCGAAACTGATCGTCGATTTAAACAAAGCTAGTGCTGATGTTCGGGGAAACTCCACTGCCGGGTCCTCAAAGTCCGGGGGGAGGGTAGCTAAGCGGTAGCTGAGCGGTCTTGACGGCACAAACTCTTCGATGTGGTTCAGAATCCGGTTGACACTCTAATATTTGATTTGCCTTCTTTGGACTGATTATTGCGCGAGTTCTGGCGATTCGGATAAATTTAGGCAATAGAATGCTATAGGGCTTACTATTAGTAGCTTGTCGCTGCCACCACCGCTAATTAGCGGAGAAGGAAATATCAGTTTGATCTAGCACGAGTCTTACTAATAATCCTCCTTTTAAGTCACGGATCTTTATCCGGTTTAAGTTCGAACGTCGGTATCGAGTCAAAGAAAACCTAGGAGCTGTAAGGTAGGGTTTAATCCAAAAGGCGCAGAGGCGCTACAGAAGTTGAATGGCGCTGAGTAGGCGCAAACGTTGGCGCGTAGCGTGTTTTATTAACGACGAAAGAAAAGAAACGGCTTACTAAATTCACGAACTTAATTGATAATAGCGTTGAGTACTACAAAATAAAAGGGGCCTCGAGTATGGAACCTACTTGGACAGGGAGGGCGCTCGACTCAGAGTCTGAGGAGGGATCTCGCTGGAGCTCTAAGTATTTATGGGCGGGATCTCCAGCGGCAGGACTCCGGGAACTGGAGCTGGAACAAGTTAATAAAACACGCTACGCGCCAACGTTTGCGCCTACTCAGCGCCATTCAACTTCTGTAGCGCCTCTGCGCCTTTTGGATTAAACCCTACCTTACAGCTCCTAGGTTTTCTTTGACTCGATACCGACGTTCGAACTTAAACCGGATAAAGATCCGTGACTTAAAAGGAGGATTATTAGTAAGACTCGTGCTAGATCAAACTGATATTTCCTTCTCCGCTAATTAGCGGTGGTGGCAGCGACAAGCTACTAATAGTAAGCCATATAGCATTCTATTGCCTAAATTTATCCGAATCGCCAGAACTCGCGCAATAATCAGTCCAAAGAAGGCAAATCAAATATTAGAGTGTCAACCGGATTCTGAACCACATCGAAGAGTTTGTGCCGTCAAGACCGCTCAGCTACCGCTTAGCTACCCTCCCCCCGGACTTTGAGGACCCGGCAGTGGAGTTTCCCCGAACATCAGCACTAGCTTTGTTTAAATCGACGATCAGTTTCGAAGAATTTCCCCACGAATTCAATCGTGAACGCGGAACGCAAATCTCCAAATCGAGACCAACCAACCCCCGATAAAAATTTATTTTCAACCCCGGCCCTCAATTTCATCAAGATCAATTTTTTGATGAAATTTTCAATGACTTCGAAAATTATCGATTCTGTTTTTATATTCTGTTCTAGCATCAGTGCGGGGGAGTCCCAAGTGAATTTTCGCGTCCAGAGTCTAAGCGAACATGTAGGGTCCGCCACCTTAACAAATTTCTGGTTGCACCTACAATTTAATGGTATAAACCCAGTCTTGAATTAGTATCGAGAAATTGTTTTAAGCGATTAAAAATCGAATATGTTTTAGCTGCTCATGGAAAATAAGTTACTAAAAGTCTGGGTCAAAATGTAGCAATTTTAAAAGGCTTAAACTAACGATATACATGTTTAAAATTTGCACTAATTTTTAGTAGGCATTCGAACGACAACCGATAAATTTTTGCACTGGCTTTGATTTCTAAAAATAATGCACTGTCGTTTAAAATGTAAAAAATGAAGATTAAATTCACAATTAATGCAAAAAATGATGCCTTCGTAACTATAATATCGTATTTGTGCCTTTCACATGTGTACGCAAGTATAAATAACCGGCATTAATGGTTAGCTCTTTGGTACGCAAAATTGTACGTACATTAAATGTTATAGTCACACGATCGACGCAGTACAGCCAGTCTAGTCTAGTCCGCTCTAGTCTAGTCATGGTCACTTCCACCAGACGCAGCATATCTTTGTCAACGAACAAAATGTATGAAAGGAAAATAAATTTAATATCCACTAATCGCTCTAGTAGTACAGCTATTATAATTCGAAGGTCTACTATATACTACATGTACATAGCTTTGAGACTGCAATGACTGCTATTCCTACCCGTCTTGATGAGTTAAAGCATCCGACTGATGAATAATGGAAGGTCCTTGGTTCAAGTCCCATATCGGACATAAAATAAAATAAATATTTTTGGTACACACGTGCGGAAGACCATACAGTTAAAATAGTCAAACTCATTCAGACTATAATTAACAGAATATGCATGTAAGAAGTTTTATTCTATTTTTTTATCCATTGCGTTTAAGCCACAATTTAAGTGCGAAATTGCATTGTACGCTCGTATTGATGCATTTAAACTACTCATAGGTACCAATTGATAAACTGCTATTTCATGAAACGCAGCACAGGGGTGAAATTCATAACATTATAAGCACGAAATATCAATTTAATTGATTGGTGCAACTACGGACAAAAGACGGACTCCTGCTTATAGACGATTAGATCACTATTGTGTATCACTGTGTGAGCAATGCAGATATCTTATCAAACAGATAACCTTCATCATCTATAGGCCTACTAAATTGTCATTTCAAACATCCCCCTGTTTCCATGGTGACTGCGGCCACTCAACAGCGGTTGCCGGTGTTGCCGCATCAGCACCAGCTGCTGTTGCTGTCGATGCAGCTGTCTTAATCGCATTTGTCGCCAGCGCTGCCGCCTCAGCTTAGCCAAGTTGTACTCGCCATCGTAGATAGCCGCCCTGGCGTACTTGTAGTAGCATGTCCAGCTCAGGCCGGACTGAATTAATAGAATTAACGCCGAACTAGCGCCTATGCCGAGTATTGCGCGCCAATCGGCGCGAATTCCACCGCAGGTAGTCAGCAGACGCTCGGCAAGTGGCGGCTCCTTGGCCAGCAGCACGCCAGCATTGGCTGGCAGTAGAGCGAACCCGACGGTTAGGACGGCGGAGACGGCGTGGCCTCGGCGAGCTGCCCGACGACGTCTGCTAGCTATGGAGGCGGTCAGACCAGCCAGCCCGGCGGCCAGCGGCATCGCGGCAACGCCGACGGTCGCTCCGAGCCCGACAGCCGACGTCAAGCAGCAGTGCGGCTGCACCGTCAGCATCAGCCGCGGCAGCAGAGCCGTCAGCAGGCCGATCAAAGCCAGACAGACGTTGCCAGCTAGGCAGAGGGCGCGCACGAAACGCCCGTCGTTGTCGGACACCCCGCCGACATCGTCAAGGGCATCGCTAGCCGCTTCGTGTTTGTCGTCAAAGTAGCCAAAATGTTCAAGGTAGCTGCTGTCGCGATGGGGCTGCATGGCCTGTGTAATCTGCAGCTATGAAACCTGTACAAGGCCCTAGCGATTAATGCACGAGTATTAAGCTGCCATTCCACAGGGCGGGCCTACAAGCTGCGGCTGGTAAAAGGCAATATGGCCGAGAGAGAAATAGCTTGCTGCACGACTATTGCCCGACGGTAAACATCC
Source organism: Macrostomum cliftonense (assembly GCA_950096795.1). Lineage (NCBI taxonomy): Eukaryota > Metazoa > Platyhelminthes > Macrostomidae > Macrostomum > Macrostomum cliftonense. The sequence continues at coordinate 216,776 of CATNEM010000394.1, read as the reverse complement.
GTTACCGCTGCGTCTGCTTGGTGCAGCAATTTTTCTGTCTTCTGCCTGTTCTTCTCTCCTCTTTCTGTGTGTCTCCTCGCCCGTGTCACCTCTGGCCTCTTATTTCCTGCCTAATCCGATGCACCCCGAGAGAGGCCATGAGCTTGCAGCCGCTTGATGATAACACACTGCGTCTTCTCAATCTGGATATTAACTGGCTATATGGTCAATTGATAATTGGCGCACTGTACCTAGGGGGTGAATCTGTTGGCTGCACAAGAACATTAAATAAAAGAAAAGGCGCGTTATTGAGAACTCTGTTCGATTAGAGTAAGAAGTGTTATATTTGCTGCTTGGGTACCCGCAGCTTCGTGATATAACTGAAAAAGACCTATCTGAAGAGATAAGTCTCATTGACATCCTTGTTAGCTTCAATAGCCAAACAAGTGTTGCCTAAGGACATCTAATCTGGCCCATCGACGCTTTTAGCGTCTACTTCTAAAAAATTCCAAATCGGCATGACCAGCACAAAAGATTGCCTCCAAAGAAAACTAATTCTTTCTTCTTTTCATCGCATTCATCACAAGCTAATAATCCAACCCCTCATGCTGTACTCAGTCACGGGTGAGGACCCTCGGAGTAAATATTGAACATCCTTGAACTGGAATTGGATATGCCGCACGGCGGGGGGTCCAGACTCAGAATCATGACGAGCTTGAGGATTCTTTCCCCCAAAATAATCACGTGGGTGACATCCATGGTGGCCAGATAGAAAAATAAACGGTCAAGTCAGAACTCTACAATGTTGCTTTGTATTTGAAAACTTGAAAACTTGTCTATTAAACACATCTTCTGCTTGTGCCATTTGGTTTTGTTCTCAATATTCGAGATCTGCTTGAAATCGCTCAAAAAGATTTTTTATTTCCTGAGGTAACGGACTTTACAACCTTATAATACCCTCGTAAATAATCAGCCTATTTAGCATGCTTATAGTACATGGAGCCTAGTGAAGTTGTAACCTAGTACCTGCCTTATGACCAGAAGGTCATGGGTTCGAGTCCCAGGTCTATATTAATCAGTTTATGCCCTTAAGAGTAAGGCAGTTAACCCTGCATTGCTTCAGTGCACCTAGTCATCAGTGCGTCAGTTTGAGATAGAAAAATTCAGGTAGGCTTTTGTTTGTCGGAAAGTTAAATGTCTAAATTTTTCTATCAAAAGTACAAATTCTCTACTACCTACACGACCAATTATCTTAATGTGTCAACTACCAGTTGAAGCCTCGTCAGTGGCTGTCCAATCAGGGTCCCAGAGCAGCTCAATATCCCTAGCTTCATCAGCGGTTGGTCTTGTGACCCTCAGACTATCTCAGACTAGTCCAGCTGCTACTTTTAACTCTCCCACGTTCCTCTCAGCTGGGCATCGGACTCGGAAAGATGCCACCTTCACGCCAGCCTTCAACCGACTGCGCCGCTCATCTTCAGTCGGCGCAGCCCACTGACATCGCTAGCGCTTTTCTCAAATTTTTCACCTGCACAAACCAGACGGACTATGTGGCGGCGATCAAGACCGAGCTCAGCAGTCTTGACAGGCAGTACGAGGCTGAGCTGTCGGTGCTGCAGGTCGCCATCGCTGCGTACGCGGTGTTCGTGCTGTTTGGCCTGCTAGGGAACAGTCTGGTTGTGTACGCCGTCTGCGGGCATCGGCGGATGCGCACGCCGAGGAATTTGTACGTGGCTAACCTGGCCGTCTCGGACTTCATCCTGTGCGCCTTCACCCAGCCGTTGAATTTGCTGCGACTGTTTCAACGCTACAGAGGCTGGGACCTCGGCCTGCTGCTGTGCAAGGCTGCCAACACCGTCACTGGCATCAATGCGTTTGTGTCAGCGTACGCCATCACTGCCATTGCGCTGGACAGGTTGCAGGTGAGATAGATAGATAGATAGATAGATAGATAGATAGATAGATAGATAGATAGATAGATAGATAGATAGATAGATAGATAGATAGATAGATAGATAGATAGATAGATAGATAGATAGATAGATAGATAGATAGATAGATAGATAGATAGATAGATAGATAGATAGATAGATAGATAGATAGATAGATAGATAGATAGATAGATAGATAGTTAGATAGATAGATGGATAGATAAAGATTAGCATAGTTTTATACATATGCAAAAGTATGGCATACGAAAATTATGATTGACTATAAGATTACTTGCATAATGGAGGGCCACAGAAATGAGCAGAGTCCAGTGAGACCAGCACTAGGTCATGCTCATACGTACATAGACAGACGCATAGACTGGCAGACTTACTCAAGTCCAGTGTCTCCCACCCTGTCTGCTCAGCTGGAAGAAAGGTTTGGAATCCTTGAGCCACTTTCACACTCGTCCTTTAAGTGCTAACGCACTTAAAGCAACTCATATCAGCTTGTGCATCAGATTCTTGCAAACAAAAAAGAGAAAATTTAGTGAGCGTCTGTTTTTTGTGCAAAAGATAGAAAACGTGGGGGCAGACCAATTGTACTTTAAAAATTGATTTTTTGTGTTTGTTTTGTAAGCATGGGAAGTCTGTGTAGTGCGTAAAGGCGTACAAAGAAAGGGAATTTCAGAGACAGACTGGTATTGGTAGAGAACGCAAAGATTGATGTGAAAAGAGTGAGAATGTGAAAGCAATTATAATATTGAGAGAGAATGAATTTGATTCGAAAAGAATGATGAGATGGGGCAGAAGGAGGTGGGGGGGTATGAGATAGGGAGATGGGATGGAGGAGAATGAGATGGGGAGATTAGATTGGGGAGAATGTGATGGGGGAGAAGGAGATGGAGGAGAATGAGATGGGGAGATGAGATTAGGGAGATGAGATTGGGGAGATTAGATGGAGGAGAATGAGATTGAGGAGATGAGATGGGGGAGATGAGATGAGGTAGAATGAGATGGGGGAGATGAGATGGGGTAGAATGAGATGGGGAGAATGAGATGGGGTAGAATGAGATGGGGGGAACGAGATGGGGGAGATGAGATGAGAGAGAATCAGGTGGGGGGAGATAGGAGACGATATAGGGGGGAGAATGAGGAGATTGGAAGCGAAGCAGATGGGTAGAGAAGGAGATAAGAAGCGAGAGAGAAAGATGAGAGAGGAATTGGATGAGGCGACAAGAGCCTGATAGAGATGGAGAGGAAAATTGCAGCATCACTTAACAATTTTAATGGCCATAAACGTCCCAACACGCTGCCCAACCTTGCTACACTGCCTCAAGCTACATTGCTAACTGGGTAAAATAGGCAACTCGAAGTCATGCATCCCCCCTAGAGACGTGCATGCCTAGGCTAAAGCCTTGCATAAATATGAATTATGAAGTTAATTTAGTGGGTGCAAAATTTAATTTTTAAGTGGCTGAGCTGGCTCTCATTTACAACAATATTTATCCAAAATTGATAGTTTTTTTAAATTGGTCAAAAAACAAGCTGAACAAAGTGCTTGAATTACTGAAATGCCTTAGACTTAGTAAAAGCAAAATATCAATCGAAAAAATACACAAAAATTTAACTGAAAACATCCTTTGCTGATCATAAAGTTGTTTACTTCCTACGGCACACAAAAACACTGTTTTATTGAAACGTCGATTCTTCCCAATCTTATTTTAAGTAAATAAATAACAAAGATGACATTTTCGTTGAGTCCAACCCTCTCGAATTGCTTGCTACACAGCTGAGCTAAATGAGCCGCATTCCGCCTGCGCAGCATCGTTAATAAATTCATTTGCACGCTTTGATACTCTGTGGGATGAATTTCAAATGCGGGGCAGCTTTCGCCACAAAGCTATGCATGTAACGTGTTGCTGAGAATTTTAAAATTTTTACCGTTTTAGCAATAAAATTTGGGATTAATTCAATCCAATGCACGCAATGGGAATAAAATTAAACAGTGCGTTTGGGCTTTTGTAAGCACCGGTGATTTTTGCGCGTGGGTGGCAACCCCTTCAAGCTGGAAAATGGGCAAAACTACACCCTCAATTCTATTTCTTGATCCCACTCCACTCCCAACTTTACTGAGTTCTATTCGTAACTGCCACCCACAGCTTGACACCCCAGTCTTATCTGACACCCTCAGTTTTATCTGACACCCCAGTCTTATCTGACACTCTCAGCTTATCTGACACCCTCAGTCTTATCTGACACCTTCTGTCTTATCTGACACCCGCAGACCTATCTGACACCTCCAGTCTTATCTGACACCCGCAGACCTATCTGACACCCACAGCCTTATCTGACACCCACAGTCTTATCTGACACCCCCAATCTTATCTGACACCCGCAGTCGTATCTGACAAAATTTTTTATTTGACACCCACTGTAAAATTTCAGCCTTATCTGACACCCAGAGCGCAAAACGCCCCCAATTCAATGTAACTTCAACACTTTTATTTGCATAAAATCACTTCAAATTCCAAACTTAGCTCAGCAACAATACAAAGTCTCTTTCCTTCTCTAAATGGAAATTAACAACAGAAAAATTCTCTCAGCAAGCAGATAATTTTTGGACGAGAACTGTGCACCGCTTCAAATAGAGAATCGTCAAAAAAATTCGTCACACACGATCAAACCAAGGGATCACTGAATAGAATAGAGATGCATTTCCCACCTTCAGCTCCTTTTATAATTGCTAATCATGTAGAAATGTAGATTACAGCCAACGTACACAGGCTTGCGGCGCATCCGAGGGCTGTGTACAGCTGCTCAGTCCTCAATCTCAACTGGGAGGACTGAAGCAATGCGGGATTAAGTGACTTTCTCAAGAGCACAGAATTGTATCCTAAAGTTGAGTCTCGAACTCAAGACCTTCCCTAACTTAAAACCTCAAATTGGGTGTGAAATCTAGCTTAGCAACTCTCTATCAAAGTTATCCTAGCAACCAGCAGTTATCCTTGGCAACGCAAAAACCAACAGGTGATCGCCTACCCAGGCTGGAGCAAGCAGGGCAACAGTTCCGCACTGGCTTGCATCGTCTTCCTGTGGACTGTGGCGGCTGTGCTGGCCAGCCCGCTGGCCTGGTTCGCCGAGCTGTATCCGGGACCGACCGGCACCGGAGTGGGGAGGCGCACCTACTGCGGCGAGTTGGCGCTAGACGTCGCTCGAAAACACTGGAAAGTGGCCTACAGCGCCGCGGCCCTGCTGTTCCAGTACCTCGTCCCGCTGGTGATGGTCAGCGCCGCGTACGCCTCCGTCTGCCGGCGCCTCAACCAGAAGGTTCAACGTCGAGGCGCCTCGCCAAAGACCACGGAGTTTCAACAGCGCCGGCTCTACTTGGAACAGCGTCGAGGTCGTCGGGCTAACATCGTCTTGCTGGTGATTGCGCTGGTGTTTGCCGTGTCCTGGCTGCCGCTGACACTCACCAATTTAGGACACGATATCGCCGATCTCGCGGTGACAACCCGGACCAACACCAGCGAGCGCTTGCTGGCGGCAACCAGCGTGGCGCGCCATCAGAATGCCACATCCGGCATCGAGATCGAAGAGTTTCACAATTTAAACCGAGGCGCCCGGACGGACAACAACCTGGCGAGCATTTTCTTGTACAGCTTCGCGCCCCAGCTGCTGATCCTGCTGTCCGCCTGTCTCAATCCGCTGCTCTACGGCTTTTTCAACTACAATTTCCAGGCGGAATTTCGGCGTCTGTTCGACCGGCTCAGACGGGCCGTCGGACTCGGCAATCCGGCGCTGGAGCCGGTCAACGAAGCCGACGAAGCCTTGGAAGATGCCGGCGTCGCTGCTGTCGGCTTGGTCGCCCCAGGCGCTGGCGGCTATTTAGGCAACGCCGACGGCAACTACGAAGACGAAGACGATAATGAGGCGACGGCGAAGGCTGTCTGCAGTCGCCACGGCCGGCGGCGGCGGCACAAGCGGCGTCGCCGACGTTGGCAGTGGATGGACCTGCCGGCCCGGGTGACCCAGCCGGACAGCCTGCAGCCAGAAACGGTGCCGGGCGCGGCGGAGGAGTCCGCCGTCAGTCCCACCGCCGCTCCGGCCGCAGATGCGACTGGTGCGAACTCTCACCGCTGCAACAAGGAGGCTTTCATCGCCGAGCTTGTTGACCTTGCCAACATTCCGCTGCTGGTTCAGTCTGCGGGACGCGACCATCTCGAGCTGCGTCCAATGCGCCCTGACGCCTGATCTCAGACTGAGCAATGTGAGCTAAAATTTGATTGGCTGATTAGATTTTTTTCTGTTGCTATTTTTAGAAAATTTTTGTGGGCAACCCACCCTAAGCTAGCAGTATCATTTTTTGCTTAAATCTGATTGGTTGAATCGTATCTGCTGTGTTTCTATTTTTAGAAATTTTAATGTGGGGTTTTAAGGGTGTTTAAGGTTGTTTCAAATTATATTGTACAGAAATTAGTGTACATAACATCCGCATTTCAACTTCGTCCTTTAACCACGTCTATAAATTAATAATGCCGGTTAAAAAGTGAAACTTACTAAGTACTAAAATTGTTTCGTAATAACTGTCAGCAACTGTCAGTATATATGTTAGACCTAAAGTATTAGAAAACTAGAAATAATAACAAAACAAAACAAACAAAGAAATAAGACTAAAGCATCCCAAAGAGGGGTCTCTAATGGGTCTACATCCCCTTAAATTGCTATGCTAGCACTATGTACAGTGTAACAATTCGTTTTCTTTTTGACATTTTGCATCCGTATCTATCTATATCTAATAAAATTTTAGCAATAATTATGCTTGGATAATAGTACTAATTGTATTTATTTTCTGATGCGCTTTGATTCGAGTTAATTAAAATTCTGCCTATTGTGTTAGCAAATTTTAGCTTTTTACTCGTATATTGTTACTAATAATTATGATATTCATTTCTTCTTTTCTCAAGTAATTGCTGTACTATAAAATCTATTATTTTAAACTGACAGTCTTATTCGATTGATTTTATCTTTATGAAATTTAAAGTAAAAGCTTTTTAAAACGAGCATATCCGGAATTTTATAGCTTGGATGAAAAGTGAAATAAAAATATTTATGGCGTCGTCTTCAAAACTCAGACTATCCGAAAATTTTTGAAGCGACTTCCCACCCTCAAAAGTGTATGCGCAGTTGTCAAAAAAATCGCGTTAAAATTCTATTTAAAAAAATTATTTTTTGTTTTTATTAATGATGTGAATAATAAAGGTAAAAAAATACAACGCTATACTAAATGGCCGCGAATAAATGCCTTCCCAGAATCTAAAAACTAAAAAGAACATAGTTGTTAAGCAAGCAGCCCCACCACATATTAGAAGTTAAGATGCTGAACTGTTTGGGTTGTCTTACCTTTACTAAACATGCTACAGTGCGTTCACTAAGTCTACCCGAAAGTACAGCTAGCCGTGCAAAACCGTTTGTACAATTTAAAAAAAGGCTGACTTGAACCTTATAAGCGCAGCCAAGTCATTCGACCTAGTAGCAGAAATCTTTATAAATGAAACACTCTCTGTCCCAGTCTAAAGCAAGCCTGGAACAATTACAGAGGAGTAGCAATCTACAAGAAAATTCTAAAAGTCATTCGAAAAGTTCATCGCTTAAGCAGCTTGGAATCTACAAGGTAAATTAGGAACACACAGTAACTATAGGAGAGTGACCGTCTCTGAAGTCTCCTTGGGGAGCTAATCCTAACTGTATGTCGTCAATAGTAGGAATAATGTGCGGCTCCAGGGTCTGACTATTGATTATTCTCATCCCACACTGCATAGGCTGCTTGTTGTTACGTAATCGCGGCTAGGACAGGGAAGCAATGGGAAAGAAAATTTATAAGGCCTGACTACGATGGGATTTGCATGGGTTTGAATCGCCACGTACATTGAGCTGAGAATACCTATCCCATTTTTTGTATAAAACTCCCTCTTGTTAGATGATGCAGATTCTTATGCCTATAGCCTATAACCTCCTTTTATTCTAGGTTTAGGGTTGATACAAGGTTTTAAAACTACCCGGTAAGTATTGGTAAGGGTGTTGGTAGATTAGCTGTTAATCACTAGAGGAGATCAGAGCTGCCCAGGGTAGCTAATTATCAACAGAGAGGAAGAGAGTAGAGTGGCTAACCAAGACTGAGATTGGGAGTGGCTAGAGAATCGAATCACTCTTTCCAACCTACGTCTACGCTCGTATACCCCTAGACTGCCATTGCCACAGCAGTGTACATGGGCAACTGCCTCCAGAAGCAGAGAGAACGCGAACTGGCCAAGAGGGCCAGACGGCGCGAGGAGCTGGTGAAATTCTTTCTCGACAGAGAATTCGATGCCAATCAAGAACGACAGCCGAATGGCTCGCAAAAAGTTGACAAGTCTGCTGAAAATTCTGCAAAAGAAACACACAAGGGCGGCAAAGCTGTTAAACACAGTGTCGATAGCCCTGAAAGACAGACCAATTCGTAAGAAAAACTTTTTATACAAAACCAACGATTAATTACTTGCTCACAATTAGCTTTGTAGAGAATTCCCCCTGTCTTCCAATTCTTCTTTGGAAAATCATAATTGGAAAATCCAGGTCCGTGGGAGTACTTATGACTTGAACGTGAATCCTACTGACCCATCTGAACCTCTAAGAGTGCATTTATCTAAATAATTGGCTCCAAAAATAGTTAAGTTTGTGAAAGTTAAACTCCCATCCCTCTCCATCTGATGTGCAGCGCGGCTCCGAGCATCGGCGCTGCCGTCCTAGCTGCATCGGTGGCGGCAGCCGCTACCTCGGCTGGGCCTCCAGCTGGCAGCAGCAACAACAACAGCTGGTACCTCACCGACAGGCAGCGGGAGGCTGCGCTCTTCGAGATGGAGAACGACGGCATTGAGAGGCTGCACGACAACGCCGAATTGCAGTTGGAGCAACGGCGCGAGCGAATGCGCAGAGAGGAGCGTTTGGACGGCATTGGCGTGTCTGGCGGCGGCGGCGGTGGCGGCGGCGGCGGTGGTGGTGGCGGCAGCGGCGGCATAAGTGGAGGTGAGCTTTCAGGCTAAAATTTATAATAAAATTTACGGAATCAATTGACGCAACCAGCTAGCTAGCAGTTTTATCGATTTTTAATGACTCCCGCTTGCACACTGTACGTATGTATGACTTTCTCATCTTCAGGAACTGTACAGTCTTAATAATGTACTTGTCATGTGCGTACATTGTACAGTGAACACCTACCCCTGGCCTGCACTCTAAGAGAAAACTTAAATTTTAGCAGTCGCTTCGCGGAATCCACTGAATCCACCACGACACCCCCTTTTAGCTTTTGGGGTTATCAACGATTCCCCGTGATTTTGAGGACCGTCAGTACTTACAAGGGATAAAGCCAAATGCTCTCAGGGGCCCTGGGGATCTGACTGTGGAGGAGTCGTATTGGTCATACGGTTTTATGACCCCGAGGAGTCATCAAAAAGTGCAAAGATTTTTTCGGTTCTATGTCGAAAAATTAAGCTTACTTTGCTCACAACCGTTCCTGAAGGATTCAACCGCTAAGAGATCTCACATAAATTGACGTTTACTCATCAATATTTTCCTACCTCTATTTTGTCAGTCTGCTTAAGCTTCCTGCATACTGTAATATACAAGGCGCTCCCCCCTTGGGTATTTCCTGAGAACTCTTTCGTACAGGGATAAACAAAGTCTGTTGTCAGAAAAGGACAGAAAAACAAAAAAAAAACTCTTATGAAGCAATAATACACAAGGCCTTGCTTTTTCCATCCCACGTCTCATAAATCTCCCAGGTGAGCTTTTTCGGCCTAACCGGCTTTTCCCAGCTGTAAAGGTGCTAATTTTCTTGGACCCAACCTCCGCAAAAGGGACGATGAGACATCCTTGATGTACATGTATAGAGAAATCAGATGCCCTGAATCACTCAGTGAAAGCGTGTCCTCATTTTTCACTTCGCTGCAGGGTCTCAAATGAGATTATCCTTAGCCAATTAACTTGTAACATACTGCTCAGAGTATCTGACTCGTGACATCATGAAAGTTGTGGGTTTTGAAGTTTTGTTTATCTTGCTAATCAACGAACTAAGAGAGTTTCTTTCAAGTACTTTTTGAAGTGACCAGTCTACACATTAATTCACCAAAAATATTTTCAGCGCCTTCAGCCGCAGCGATTTCATACCACGGCACTGTCAGCACACCGGCCACTTCACGACACGTCAGCTTTGCAGCTTTAGTCAGTCCAAGAAGGTGAACTAGACATTGTATATGATTGCTTCGTCAAAAAATTACGACCAGCCGGAACATGAATTCAATTCCAAAATCCACGAACATTTTGATTAAGCAAAACAAAGATTCATCATAAACAAAGCTGCGATGGAATTTATTGCACAGTTTCTTTTTTGCATACTTGCTTCCAAATTTATGTATTGACAACAAATGATAATTTTAGTCTACAGGCGTTATAAAACTTGCAGTGTACTCCCCGAAGCCACATTTCTTTGGTCAAGAAAGTTTTTAGCAATATCCATCGTTGCACTCTAATGTAATTTTTGCTTTACAATACTTAATACTGATAAAACTTTTTCGAAGGGCCACTTTTACTTTAAAGCTATAGTACCACTCTAAAACTGTAGACCTTCCAATTTAGTTAACGAAAAGTGGGAAAAAATTATTTTTGCCAAAATCCCAAATATAATGACCCCCATCGGCCATCATATTCTAAAACAAACTCGCAATGATCCGCCGTACCTCTTAAAAATATTTGGTTGTGTTGGGTTTCGGCTTTGTCGCTTTATCGACGCGGCCTCAGAGCGTCGATCCTATTGCCTACATCGACAGCTCTGGCCTCCCATTCCCAATCTCGAGGTCAGCCCCAGGGGTAGCAGGTTAGGTGTGGCGAGTGGCTAGGTCCTACGATAGGAGACGACAGCGAGAGACAGACACGGAGATTATGAAAAGTAGAGAGCCGCCAGCCCCAGAAGGAAGCCGACAGCCCCGCCGCCACCAACTTGTGTGGACTGCATCACCAGACAGCCCTATGGAAACCAAGTTCCCGACTAATTGAGGCCTGATTTCCACCTACAACTAGTGTCTTTTAGCTGTCAATCTCGAAGTCATCATAGCCGACGAAGGCTCAGAGAGGACTTTTACAGGGAGTTCTTGCATGGATCGGATTATGTGGACTCGGAAATGCACTATTATATTACTAAGAGGAGTAAGTAAGGAATATCACAGTTTTTAGCCTTGTACTTCAACTAACTGCCGCAAAGCGCTGAAATGAACCTAATTAGACTCTTCGAAAAGCGCGCCCTAACTACTCTAAACATTACATTAAATTACATTAGTAATTTGGCTGCCGCACCGCCCCGAACTGCACTAAAGTACAGCCGAAGCTGAGTCCTCAATCTGGACTCTGATTACATGTATTATTGACTGGTCCTCCTTTGGTCCACCATGAGCGAAGCCAACTAATTTAGCTGCTCATGTGAGCCGACATAGTGAGTAAATAAAGAGATCAAAAAGTTATAAACTGAATGGTTTAACATCCTTACTTAATCAAACACTGCCTATGAATATCGGAGCACTTAAGCTACTGATGCTGTTATATTATTATTAACTCCTAATGCCTCTTATCAGCACAAAATGAGCAATGAGCAATATCGCAAATCCCTAATGAATTACTAAGCGACGGGACTGATAACAATGCACCCGATAAGACAAAGCCAAGTGATCTCTCACCAAACCAATCAGATCTATACACTTCCGATGCTCTCAAACTCCACAGTGGCCGAGGTAGATCTCGACCGTTAGTACTTGTCTGTCTCGCAGGCAAAGGGCCTCTGCTGATCAGTCGCTTCTGGCTAGCTTTTGCTGATGCCGATAACTAAATGTGATGTTTGCTGATCGCCGATACTTAGGGGGAGGTTCCAAGGACCGCAAGGTTCAAGAGGTCAAGAGGACGATAAAATAAAAAAGTGGACTATTTTTTTATGCTAAAATATACTAATAACTAAACGAGGACGATTTTTTATATCGCAATATAAACACAGAGCGTCGATTTTAGTCAAGAAATCACAGCTTCTTTAAAGATAATTTCAAAATCAAATTAAAGAATGACTACTTACCATCTATTTTATAAATTATACGTGTTTTTACTAGTCGTTAATCTCTCACGAGTAGTAGTTTTTAGTAGTCGTTAATCTCTCACTAGTGTTAAACCGTTTCGGCATGGCGCATGGATTTAAATTTGCTGCGGGGTTATCGTATATTTCTCGATCGCGATTATTGTAATGACTGTCTTTTGCAGCAAACTAATAAAGTGAGGCGATGCATACATATCAATAAAAAATAGTTTCTTTATAATTGCTATTTAGAGCCATATTTTTTCGATAATATGTGTAATCCTTCGCTTTGCTGTAGCTTCTTCTTTATTCTTTGTGTTCGTGGGTCTAGCGGATTTATCTCTCTTCGAAGTATAAGCAAAGGACTACAGGGTACTGCACGAGGCAAAGAAGGGTGTCGAGTAACTCTTTTGGATTTAGTAGATAATGGCTTTAATAGATTGTTTAGCCACTTAAAAGGTTGGTATTTTGTGGGCTCTGGCGTAGCTTTATTTATAATATAAGTTATTTAGCCCCACCCCCTTGTCGGGGTGGTTGGTTAGTAACGCAGAGGCAGATGGTGTGATAATTTTGAGCGGGAGCGCAGTCCCAGAATAAAACTTTTACATTGCACCAGTAGGTTGCTAGGCTCCTCTCTATACCACGCAGGGTGAGAAGTTCGGAGCCTGACTTTTAACACTGGTTGCGCTAGATGCAGACCTAAGGGTTAGAGTTATCTTTCATTCGCTGTTCAAATGGTCAGTCTCACTCGGATCAGAATCAGTTTTCCGGCTGTCCTGTTGCCATGAAGGGAGGAGCGCGCTGAGGTTGTATAGCTAAGGCAATTCTGTGGCCATCCCGCGGATCAGCTGGCAAAGTCTCCCAGGGCCTCCGTCGGGACCATTTATCATCTGTCAAATCGCCTTTTTTGCCTCGGGTGGCTCCATTGTCCATGTCGGCCTAGGTCTACTTTTCTGCAATGCAAAGATTCTTGGGTGGGGTGGCAAACGATTTAATTTATGATAGCGTTATTATTCTTTCCGCTCTTTTCCAGTCTGGCTGTGCATTCGAACTTTGCCTATCTAAGTGCCTTTCTAAATTTAACCTTTACGCCAACTTCAGCTTCTTTAGTCCATTTGCACCTGAATTGGCCAAGCTATTTTATCTGCAGTTATTGGATTATCTGTCAATATTCTATTCCTTATAATATGCTTTTTATTGTGTGTGATTTCAGTGAATATTATTTGCTCGTAATAGCAAAGGTCAAGGACAAGCAACGAGAACCACTTAATTAAATCATATAAATTTATGTGGTCCAAAATTTTAATGCAAGTATTTTTTAATATTAATTTCACTTATCCAAAAAGCAAATTAAAACAAGTATATAAAATGGAAATACGGTTTAGTTCTTAAAAGCTAACATATTCTGTAATGTTCAATTATACTTATATTGTTTTCAGCTTAAATTAATGAAATCTATGTGGAGCAGTGGATTTAATAAGTTATGTTAAAAAATTTAAGTGACAAATTATTCAGACTTTTTTACTTTCTAGCCAATGTTGGACAATTTTTTTTTAAACAAATGAAAGATATCAATATTTTCAATTGATATTCACTCATTCTAAAAATATTGATAGTGCACCATTGTAATTGCAAAATTGTATGGAATAATAATAAAAATTTAGATGCAATAGGTCATAAAAATAGGTCCAATAGTTTCATTTTAAGGAGAGCTGAAAATTAAATCATATCTATGTCTGTTTATATAGTTCAAAAAGCATAAATAACTTGTCCTTATATTATAGTTATATTATTCTTGCTTTTAATTCTTGTCAAGTTTCTGTTTTGTGAAGCTTTGGTATTGTAAAGTTTTGGTGCTGTGAAGTTTTGCCACTGTTTTGGTGCTATAAAAGTGCTTTCACTTCAAAGTTCAAGTTTTGGCATTGTGAAATTTTGGTCTTTGGGGGATTGTGAAACTTATCCCCCACTTGGTCCGGGCCAATTGAGCGAATCCAGCCAATCAGAAAGCTTGATTTATTTATTTGGCCTGGCCAAATAAATGAATGCAGTGTAAAAACGCTATTCATTTATTTGGCCGGGCCAAATAAATGGCACAGTCTGCGCCATAGACTACGAATTAGTTAGCTTGCTGAGTGGGGGACAAATAAAGTATTACCCCCAAGGATTCTTTTATCTGTCCTCCAGAAAAGACTTCGGACTGCGTTTATATGGCCTCGGCTTTGCCTCGGCCAATCAACGCAGTCCTCAGTCTTTTCTGTCGACCAGATAAAAGAATCCTTGGGGGTAATACCATATACTTCCCTATAGCTATAAGTAAAATCTTGAATAAAAGTCAATCAATATTGACTTTTGCTAGGTCAATGCTCAATATAAAGAACATTAAGCACCATATTAGTAAACATCTTTTTAGGCTTTAGAAATTGAAATTTTAAATGCATTATAATTCAATAAATTATCCAAATTAATAAGTAGTAATTTTTTTAATTAAAATTGTATCTACATATGCTTTAAATATTTATACTTCTATTTAAATACTTTTTATAATTGTTGATTTAATTTTAATTAGCTAATATGGTAAGGATATTTCTGCTAATCTTAATAATTTCACCACTATTACCAAAGGTAGGGTTCTTTAACATTAGGCTCATTCACACTGCCATCAAATAAGTTGAATTTGGTATAAATTTTCATGTTTAGGCTATCAAATGAATGATCAAAGAGCTCAGTGTAAGTTAGTATATAAATAGTCCTTAATTAATAAAACCTAACAATTTTAACAAATGTCACAGTGGTTTTTCTCCTGTCTAAGCTTACTGCTAACTTCCCTATTCTATTTCACTAAATTTTCCTTCTGGTAGCGTCTAGATACAGTGCCGAGTGGCAAGCACTGTTTCACCAGCCTGGGCGTACCGTGGATCAGAGGGTCACGGCCAGGATCTATCCTAGATTCCTAATCCCTAGGGCACTTAGCCTCAGCACTTAGCTGTATAGGGCACTTAGCCTCAGCACTTAGCTGTATAGGGCACTTGGCCTCAGCACTTAGCTGTATAGGGCACTTAGCCTCAGCACTTAGCTGTATAGCGCACTTAGCCTCAGCACTTAGCTGTATAGGGCACTTAGCCTCAGCACTTAGCTGTATAGGGCACTTAGCCTCAGCACTTAGCTGTATAGGGCACTTGGCCTCAGCACTTAGCTGTATAGGGCACTTAGCCTCAGCACTTAGCTGTATAGGGCACTTAGCCTCAGCACTTAGCTGAAATCTCTCTTCCTAAATAACTAACACAATTGAGCACTAAGCTTATAATGGTTACGTACTGATATTATTCGGTAACTCCCGAGCGAGTTCTGTCTTTTTCACAGCAGAATTGGCTTATATTTATACTAAATTTTATTTTTGTTAAAATGCTATCATTTTTAGTATTTACAGTACTGACAGTATTTGCACTTACGATTCATACGGTATAACAAATTTTTATAGTTTTTACAGTACTGATAGTACTGAATATTAAAACAAAAATTTTACTGTATTCGAGTAGGGCCCTGCACAACCTGCCCTCTCTTTATGATTTTTATGAATAAAATGCAGAATTACATTGAGTGAGTAAAAATCATTACAGTAATACAGACGCACACATGCAAAAAGTAAACAACGAAAAGCATAACAATAAGCAATGACATTCGCAAGGCATGTAGGATAGGTGAAAAAGTAAAATTCAAAGCAGTCATAGTCAAAAGGCATAAAAGCAGCAAAAAGCATATCAATAAGCAATAACATGCACAAAACATGTAAGATAAGCAAAAATGTAAAGCGGCCATAAAAATAATATTCACACATGATAAGCAAGGTAAGTAAAAATATGCAAAGCAAATGTAGCTGTCACAAAGGTAAAGCGCATAGTAATTGAACTTAATTATTAAATTGACAAATTACCGGGAGTTCTTGATATAGATACTGCTGGTAACCGATCTGCGTGAGAATCCAGCGTGTTTCGGCTTCGAGTTGAACGCGGTGGGCCGGCTCTTCTGATGCGGCCAGGATTCGGCGGACTTCCCGCGCTGCTTCCTGGACTGCGTCTAGGCAAGTTAGTCTGCTGTACTGCTGCCGTAGCTGAGCTAGTACCTGGCGGAGCTGCGAGCGTTGCAGCAGCATTCTGCCGTCGAATTGGGCATAGGCCATTCAGATCAGGTACTGTCGAATGTGATAAACAATCCGACTAAGGGGTAGATCACCGCCATTGATCAGTCGCTGAATGCGATGCTGGTACTCTGGGATGGCGGTCGTAGCAGCCTCGTTAGAAGGGGGCGGCGGCGTCGGCTGACGACTTTGCAGCGGCCGACGAGCTGATGGTTGTCGGGCTTGCGGTTGACGAGCCGGCGGTCGGCGGACCTGCGGTTGGCGAGCTTGCGGCTGGCGGACTTGCGGTCGGCGAGCTGGCGGCGGCGGCGGCGCAGCCTGGCGAGCTGGCGGTGGCGGCGCAGCCTGGCGAGCTGGCGGTGGCAGCGCAGCCTGGCGAGCTGGCGGCGGCGGCGCAGCCTGGCGAGCTGGCGGCGGCTTAGCCTGGCGAGCTGGCGGCGGCGGCGCAGCCTGGCGAGCTGGCGGCGGCGGCGCAGCTGATTTCTGCAGCTGATGCATCACTTGTCTTCTCTGCCCTCTCTTAGTTTCTTGCTTCGTACGACAGCTTTCTAGTTTCGAAACGCTTATTTTAGGCAACGGAGCGAGACGACTCTCTCCCTGCATGCCCTCCGTAGACGATAGCTTTGCCGGCACATCAATTTTTTTCTGACCTGCTCGGTTGGCCTTGGGAACAGCACACTCCTGTCTCCTGGGTTTTTCCTTTGAGCAGTCAACTTCTTCTAGATACTCCAGTGCATCTTCAAAATTCTCCTCGAGCTCTTCAGTCTGACAGCCTTGGTGCTTAACCTGGAAACACCTGCTGTTGACGACAAAGACTTTGGTCAAGGCTTCCGACTCCTGCTCAGCAGGTGTCACCTGTCCTGTCTCAGCCTGGCTCCTATTAGTTTTTTCTTCGTCTTCATTTCTTTCCGTCGGTCGCCTGGATAGCCCATCTGCATTGCAATGCTTGGCTCCCGACCGATGCTCAATCTCGTACTGAAACTCGCTCAATCTCTCTATCCATCGTCCAAGTATGCCCTGCGCTTCGGTCTGACGCAGCAACCACAGGATTGCTTTGTGATCCGTGCGAGCTAGGAACTTCTTCCCGATCAGGTAGAATCGGAAATGTTTCATGCCATCGACCAGCGCTAAAAGTTCCTTTCTCGTTATTGGATATCGCTTTTCGGACTCCTTCAGGGCTCTGCTGAAGTAGGCGATCGGTCGCTCAACCCCATCAGATTGAATCTGGCCTAAGCAGGCCCCGATCCGATCTTCACTAGCATCAGTATCTAATACCATCTTCACGTTCGCGTCGTCCGTAAATTCTGGATAGGCTAACACGTCGGTGGATGTCATCTTTTCTTTTAATAAGGCGAAGGCCTTGTCGTGAGCCTTTGTCCATTTTTCACGAAAATTCTGGATTCCTTTTTTAGTCAGTTGAAATAGCGGATGTGCCGCTTCGGCGTAATTTTTTACAAATCTGCAATAATAGTTACATAGACCGAGAAATCTGCGGAGCTCTTTTACATCTCTCGGCGTAGGCCAAGACCTGATAGCTTCTATTTTAGCTGGATCAGTCTGGATCCCATTTCGGCCGACTATGTGTCCTAGGTATTTCAATTCCTTCTGAAACAAATTACACTTCTTCGGCCGCAGCTTCAAGCCTGCCTCAGTCAATCTCCGAAATACTTCTCTCAGATGGTGGAGATGGTCCTCGAATTTCATCGAGTAGGTGACTATATCGTCGATGTACGACATGGCGAATTTGTGCTGAATTCCCATCAAGACTAAGTTCATTAGTCGCTGGAACGTTCCCGGAGCATTCGATAGGCCTTGCGCCATGACTTGATATTCAAATTGGCCGCGAGTTAGGGTTGAAAAGGCCGTCAAGAACTTGTGCTCCTCCTTAATTGGTACCTGCCAGTACCCTGAGTTTAAGTCTAAGCTGCTGAAAAACTGACTTCCCGTTAAATGAGAAAATGTTTCTTGTATGTTAGGTAGCGGGTACGGATAGTAGTTTACACGAGAATTGAGTACTCGGAAGTCACTAACAATCCGAATTGATCCGTCTTTTTTCGGTACTATAACCAATGGCGTAGAATAGGTGCTATAGCACGGTCTTATTAAATTCTTGGCTAGCATGTCATCTAGTTGCTCATCGACTTGTTTTTGCAAATGCGGCGGAATTCTCCGAGTCGGAATCCTCACTGGCGTGGTATCGTTCAAATCGATTCGTGCGTTACTAAGTTAGTGAGTCCCATTTCATAATTGTCCTTTGAAAATGCTGCTCGGTTTTCTTTCAATAGGTTGATGACTTGGTTCTTCTGTTCTATTGTTAGTTCGTCGCCTATGTTAATTTCCTCTATCCATCCGTCAGTCTCTTCTTTAACTTCGTTACATTTAATATCATTAGTCTGTCCAACTGACTGCGCAAAATAGGTTAGCTCATCAACTTTCAGTGGCTTAGCAATTCCAATCATAGTTGATTTTGGTATCTTAACTTCATGATTCTGATGGTTTATTACTTCTACGATGCTAGTTCCATCCTTCATTGTTACTAGGGTTGGAACCATGTCTAACATGCCATTTTTGGTAATTATTTGCTTGCCGGCAGACTCGATCATCATCGGAGTGCCATGGTTAGCCTCTGAGTGCTTCGGCAGCCTAATTGGAATCCTAAGGGCACTCTTGGCCGGTATTGTTGTTGCTTCGTGACTGTATATTCTGCAGACTTTAGCTGGTAATTTTGTAAACTGAATTGGTATGCAGGCCTTGTTGTTCAGGACTAGCATACCTTGGTCGAAATGAATACTTTTACAGAAGTTTAAGAAAAACTCCATCCCTAGGATGTCGTCACATTCGTGGTTGCACAGCAAGAAGCTAGTTTTAATTTCTACGTCACCGAATTCTACAGTAACAGTTACTTCACCTTCAATTCTCACAATCGATCCATCAAACGTAGTTACTCGTCTATTACTTGGCTCAACATCCTGTTTCTTAAATTTAGACGTCCACGTACTTTTACTTAGAAAATTGTGTCCTGCTCCAGTATCTAATAAGAAATGAGTTTTCTGCTTTTTAATTTTACCGACTAGGACTACTTCGCGTCCTGCGTATTCTACATTGTGTGGTAATGTCTTGTTATATTTATCATCACTAGCTGAATTCTGAACTTTGTCTCCTTGGACTACGGCTGCATAACTTCTCTTTTCTGGTACATTTACAGTTTTCGAGGCCGATAGATCGCTTTCTATTTCTCCGGAGGGGCGTGGCCTCATGTCTCGTCCCTCGACTCTTAGTTTCCCGGATGCTGGGGCTGGACCGCCGGCTGCGGTTGTTGCCCATTTCGTCTCGGCGCCTTGCATTCTCGAGCGATGTGACCTGGCTTCCCACAATTGAAGCAGGTTTTCGGCTGTTGCGGTTGCTGCTGTGGTCCGCGATTGTTCCAGACAGGCTGTTGCTGGTTCTGGTACTGCTGTGGCGGCTGATAGTACTGTTGCTGCGGAGGCTGATAGTACTGTGGCTGCACAGGATAGAACTGTGGCTGTTGTTGATTGGCGGCTTTCCGCTCATCCATCAGGGCCAGCAGGGCTTTCCTTTGTTTATCTAACTCATCCTGCTGTTTCTTTAGCAAGTCTTCGAGGTGCTCGACCCTGGCGTCTTCATCTCTGACCATGCGCATGCCTGATGACTTGTGCGACATGTTCCAAGCAGCCTCCATTCTGCGTAACATCCTTCTAGCTTCCTGCAAGTTGTTCGGCTGGGCGAATATTAGCTTTTCTCTGGTTTCGGCCATTACTCTGACACCTTTAATGAACTGTTCCACAATCTCTTCCTCTCTCTGTTCGGCATTCATGTTCGGGAATGCTCTTGACGCTAGCTCAATGAGAGCATCAGCGAAGGCTTCTACCGATTCGCTCTTACTCTGAAGTCTGCCTCTGAATTCTTCTCTGAATTCTGCTGAACTACCGATGCGGCCGAATCGTTCAATAAGGCGTTCTTTGAACTCTTCGTAATTGAGATTATCCGGCAAGTTCAAGCGCTGCACTGCTGCAAATGCAGTAGCTAGATCGAGATTCGCTAATACTTCCTGTTCTCTATTGGCTTCTTCGATGCCTTCAGCCTCGCACCGCTGGTCAAAAGCTATCAACCAGATGCGGATGTCTTGTCCTGGCGTATACTTTTGGATCTTTACATGGCGCGCTGGCCCTATTTCTAACCTGTTCCTAAGTTCCTCAGCTAACAGAGCGATGATATCGTTTGCATTTGCGTTTGCCATCTTCTTTAAATTTTGCCGTTTTTCTGATCCCTTTACGCTGCCACCAAAGTTGTCGCAGTGGTTTTTCTCCTGTCTAAGCTTACTGCTAACTTCCCTATTCTATTTCACTAAATTTTCCTTCTGGTAGCGTCTAGATACAGTGCCGAGTGGCAAGCACTGTTTCACCAGCCTGGGCGTACCGTGGATCAGAGGGTCACGGCCAGGATCTATCCTAGATTCCTAATCCCTAGGGCACTTAGCCTCAGCACTTAGCTGTACAGGGCACTTAGCCTCAGCACTTAGCTGTACAGGGCACTTAGCCTCAGCACTTAGCTGTACAGGGCACTTAGCCTCAGCACTTAGCTGTATAGGGCACTTAGTCTCAGCACTTAGCTGTATAGGGCACTTGGCCTCAGCACTTAGCTGTACAGGGCACTTAGCCTCAGCACTTAGCTGTATAGGGCACTTAGTCTCAGCACTTAGCTGTATAGGGCACTTGGCCTCAGCACTTAGCTGTATAGGGCACTTAGCCTCAGCACTTAGCTGTATAGGGCACTTGGCCTCAGCACTTAGCTGTATAGGGCACTTAGCCTCAGCACTTAGCTGTATAGGGCACTTAGCCTCAGCACTTAGCTGAAATCTCTCTTCCTAAATAACTAACACAATTGAGCACTAAGCTTATAATGGTTACGTACTGATATTATTCGGTAACTCCCGAGCGAGTTCTGTCTTTTTCACAGCAGAATCGGCTTATATTTATACTAAATTTTATTTTTGTTAAAATGCTATCATTTTTAGTATTTACAGTACTGACAGTATTCGCACTTACGATTCATACGGTATAACAAATTTTTATAGTTTTTACAGTACTGATAGTACTGAATATTAAAACAAAAATTTTACTGTATTCGAGTAGGGCCCTGCACACAAAGTTTAGTAGGACCTCTATTTTATCTCAATGCTAACACTGAAGTTGTTGTAGGCATCATTTGATTCCTTTTGACTAACTAACTGCTGCAGTGCTGTTACCAAAGTTTCAATAGAGTTTCTTTTCTTATCATTGTTGCTATTAAAGCTCTCTTTAATAGTTTACTATTTAGTGAAATCTCTAATGTCTAGTAACATTAGAGTTGAAAAAATAGGCCACACAAACAGTGAGCTACTAGACATTGTGGCTAATTAATTTTAATTCATAAGCCAACATATAAATCTCTTTTAAACCAGTCTTTATTATCTATAGGGTGCTCCCAAATTCAGAGGGTCATGGCATGGCTCTTATTACTTCTCCTAGTATATTGTCTTAAGTATTTTATTTATATATGAGTCTTTGCAATTGTCTTCCTATTTTAAGTCTGACTTATTAGCAGTTTGTTTCAAAGTCAATCTTTGAATTGGTCTTGGAATTTCACAAAAATTTATTAAATATTTCTGGTAGGTTGCTTTCTCCTTGCCAAAATTTGCTATATTTATAGGCATTTACATTGGTTTAGAATATTTTAGAATGAAATTAACACTCCAAGTTAATAAAAAAAATTCCTTTATAATATTTTCAAGGAATAATGCATTAAAAAAAGTATGCACAAAAATTGTTTTTGTTAGAAACTGTCAATCGTACATTATTGATCAATAAATTAAAACTATCAATCTCTTTAGACTGCAATATTGCCTAATTGATATTTGCATGATCTATATTAGGCTGTTTTGTCTTATAATTTCAGTTGAGATCAGTGGCTGCTTGGGGGGCACATTTGTACAATGAGCGAGAGAACAAGCCTATTGGCTGACTCTGAAAATGGTATCACTAGTCGAGATGTTTCCAACTCAAACTCAGCTTGTGCCAGCCACACCGATCATGTCCGAGACAATGAATTATTCAAAGAGGTTGGCGAGGTGCCCTGGTGGAGGGCAAATTTTTTAATTACTACAGAGCGAGTGAAATTTGGAGCATGGGATGGCGTGTTTACCAGCTGCATGATGAACATATTTGGCACAGTTGTGAGTCAATCACTCTTCACCCTGTCATTTAAGCTTCGCATTTGATCTTGACAGTTTTGCTACAAATTTTCTTGCTGATATTGGGTTGTACTGTATGTAAATAGCATAAAAATAAGTCTATTGAAAGTAAATTTTGTGTAACCTCAGCTACAAAGACTAACCCATCTCGTCCCATATTGGATACAAAGGCTAGAGAATTATATCGGCTACAAAGACTTCGGCTGCAATTATTATAGAAAAATCTGCTACAAAACTATTAAATATCGGCTAAAAAGACTAGAGACTATCAGCTAAAAATACTATAAAATATCGGCTACAAAGACTAGAAAATATCGGCTACAAATATTATAGAAAATCTGCTACAAAGACTATAAAATATCGGCTAAAAAGACTAGAGAATATCAGCTAAAATATCGGCTACAAAGACTAGAGAATACCAGCTAAAAATACTATAAATATCGGCTACAAAGACTAAAGAAAATCGGCTACAAAGACTAGAAAATAATATCGGCTACAAAGACAATAATAATGATGCGTACATAATAATAGTACTCAACAATACCCGCAGGTATTCCTCCGAGCAGGCTGGGTGGTCGGACAGGCCGGAGTCCCCCTCGCTCTGTTAATCGCGTCAATCACGTCATCAGTGGCGCTACTCACCGTGCTCAGCGCCATCGGCGCCATGGACAGATGCGGCGGCGTCGGCGATGCCGACTCAGGCGCCGGATCGGGTGTCTATCCCCTGCTGCGTCGATCCCTAGGCGACCGTCTAGCCGCGTCAGTTGGCAGCGCCTACTGGCTTGGCCAGTCAATCGGCGTGTCGCTCTACGCTGCCGGCCTCGGCGAGTCGGTCGCCGCTCTGACTGGCTGGCGCGACGCCACAGGCGGCAGCGACTGGCCGGCCCGCGGCGTGGCCGCCTGCGTCACCCTCGGCCTGCTAGGCGTGTGCGGCGCCGGCGTGAAATGGGTGATCCGGCTGCAGCTGATCCTCCTGGCCTTGCTCTTTGTTGCCGTACTGGACTTCCTCATTGGTTCCGTTGCCCATAGCAACGCGTCTTCTTCTTCTTCATTGTCGTCGTCAGTTTCGTTGCCAATGTCAACAACAACAGGCATTATCGGCTATTCGAGCCAAGCCCTGGCTAACAACAGCTTGCCGGATTATTCAACCGGTCAGAGTTTCTTCACCGTGCTAGGCGTCTTCTTGCCAACCATCACCGGCGTGCTGGCCGGCCTGAACATGGCCGCCGACTTGGCCGACCCGCCCCGATCCGTGCCAGTTGGCAGCCTGTCGGCGGTGGCCGCCAGCTGGCTGCTGTACGTCACATTCCTATTGGTGCTGGGCGCCACCTGCGAGCGTTGGGCGTTGCAGTCGGATCCGCTGATTGGTCAGAAAGTGTCGCTACTGGGCCCGCTGTTTCTGTGCGGACTGTACGTTAGTTCGATGAGTGCGGCTCTGGGCGGCCTGACAGCCGCCGCCCGGGTGCTGTCGGCGGTGGCTCACAATACTCAGCTGCCGGGGCTCAGGCTGCTGGCCGAGTTGAAGTTCTCTGTGCAGGTGCGCATCTGGGTGAAAATTGGATCGGGATAGTGGGGTTTGGGATCGGGATAGTGGGGTTTGGGATCGGGATAGTGGGATTTGGGATCGGGATAGTGGGATTTGGGATCGGGATTGTGGGATTTGGGATCGGGATAGTGGGATTTGAGATCGGGATAGTGGGATTTGGGATCGGAATAGTCGGATTTGGGATCGGAATAGTCGGATTTGGGACCGGGATAATAGGATTTGGGATCAAAATAGTGAGCTTCGGGATCGGGATTCTGGAGAGTGGTAGTTGGGATCGTGATAGTAGAGTCTGGGGTATCAGGACAGTGGGATTTGGGATAGGGATAGTGGGACTTGGGATTGGGGCAGGGGAATAGAGTTACGGGATTTAGAGATCTAGACTATAGTCGTCGGAATCACGCTCGGCTTGAGATCCTGATTTGAGCTACACATTGGATAAAAAAATTATCTATGTTCAATTTCACACCTGGCAGGTCCCGCTCTACGCCTTGCTCACGGTCACATCTGTCTCTCTGCTATTCACAGCCGTTGGCAATGTCAACTTTCTCGGGCCCATAGTTACTATGCCGTTTCTAATTACCTACGCCACCGTTTCCTACGCCTATTTCGCTCTGGCAATGACTCACGATTTGGAGGCCGAGCGGGCTTTGAGCTTTGAGCTCGGCCGCCGCAGGAGACACGGATCCGAACCGTCAAGTCCCAGGCTTAGGTGAGGATAACGCCTGAGATTTAAACATTTTCATGCTGAATATTATTTTACATTTAAACTTCTTTTCAAAGTTCTTTCCTTCAATTAATAATCTAGCATTCCCCTCCTGTACATTCCTTATTTAGCAAGTATTCCTCTCGGGAAATTCCCCGATCTGGAATTCCCCTCTAGAAAATTACTCTATCTAGAATTCCCCTCTGGAAAATTCTTCAATCTAGAATTCCCCTCTGGAAAATTACCCAATCTAGAATTCCCCTCTGGATAATTACCCAATCTAGAATTCCCCTCTGGAAAATTACCCAATCTAGAATTCCCCTCTGGAAAATTACCCAATCTAGAATTCCCCTCTGGATAATTACCCAATCTAGAATTCCCCTCTGGAAAATTCTCCAATCTAGAATTCCCGTCTGTAAAATTCTCCAATCTAGAATTTCCATCTGAAAAATCCTCTATCTTGGATTCCCATCCTGAACATTCCCAATCTAGCTCGTAGAATTCCCCTCCTGAACAACAACAACAACAACAACAACAACAAAGTACGCTGTCAGATGGAAAATCAGCTCGCAATCTAGCTCGTAGAATTCCCCTCCTGAACTTATCCTACCAAAAATTTCCCCTCTACAGATCAAGCGACGATCTGAACCGACTATTCCCCGAGCGGGAACTCGGCCACGGCCACGGTAGTCAAGACGCCGACAGCGAACGTCAAGACGCTGCCAGCAGTTCGTCGGCGGCGCATCGTCCGGCCGGGGCGCAGCTGGAAGTCGCCGACAAGTCAACGGCCTGGACAAGCCGTCTGACAAATCGTTGGCTGTCCCTGCTGGCCGCCTGCCTGTGCCTGGCCGCCATGCTAGCAATCCAGTGGGCCTACGCGCTTGCCTGTCTAGCTCTGGTGGTCGCCATGTACCTCTGCCTCGGCCGCCTGTGCCCCGGCGCCTATCCCGGCGTGGCCAGCTTCGCCCTGCTGCCCTGGCTCAAATCCGGCTGCCGTCTGCGTTCCCGACAATTCGGGGACTACGCCGAGATCCGGTCCGGTTCTGCCGTCCAGTCGGGCCGAATTCGGCCGCCAATAACCTGCGCTCCCAGCCCGGTTACCGAGGAGAATTCCGACTATGCCGATAGGGGTCGCTACCATCAGAGCGGCAAGTTTGAGGCGGCCGCCCTGCTGCCGGACAGGCTGGGCTGAGCGTGGGTGGGGAAGGGGGTCTTGTAATCTGAGTAATTACTGCGTTTGGAATTGATCCTTAGTTCCGGTTCCAGTGCTGTGATTTTTATTAAGGATAACGTGATCCTGATGTCAAATCCCCTAATCCTGATGTCAAATCCCCTAATCCTGATGTCGAACCCCATAAGCCTAATGTCGAACCCCATAATCCTGATATCAAATCCCATAATCCTGATGTCAAATCCCATAATCCTGATGGCAAATCCTATAATCCTCACGCCGACGTCAAATACCATTATACTGATGTCAAATCCCATAATCCTGATGTCGAAACCCATAATCTTCATGTCCAATCCCTATAATCCTGATGTTAAATCCCATAATCCTGATGTCGAATCCCTATAATCCTGATGTCAAATCCCATAATCCTGATGTCAATCCCATAATCCTGATGTCAATCCCATAATCCTGATGTCAAATCCCATAATCCTGATGTCAAATTTCATAATACTGATATCAAATCCCAAAAACAGGATGCCAAATCCCATGATCTTGATGTTAAGTCCGATAATCCTGCCTTTATAATCTCTAATCCCATTTATCAAAATAATTTGACCTCGTGCTTTGTACTGGAACCGGAATTCTATTATCCTATGTCACGCTTTAGATTATGTATTGGTTTTTGGAACAACTAGTTAATAATTTATTATGGCCTTAGATTAGCTATCTGATTTCTTCTGGCATATCCTAATTAGATTTTTACGGACTGTCCTAGTCAATAGCTGAGTACACGTAGTCTTAGTCTAGTCTTTGTGCTTCCAATGGCTTTATTTTGCATGTTTATTTTTCTTTTTGTCTTTTGACACAATGTGTAGATTGCTCAGTTAATTGAATAGTTGGTCCTTCGGTTTGCATTGCCAAGTTGTTTTATTGTTGGTCTGGTATAATTGATTCCAGTTTTTGATGACTTGTGTGTCTCGACCTTGTTTGTAGTGAATTTATTTTTGTCATAATGGAATCTCCTATTTGCGCTTTTGGCTGTGCTGCGCTTCTTCCAATTTCCTTTTATTGATTTTTTTCAAAAAAAGTACATCTGCAATATCATTCTAGTGCTAGACTTAGATAACTGATGATTTATTATTTTTCCAGATGCTATTCGGATGCGGCAGAATAAATGTATTAATAATTAAATATACAGTCACTCTTTACCTACAGGGATGCTTTTAAGTCCTGAATCTGCACCTCTACTGGTTCACTGCTCAACACGAGTTTAGGTTTCAAGAACTGTACACCAACACACAGCCCAATTCACTGCTTAATATTTTAGGGAAAATTTATAAAATTATAACAATATGTCCTCTACTCGCTACTCATGAAATACATAGTAGGTAGATTTGCTAATTAAATATGTTTTGCATGTATCTCAGGCTAACAATATCAGATTCTACTTACAGATTGCCTAAGCTATACCTGAGGATTAGCGGATGTGCAGATGATATCGTTTTTGCTAGTTTGGGAGTTTTTATTCATAGCTAGATTCAATGCGATAATAGGATTTTTTGCATCTAGCCAGAGTAAATTAAAATTCTAAGCCTACAGATCTCAGCGGACGTAGAAAGAAATCCCCGATTTGAATTTGGCTTGGCTTATCGCGAAAAAGAAACTAAAGGCAGACAGGGTAGGCAAAGATCTATTGATAAAAGGATTAGCGATAAAGCTTGCTGATTCGTATAGAAAGCGCGATATTAGTTTATAAGGTCTGAGTAAACGGTTGGTTGAGAGTGAGTGAGTGATAGGGTGAGTTCATGGGTCTATGAGTGAGTGATTGAGTGACTTAGTAGGTGCATTAATGAGTGAGTGACTGATTAAGTGGTTGAGTGAGTGAGTAAGTGAGTGAGTTAGTTAGTGAGTGATTAAGTCAGTTAGTGAGTGACTGAGTGATTGATTGAGAGATTGAGTGAGTGATTAAGTCAGTTAGTGAGTGACTGAGTGATTGATTGAGAGATTGAGTGAGTGATTAAGTCAGTTAGTGAGTGACTGAGTGATTGATTGAGAGATTGAGTGAGTGATTAAGTCAGTTAGTGAGTGACTAAGTGATTGATTGAGAGATTGAGTGAGTGATTAAGTCAGTTAGTGAGTGACTGAGTGATTGATTGAGAGATTGAGTGAGTGATTAAGTCAGTTAGTGAGTGACTGAGTGATTGATTGAGAGATTGAGTGAGTGATTAAGTCAGTTAGTGAGTGACTAAGTGATTGATTGAGAGATTGAGTGAGTGATTAAGTCAGTTAGTGAGTGACTGAGTGATTGATTGAGAGATTGAGTGAGTGATTAAGTCAGTTAGTGAGTGACTGAGTGATTGATTGAGAGATTGAGTGAGTGATTAAGTCAGTTAGTGAGTGACTAAGTGATTGATTGAGAGATTGAGTGAGTGATTAAGTCAGTTAGTGAGTGACTGAGTGATTGATTGAGAGATTGAGTGAGTGATTAAGTCAGTTAGTGAGTGACTGAGTGATTGATTGAGAGATTGAGTGAGTGAGTGATTGATTGAGAGATTGAGTGACTGAGTGATTGATTGAGTGATTGATTGAGTGAGTGAGTGACTGAGTGATTGATTGAGTGATTGAGTGTGTGAGTGACTGAGTAGGTGAGTGAGTGACTGAGTGATTGATTGAGTGATTGAGTGACTGAGGGACTGGGTGAATGGGTGAGGGGTGGACTGAGTGAGAGAATGCATCAGTGAGTGAGTGAGTTAGTGACTGGGTAAGTGAGTGAATGAGTAATTGAGTGACTGAGTAGGTAAGTGAATGAGTGATTGAGTGACTGAGTAGGTGATTGGGTGAGTAAGAGAATGCAAGTGAATAGGTGAGATTCTCAAGAAAAGAGCTACGGTAATGAATTATTCTAATCTGATTTTCAAAGTAACAAACTAATCAAAACCCTCGGTTCAATAAGATCAAAATCTGACTGTTTATGCAGTCCGAGCTTGTTACATATGTATTTGATTTTTGTAAAAAATGAGTAGTAATTATGCAAGCCGTAAGGAAAAAACAAGAAAAATTCAGCCAGCCATCAGCAAAGATATTTCGTGCGCCACGATCAATAATATCTATAATTATTGTTTTCCCTCTGCATCTGGTCTTCACTAGAATTAATAATAATAATAATGATTGACAGGCCACCCAGCTCAGCGGCAGCTCGATGCATGTGTTTTTTTGGCTCGTTTAGGGAATCAATTTCCGCTTCAGTTTCGGGGGACGGGTGGAATCTGGGGGACCCCTCCCTCCTCATTCCGGATCGGACTGAGCGGACTGAACTTTCAGCAGTTGATTGATATCTGAGGCCTTTTTTTCATCCCGTCTACTTCCTGGTCTGTCGTTGTTCTTGAGCTCGGGAATTTGTTACTAACCGAATTAAAGTTAATTTATCTACTGAGGAGCAAACTTCATACAGTCGATTTCTGTCCACTAAATTTTTACTTGACATATGGCTTTATCCAAAAATTGATTTAAGCCGACAAATTTTGCTTGTTTTTATCATGCAAACGGAAGTCTTGTTATTAGATGGCAGGTGGAAGTAATTTAACTACAGCTTTATAGAGCTGGAAGAAAGGGGAATTGCTATGTAAAAATGAATAAACTATGCCGAGGCAAAAAATGATACTGATTGATTAAAATTGCATACAAAATTTTCTGCCGTTTTACCATTCTACACATTCTGCCATTCTACCCAGTCAGCCATTCTACATATTCTGTCAATTCTACACATTTGGTTATTCTGCACATTCTGTCATTTTTTTAAATTATACCAATTTACAAATACTACAACTCTACACATTCTGAAATTTTACACATTCTGCCATTGTACACATTCTGAAATTCTACACATTCTGCCATTCTACACATTATGAACTTCTACACATTCTGCCATTCTACACATTCTGAAATTGTACACATTCTGACATTCTACACATTCTGAAATTATACACATTCTGACATTCTACACATTCTGCCATTCTACACATTCTTCTGTTCTACACATTCTGCCATTCTACACATTCAGCCATTCTACACATTCTGACATTCTACACATTCTGACATTCTACACATTCTTCCGTTCTACACATTCTGCCATTCTACACATTTTGACATTCTACACATTCTGCCATTCTAAACATTCTGAAATTCTACACATTCTGAAATTCTACACATTCTGCATTCTACACTAAAATTTAATTACTCTTAACCTTCTCCATCCCCTAAGATCTTGTAAACTAAGCCATTTCGTCTCTTTTACAGTCGGCTTCGATCCAGTTTCACAAAACCTACTGCTCCAAAAATCTTCTTTAGAAAAATGCAAAACGTGGCTTCTATGCGTGGGCACGAAAGAAAAAGAATATACGAGCGTATATTTTATATTTAATCAGAACTTTTTTTATCGCACTGGGACCCTTTCCTGATCACCAACATTGCCTTTTATAGACTTATTTTCGTATTTGAAATAGAGTTTTTATTCTGAATGGCGTTTAGCCATTGCAAGCTGTAATTCTCTAATTTTATAGTTTTTTTAAGATATTTTCTTAACGGAAATTTTTTAATGCTTATTCAAACGTCCTTTTCTCACACACTTCACATCCGCAATTCAAATACTTTTTCTTTCTGATCTAATAATTAATTTTTTTGATCAGCAAAATTACTCTTTTACCTTTAGGCCGTGTGATTAGTGAACAATAAAAATTGCTATGATGACGCACAAATGACGCGTGAATGATAAATTGATAGAGAATTTATGACGCGCTGCAGATCAGTTACTAATGCAGTAACTAATCGAGGCACTGATGAGGCACCGATGAGGCACTCATGAGGCACTGATGAGGCACTGATGAGGCACTCATGAGGCACTCATGAGGCACTCATGAGGCACTGATGAGGCACCAATGAGGCACCAATGAGGCACCAATGAGGCACTGATGAGGCACTGATGAGGCATTGATGAGGCATCGATGAGGCACTGATAAGGGCACTAATGTAACGCGTGTGCAACCAACCGTACGTGAGGGAATTTCTCCCCAATCAAGCATATAATGATGCATATATTGTTGCCAAGAGGTAATTAGCTCTATCTTATCCTCAGACAGACTGCCCCTCACATAAGTATCCCCTAATGAGCGCATAATCCTAATTTGACTCGGCATAAAATATCCATAAGCTGCTAATCGAAATTCTGTTATTCAGTCATAGAAATCTAAACTTAGCAGACTGCAAAGTCTAGATTTCTATGACTTTTGTACAATTATTAAGGATAATATATGCATTAAGTAGGAATGTGTTATTATCATTATTTGATAGATTGGAGTGAATGCCTGTGTGATTAGAGTGAATACATGTGTGATTAGAGTGAATACCTGTGTGATTAGAGTGAATATATGCGTGATTAGAGTGAATATCTGTGTGATTAGACCAGGGACAACTAAATACTCGGGACGTGAAACTGGCCAAATCATGCAGAAATTGATAGGAGGCCGGTTTCTCCTAGCGTTCCCTACAGTTTATTTTTCAACATAGAGAGCTGGTTTCTTCGCGATCCTGTGCAGAATTTATTCCTCTACAAGATGAACCACTTAGATTTTTCGAGTCATGATTTTGAGAGGAGCAGGGACTGTTTTTGTACAGGACCCCCCTTTTCGGCAGAGTCTTGAATAGCAAATGCCTTATAGAAATCTGCAGTCAGGCTGCGGCTGTCTATGGTTTTGGCACACGCATGGCTATTCGCGCTATTCATTGGAGTTGCCGATTCTGCATTGAAGAAAGATGAAAACATTGAAGAGTGTCTTTTTAGTTATGTAGGTCAGGCAAATAGATAACAAGTAGCAGTATGGGACTGTATATGTACGAAAAATGTCACTGGCAACGTCAAAACTGACTACGAAGAAGAGGGTTCCAACTTCACCAAGGCCAGCCAAATGTGTTCGGAGTGTTCGCTGATGTGGTAGTGGAAGCAATGTCCGAAGCTGTGCGTAAGTGGAGCTGCTGATGAAGTAAATTAGGGCAGATTGTCGCAACGTTACAATGTCGTATCGCCGCCTTACGGGACTGGCCGTAATTTGTTGCAACTGTGAAAGAACGAATTTCACCATGGGATCCGTGATTACAACGTTGTCCTGATCCAGCACTTGCACTAAGGATGACGACATGGCGCTTATCTCATGCTGCAAGGAAACTTTGAAATTGTTAAATCTTACAATGATCGCATCCAGTTGTGAACTGTACTTTAGCGTCGGTTGAAATCCCAAGAGATCGCGTAGCGGAACCGGTGAGTGGTAGTGAAAGCCGCGAACAGCGAAATTGGGAGCAATGAATATTCGAGTTTTGATGTCTCCTAGTGAATCTAACGCAAACAAGTAAATTTCTTCGTTGCAAAATGAAACAAATAGCGACTGTTGCACGATCGTAGGCGCGGATTTTAGGAAATCTCTAAGTTCCTCATAACTGGGCAGCCTGTCCGTTTTTAAGAACTGATCTAATTCGTCAGGTTGGATATTTCGATCGAAGTTTAAGACGCGACGCTCTTCTGGCTTTCTTGATGTTGCTAAAATGTGAAGAGTTGAAAGATGTCAACAGTAGCGAATCTAGGACTTTCAAAGAGGGGGGGGGCGGATGGAAGCCATTCGAGCTCAAAAAGACACTGCATTGCAAAAAATGCTTTTTTGGCCTATTTTTTCCTATTGGGGAAAAAGTGGTAGGGGCGACAAGAGAGATATTGGCAGTAGCGGTTGACTAAATAGTAAAACATGGTAGCAAAGAACAGAGAAATTGTTACTGGTATTCTCACTTACACTTAGACTGTACAAAGCAGGAGGATGGGATAGTGGCGTTAAATACAGACGGGGGAACAGCTGGTCTCTCCCAATGGTGAGTCTTCAACATCGGCGTTGAGGGCGGCCAATGCTTTTCGCACACCGCCACGTGCCGAGTTGGATCCTACGAGCACGGTGGCAGCAGAGACGAGCGGTACACATTTTTGCAGCTTTCGTTGAATTTTTTCAACTAAACTTCTTAAGACAGGATAAGAATCTGTATATGTTTTGCTTACCTTTATGTGGTTCGGCAGTGCCAGTCTCCATTTTTCGCATTCACTTCGATCTTTTAGAAAGCTGAATGCCTTGACAGTCGCATTTTCAGAACGGTAGTTAGATTTGCACCCCGCGACGCAGCACTTTCTTGGCATGAGCCGCCGAAGGATAGTTAAGTACTTACATGTAACTCAAGTAGTGAAAGTCAAACGAAAGTCAAGCGCTTTAGCTTTTCTTTAGCTTTAACCAAAGCTTAGCTTTTCATTCCTAAGGGCAAGGCTCTGTCAGTCAGACTGAATATACCAATACCATAGACCTTCTGAGGGTCCTCGGATTCTCCCCCTTTCTGCACGAAGAAGGTCTATGGTATAGCTATTCCCACCCGATTTGCAAGGGCGGGCAGAAACGTCATTTCTCTGCCCGGGAGCCCAAATTACATTGGATCCAATGTGAAAGTGACGCGAGACGCGTTTCTCGGCCCGCTGCATGAAAGATTGTCTATGGCTGAAAAGGCTGACTAGACTGTCTAGACTAGACTAGATTGACGATTTCTATGACATTTCTGCCCGGCAAATCGGGTGGGAATCTTCGTTGCTCCATTGACACAAGTGTGTTTTGCCATAGACAGCCGCAGCCTGACTGCAGATTTCTATAAGGCATTTGCTATTCAAGACTCTGCTGAAAAGGGGGGTCCTGTACAAAAACAGTCACTTCTCCTCTCAAAATCATGACTCGAAAAATCTAAGTGGTTCATCTTGTAGAGGAATAAATTCTGCACAGGATCGCGAAGAAACCAGCTCTCTAAGTTGAAAAATAAACTGTAGGGAACGCTAGGAGAAACCGGGCTCCTATCAATTTCTGCATGATTTGGCCAGTTTCCCGTCCCGAGTATTTAATTGTCCCTGGATTAGACTGAATACCTGTGTGATTAGAGTGAATATATGCGTGATTAGAGTGAATATCTGTGTGATTAGACTGAATACCTGTGTGATTAGAGTGAATATCTGTGTGATTAGAGTGAATATATGTGTGATTAGAGTGAATACAGGGTGATCGGTAAAAATCTGGACTTTTTTTGTACTTTAAAAAAGTCAACAATCAACATGTTTTATGGAGTGTCATTGAACAGGTATCAAAAACAATGTGTCTAAGGGTTGCTGCTTCAATGCCAAGTCGCGCTGACGCCCTCCGCCCGAGCACGGCGGATCAGCGACTTGACGTTGGCCATCATGGCCTGTACACTGCACAGGTCCATCTGGCGGAGGCAGTACCGAATGCGGTTCTCCAGCTGCTCCAGGTTGTCCGCTGTCCAATTGTGATGGTAGACCTTCTGCTTCAACATGCCCCAGAAATCCTCAATGGGCCTCAGCTGCGGGACATTTGGTGGATTGAGCTCCTTGCTCACGAAGTTGACACCTGTCTCTTGAAAGGCATCGATGACGTCATGGGCGTAATGGCAGCTCGCCAGGTCAGGCCAGAACAGGTAGTTGCCATCTGAGTGCCTCTCCTCGATGAATGGCAGGAGACGTTTGCGAATGCACTCGTTGGCATAGATGACCTTGTTCATGGAGCTCCCGTGGCAGAAAAAGGCCTTGGACATGCCGTTCTTGCTGATGGCCAGCCAAACCAAGACCTTGTCCTCGAACTTCTTCGTGGGAGAAAACCGGACTTCATCTGGCGCGTCGCCCCGAGCTGTGGCGTAGTAGTACCTATTTCCAGGGATGACGCTGGACGACAGTGGGAAGTAGGACTCATCATCCATGATTATGTCCAAGCCGCCATCATCTCCAGCCAGCACAGCCCGGTAAAGTCGGTCAATCCGCACTCGCTGGCGCTCCGCCTGCTCAGCCGAGAAGAATGGCACTTTCTCCTTCTTGAAAGCACTCAGCCCCTGCTTCTTGAGGATCTCATTGACATACGATTGGCTGATGTCGAATTTGCTGGCGATTTCTCGCTGGGACAAGCCCCGCCTGGCGTCGTTGGCCATCCGCTTCATCAGGCTGTCATTGACCTTGGTCGCAGGTCGCCCGGATCCTTCCTTGCGCAGCACAGCTGCCTCACCAACCTCCGAGTAGCAATCCAGGATTCCATAAACAGTTGATCTTGGGATGCCAAGCTCAGCAAAATATCTCGCCACAGCGTTGTTGCTCTGCTCTGGGTGCTCAATCTTGTATTGTACAACCAGTTTCCGACGTTGTTCTTCACTTAGAGCCTGCATCTCTGTTGCAACGTAATAAACTGGGGCAGCTCACGTCTTTGGCAGAAGAGGACATCCCCAGTGTCACTTTCAAGCAAAGTTTTAAGTCTTTGCCCTCTGCGAATTTGTCTATGGTAGAAAATAGAAATGTCCAGATTTTTACCGATCACCCGTTATATGTGTGATTAGAGTGAATATCTGTGTGATTATAGTGAATATATGTGTGATTAGAGTGAATATCTGTGTGATTGTAGTGAATATCTGTGAGATAAGTGCTAAAATTAGCTTGCTTGCATTTTTGCATTAAAAAACGGATTACTAAACGAGGGAAAACATTAAAACCATTTAATACAGCCTAAAAACCTCAAGGGACGCGACCTTGCAATCAACTTGCAACTGAAAACCGTAATCATTTTCAAACAGAAAACACATTAACCATACTTTCAAGAGTCATTTAATGCTTGGAAGCATTTAATTCACTGAAATTTTTAATATTTTTATAGCTACAGTGTCCCTCACAATTCAAATCCCCTTCTGATCGGTCATGTGATATTAAAAAATTTCTTTCCAGCAGAAGTGGTGGTGCAATAAAATTCCTAGGGAGAGTTCAAGGACCCCAGCTGAGTGGCCATATGCGGTGCCTGCCTAGAGAAGTGGGGGTGTGGGTGAAGGGGGCAGCAGAAATGCTTTACATTATTTATGGCAACAATTTTGAAGCAATTGGGGGCGAGACTGTTTCTTAGAAAGAGGCAGGCGGGCAGAGACAGACAGGGGGGCTGAAAATTATGACTGAATCATAGAAATCTAGACTTAGCAGACTTAGCCTAGACTGCTAAGTTTAGATTTCTATGCAAAAGTAATAGTACTTAAAAAATCTAATTAACACGTTTTCAGTAAGCATAGGGGCTTTATAAATAATATAAAACTTCAACAGCCATGGCACCGACAAAAAAATTATGAGCAAAAGGTTACTCATTGGCAGAAATGCTCTCAGAAACGAAGGCTTGGCGTCAGAAGCGAGTTGCGCATAGCACAATAGTGCTCGCAACTTTTCAAAGTCATATGACAGCTAGAAATGATTCCCAAATGGATTTATTTAAGAAATTGGATTGACTTTGCAAGGGGCTCCTAATTCGCTGATGAGATGCGCTCTTGTACTGCTCTTTTATTGATAAAAATTAATCTTTAATTAAGAAAAATTTAAGGCAGAGACTCGTTGAACTTAAAGCAATCCGATTAGAAACTTATCGGCATTTGATGAGGACTTTTGAGTGCAGAGGCCCAGGGGCTGTCATTGAATTCCGTGATTAGCGTGAACGTACAACTTCGCTTCGGGGTTCAATTTTCCCTTAGTGATTTCGTGGCACTCATTAGTTAATTTATAATCAATTAAAATCGCTTGTTGATCAAATAGGTTGTTGGTAACTTGCAAGAAAAAAATTAAGTGATTTTTCTTGATTTTTTGTGCTGCTAATTGGTATTCAAATGTCTAAATCCTTGATCCACCCTGTCCAAACACTAAGAATAGAAGAAGAGAAGAACAGTCCCAATGCACACTGCCAATGTACTATACGCTGCCCATGGCACTAACCTACCCCCAATGTACAATGCGCTGCCCATGGCACTAACCTAACCCCAATGTACAATGCG
>CATNEM010000394.1:85000-177500 GCA_950096795.1 Macrostomum cliftonense | reverse complement strand
TTTAGACGATGCCGTCATCTTCATCATCAGACCTCGGCCTGTTTCTCTCAGACCGGGTGCCCTCGAGTGCCGGACAGTCGCCGCCGGCTGGATCTTCCAGTTCACCTGGCGGCGCTGACGGCTTCAACAGCTGCAGACTGCAGGCTTCCTCGGCGCCAAGCCGGCGCGGCGGCTCGGCTGCCCCGGCGCCCCGGCGAGTCGAGGTGCGCCACGTTCTGGTCCGCTGAGACCTTACGGAGCTGCGTACTCTCTGGGCCAGGGACTTCAGGTCGCCAACAAACAGCGACGAGGTGGTGCTGAATATGAAGAAATGGGTCAGGTGATTCAGGCGTTCCAGAATTTTCCAAGCGAACTCCAGCCGGGTGCATCTGGTCGCGTTGAGTGGAAAATTGCACAGCTCGCTGACGCCGAGGTGCCAAATAACGATGGGCGATGTGAACAGCAGATGGCAGAGCGCCATGCAGAAAACCGTGCAGAATATCTTGTTGGATGCGCGCCTGTTGGTTAGAGATGATAGATGGATGGAAAATTCACCTAATCTAGATAGATAGATAGATTAGGTGAATAAAAGATTACAAATGAAAGAATGATTTTCTAACGAAAGAAAACAAATGCCCAATATGTAACAATTGATTATTGTGTAGCATGATTATTTACTATCGATTTTTTGAAAAGTAAACAAAACTTGTTTTTGAAGTTGACTGACGTGATCTATCCTACTGTCTGACCTTCAAGAGCAACGCGTAATTAAATTGCTGATTTAGTTATTATCTTCATGGCCACAATAATTAACGTTTTACCATTTCTTGACCTTAGAAAAAAATAACCGTGTAATTTCGAATCATACGCAAGGTGAGTAGCTAAGCAATTTTTCTGTCACAATTTTACGCCTAACCAACCCTACATGTCGTGGCTTCTCATTAGGCTCCAACTGTTGAAACCCTTCCAGAATTACGCTGCCGAAATCCTCTGTCAGCCCGAAGTTACTGACACAAAGCACATTGTCCAGTTACTGAAGCTTTTCAAACCCGTTTCCGCTGCCTACCTCGCCGAACACCAAAGCTCACCTCCCAGT
The DNA here is from genome assembly GCA_950096795.1 of Macrostomum cliftonense. Classification (NCBI taxonomy): domain Eukaryota; kingdom Metazoa; phylum Platyhelminthes; family Macrostomidae; genus Macrostomum; species Macrostomum cliftonense. Next base: position 176,425 of record CATNEM010000394.1, on the reverse strand, counting down.
AGGTCTACCGCCGCCACCTCCGCCTCCGCCGCCGCCCCCAACGCCACCGCCGCCATCACGTCGAGCTCCCAGCGTGGCGGCGGCGATGGCGGCAGCCGAGGTGGCCAAATTTTTTCGTCGCCTCTGCCCGAGCTTGGCCACTATGGCGGCATTGCTGGCCACAATCAGGGCGAACGGCAAATAGGAGTACATTATAGAGTCGAGTGTGTGAAAATGCTGCGACAGGTGTTCGTATTGTTGCTGGGCCCCGCAGAACCGGTTGGGCTCGATGATGACTAGCAGATAGAGATTGCAGGCGGCAGAAATAGCGCCAGTAGCTAGCAGGGCCGCCAGACCGTTTCGCTGTTTGCACAAAGACCTCATATCGAACGGTCTTAGTACGCAGATTAACCGTTCGAAGCACATCAAACAGATGATCCACACCGAGTATGTGCTCAGCCAGGTGTGGACAAACATTGGACCCCGGCAGCCAAGGAACGGTCTGATGTCGATGCAGGCGGCGGTCATGAGCAGGTGGCGAAGGCAGCCCTGCACCAGCACGATGGTGTCCACGGCACACAGGCTGGTGAGGAACAGGGCGGTGGAGCCGCGAGAATCCCGGATCCGACGGGACCACAGGATGCAGGAGACGATGTTAGCCGGCACCCCGATAATGAGGAACATCAGGGGATAAATCAGCAGGAGGTAGCGAACCACGGCGTCGCCGTCCTGACCATTGAAAATGGACGTCGAATTGCCTGGCCGGGGACAGGCTGGCAGGCTGAAGCTCAAGGACTGCTGCATTGTCAGCTCGTAGCTTTGTGGCTGGCGATTTTTTTCTGGTGTGTTGGATTGCAATTATGTACCGAAATTTCGTTTTTTATAATCCTCCCGCTGAGAAAAATTTTCCCTAATAAAAATCTTACAATCCTCTGGGTGCTTCCACGATTGGTTGCTAGCTTATTGAGCAATCCGCATGCTTGTAGCAAAATACGTTAACAATATGCTTTGATTCTACTATAAGTAGATTTTGCACACTTTATGTCATGTTTGGAGCTTATAGCCTGGCTTAGCTGACTCGTCACTGTGCTATTTTTTATTTTAGTTTCTATCTTATGTACGCGTTAGCTATATGGGTGTCTGTTTGTTTTAAGTGTGGGTGTCTGTGTGTTCAAAGTATTTCTGTCTGTGGGTGTCTGTGTGTTCTGAGTGTGGGTTTCTGTCTGTTCTGAGTGTGGGTTTCTGTGTGTTCTAAGTGTGAGTGTCTTTGTGTTCTAAGTGTGGGTGTCTTTGTGTTCTAAGTGTATGTGTCTGTGTGTTCTAAGTGTGGGTGTCTGTGTGTTCTAAGTGTGGTTGTCTGTGGGTGTCTGTATGTTTTAAGTGCGGGTGTCTGTGTGTTCTAATTGTGGGTGTCTGTGGGTGTCTGTATGTTTTAAGTGTGGGTGTCTGTGTTCTAAGTGTGGGTGTCTGTGTGTTCTAAGTGTGGGTGTCTGTGTGTTGTAAGTGTGGGTGTCTGTGTGTTCTGAGTGTGGGTGTCTGTGTGTTCTAATTGCGGGTGTCTGTGTGTTCTGATTGCGGGTGTCTGTGTGTTCTAAGTGTGGGTGTCTGTGGGTGTCTGTATGTTTTAAGTGCGGGTGTCTGTGTGTTCTAAGTGTGGGTGTCTGTGTGTTTTATGTATGGGTGTCTGTGTGTTCTAAGTGTGTGTGTCTGTGGGTGTCTGTATGTTTTGAGTGTGGGTGTCTGTGTGTTCTAAGTGTGGGTGTCTGTGGGTGTCTGTATGTTTTAAGTGCGGGTGTCTGTATGTTTTAAGTGCGGGTGTCTGTGTGTTCTAAGTGTGGGTGTCTGTGGGTGTCTGTATGTTTTAAGTGTGGGTGTCTGTGTTCTAAGTGTGGGTGTCTGTGTGTTCTAAGTGTGGGTGTCTGTGTGTTCTAAGTGTGGGTGTCTGTGTGTTCTGAGTGTGGGTGTCTGTGTGTTCTGATTGCGGGTGTCTGTGTGTTCTGATTGCGGGTGTCTGTGTGTTCTGATTGCGGGTGTCTGTGTGTTCTGATTGCGGGTGTCTGTGTGTTCTAAGTGTGGGTGTCTGTGGGTGTCTGTATGTTTTAAGTGCAGGTGTCTGTGTGTTCTAAGCGTGGGTGTCTGTGTGTTCTAAGTGTGGGTGTCTGTGTGTTCTAAGTGTGGGTGTCTGTGTGTTCTAAGTGTGGGTGTCTGTGGGTGTCTGTATGTTTTAAGTGCGGGTGTCTGTGTGTTCTAAGTGTGGTTGTCTGTGGGTGTCTGTATGTTTTAAGTGCGGGTGTCTGTGTGTTCTAATTGTGGGTGTCTGTGGGTGTCTGTATGTTTTAAGTGCGGGTGTCTGTGTGTTTTAAGTGTGGGTGTCTGTGTGTTCTAAGTGTGGGTGTCTGTGTGTTCTAAGTGTGGGTGTCTGTGTGTTCTAAGTGTGGGTGTCTGTGTGTTCTAAGTGTGGGTGTCTGTGTGTTCTAAGTGTGGGTGTATCTGTGTTGAGTGTGGGTGTCTGGGTGTTCTAAGTGTGGGATTTCTGTCTTCTGAGGGTGTTTTATGTTATAATCACGTGTTAGCTGTTTCTGAATTCTAATGAATGTTGGTATCTGAGCATTATACGAGTGGCCGCAATATGTGCACTTGTATCTTCCAATGGAGGTAAGTAAAAAATTATCTGGGTTTGCACGTGTATTTTCTTGAGTAAAAATATTTAATATTAAAAATGGATTAAATGTATATATTATTATTGGTTGTTTTGTTTCAAAGTATTATTTATCCAGTTTCATTTCAGTTTTATAGTTAGTTCAAGGGAAAAGTTAAAATGGTTGAAGATTAAAATAATCTATATCTTGTTCGCATCATACTAGCAATACAACTGAATGTTAGTTGAACGTAAAGTTTCAAAAAAAGACAACAGCTGCTAGTTAAATTCCCTGGAAAAGAAAAAAACAACACTGCAATTTTTTAAATATTTTTCTTATCATGCTACTTAGCAGAAAGTAGTACGAATTGAGCAATGATTTTAAACAACAAAAGTTTATCTTAATCGTAGCTCGGCAGGACATTGTCGGCGAATTGGCCGGAAATGTTTCCGGCAGGTCGGTAGAAGCACACGGCGAACTCGTCGCCCGTGTCCCGGTCGATGGCCAGGCCGATTCCCAGCTCCTCGGAGGAGCACCAGACCAGCTGGCTGAAGTGGCCTTCGGAGAGCCAATGAGCAACGACTTTGAGTTCTGCTATGACAACACTTGCATGTCAAATAGCCTAAATAGCCATCTAAATACCTCCTCCACAGATACCACCCTAAAATAGCTAAAATCTCCCTTACTTATTATACCTCACAGACTCCCGACTTAGATACCTACAGACTCCGAACTCCGATACCTAAAGACCCCCTAACTTTGATACCTAGACTCCCGACTTAAACACCTGCAGACTCCCGGCTTAGATACCTACAGACTCTAACGACTTAGATACCTACAGACTCCTGACTTAGATACCTACAGACTCCTGACTTAGATACCTACAGACTCCTGACTTAGATACCTACAGACTCCTGACTTAGAGACCTACAGACTCTAACGACTTAGATACCTACAGACTCCTGACTTAGATACCTACAGACTCCTGACTTAGATACCTACAGACTCCTGACTTAGATACCTACAGACTCCCAACTTAGATGCCTACAGACTCCCGACTTAGATACCTACAGACTCCTGACTTAGATACCTACAGACTCCCGGCTTAGATACCTACAGACTCCCGACTGAGATACCTACAGACTCCTGACTTAGATACCTACAGACTCCTGACTTAGATACCTACAGACTCTAACGACTTAGATACCTTACAGACTCCCGACTTAGATACCTACAGACTCCCAACTTAGATGCCTACAGACTCCCGACTTAGATACCTACAGACTCCCGACTTAGATACCTACAGACTCCCGGCTTAGATACCTACAGACTCCCGACTGAGATACCTACAGACTCCCAGCTCGTCAGATACCTACAGGCTAACGACTTAGATACCCACCGGCTCAAACCTACGATAACTTCAAACTCCCGATTGCATATAAATACCTGATTTAAATATATAAAACAGCGCGGCATGAACAGCTTCGAAGATAACTTCGAACTTCGCACCGTAGATACTAAAAAATTCGATCTTAACTATTCGAAAGTTTGAATTCGAGTGAAATGCTTCCCCTAGACGCCAGAATCAGAGAGTTACAGTGTAGCTACTGAGACTTCAGCCACCACCTTCTTGATCCCTCGACCCGGCGCTGCCCCCCAAAAGCCCCAACCCCAGACGCCAACCTCCGCAGATGTCTCCTGGATCTGGCTCGCCAAAGCTGAATCGGTGCCGCTCGCCGTACCACTGCTGCACCAGCTGCTGGCCAGCCACACGGCCGCTCAGCCGGCCAGCATCGCCACGATCTACCGGACGCTTGGCAATGTTCTGCCCGAGCGTCTCCTCGTCGATGGAATCCGCCGACTGGCCGCCGCGGTGGCTGAGCCGTCCAGATTTGGCGAGCGACTCGGCCCAGTCCTGCGCCAGCCGGTCCAGCCGCTCCGACCGCTGCAATTCCGGTGCTCCGTGGCGCCGGCGCAGCTGACTGTGCTGCCTGGCCACCTCCTCGGCGAACTCCTCCCGGCGCCGATCGATGTCGTCGTCAGCGCCGCCGTTGGCCGATGATGACGATGGAGCGGCGGCGAAGTTGCGACGGAATCGGGTTGGTTGAATGATCAGCTCCTGCTCGAGACCGCCGCCGCCGCCGCCGACGATCCCGCCGCCACCGCCGCTCTGGCTACTTGAAGTCTCCTTGGACAGCTGATACCGGCCTGCAATCGGGCCTGGCGAATGTCACCATCACTGTCACGGTCTTCTCGCCGTTCACTATTCGAGTCTTGGTGGCTTTGCCAACAGGCCTGTCGCGCGGGTCGGCCGGTTCGGGCTCTTGGCCGCCGCTTCCGCCGCCGCCCCCGCCAAGAGAAATTCGGCCACTACCTTGGCCAGTGAAGATTTGCTGATCCAGATGCTTCTGCTGCCGCTGTGAGTCGTTGCCGGGTCGTTGACCAACTGTTTGATTGGCATTGGTAACAATATTATGCGCAATCACTAACCATAGATTTTACCCACCCTCCCAGTGACTCACTGATGTCGTCGCGTGACGGCGCCTGAATCTCGCCGGACAGCGGGGCGGGAATGTTGGCGCGCCATTTGTTCATGAAGTTGCCAGGCGGCGAGTACTGACCAACTGCGAACATCTTGCCGTCCGGGGACATCGCCTTGCCGAACCCGGCCTCCTTGGTGCTCTTCCAAACCACTTGTGAGAAATGGCCTGATTGGATTTACGAGGTTAATTCGTAAGCTAGCCAACAATGCGAAGCCGTTTGCTTAAACCATAAACCATCGGTAGACTAAGGGAACACAAAACTCCTCTAAACCCAGAAATAGATGAAACATCGACTCCAACCCCCCCCTCTAACTCAGCCATAGATAAAAACATCGGCTCCAAACCCCTATCCTAACCCAGCCATAGATAAGAACATCGGCTCCAAACCCCTATCCTAACCCAGCCATAGATAAGAACATCGGCTCCAAACCCCTATCCTAACCCAGCCATAGATAAGAACATCGGCTCCAAACCCCCCTCTAACCCAGCCATAGATAGAAACATCGACTCCAAACCCCCCTCTAACCCAGCGATAGATAAAAACATCTGTTCCAAACCCCTATCCTAACCCAGCCATAGATAAAAACATCGGCTCCAAACCCCCCTCTAACCCAGCGATAGATAAAAACATCTGTTCCAAACCCCTATCCTAACCCAGCCATAGATAAAAACATCGGCTCCAAACCCCCTCTAAACCAGCATGGATAGAAACATCGGCTCCAAACCCCCTCCAAGCCCGCTTTAGATATAAATGACAATTTATTTTATTGTACAGAGATTAAAGCTAATCGTTCTGCATTGCTCACCGCAATTCATTTGATTTTCTCCGCCGTTAAAGTCGTACATTTCAATCTCTGAGTACCACTGCGCTGTACACTGACTGCCCTTATATTCCTGACTGCCCTGCACCATTTTCATAGCAATATTTTCTCCGTAGCTGCCTTTCGGATTGGGCGTGCTGTGCTTCAGCTGACCAATGCTGGCTAGGTAGTTGGCCCAAGCCTGAGCACTGCTGGCCAACTCGATTGACAGCTCCAGGGGAGGGCAGCCATGCAGTTCGCGATAATTGTTATGCGCCTCCAAGCATTCTTCATTGAACTCTTGGTCAACTTCAATGTCGTCGACAGAAGCTGACTGAAACTGTTGCTGCATCTCCTGTTGAATCTCCTGCTCCATTGAGAATTTTTTTTGTATCTAATTCGAGCTGGATGCAGAATAATGCTCACATTAACTCACCGAGTCCCTACAAATTCACTCTTTATATTTTGTTTGAATGGGTCTATTGTCCGACCAGTGACCAAGCGGCATTCCACACTCGAGCCCCCTCTCTCTCGCTCTGTTTCATTTCTATTATTTTTGTCTCTCTATCTTTCAAAAGAGATAGAGAGAGAGAGAGAGCTCAGAAGGGCGATCCACCTCATGGGCCATTGAATTAGGAAAGCAAAGCAGAGATGTACAAGTCAGACTGAATTTGCCTTGCCTGCACAAGGAGAAAATGGCGAAAACGGTTGCGTATTTCATCACTCGGTCAATTAGAAAAAAAAGATTTTTTTGCCACACCCATTCGAACAAGAACTGCAAAGATAATTTGTAGTAGGGTGTATTGCTGATGTGTAAAAAAACTTTGTTGCTGCGCGTGGAGATTTGGAATTCAATAAGTTATGTAACTCGATTCAATAATTAAACTAGAGATCTACTATTAGATTCACCAAACCAAACTAAAAAATCCTACAGGGATGTTTACCAAACTCAATGAAGTTCTCCTCCCTAAGATTCACGAAAAAATCAACTAAAAAATCTAACCCTTAGACTCACCAATCTCCCGATGGGATTAATCCCTTATACTAAAAACCAAGGACACCTTAAGTAGAAGGACGGGACATTTCGTTTCTTGGAAAGTTTTTGGGGTCCAATTTTCGCGAAAAAAGCACACTACGGAGATAGGAAATTTTCAGATCCCTGCCGCACATTCCAAATTTCCTATCTCCGTGTGTATTTTTTCGCGAAAATTGGACCCCAAAAACTTTCCAATAAACGAAGTGTCCCGTCCTTCTACTTAAGTTGTCCTTGAAAAAATCTTGCTTGTGATTCACCAGTCAAAAGAAAAAATTCCTTTAAGATTTACCAATCGAACCAAAAATTTCCCCTTGAGATTCAAAAAAAAAATCCAAAAATAAAACCCCAATCCTCCAAAGATTTTGAGCAACTTTAGTCTATGGGCAATCCTAAACAAAGCATGAAAAGAAAGATTGACATTTTGATTGACCTATAGATCAATTTGAGAAAAATTCTGTTAAAAATCATTCAACTTCAAGCATCCAAAAACAGACACAGCATGGCCTTCGGTCTAAATGATTTCTATGGACCCAGGATCAGTGACAATCTGGATGATTACGTAATTTATAAGCAGCCCCTGATCATTATAATTCTGGTGGTCATACTAATGCTGCTGGTGGTCATTATGCTGCAGAACGTCCTGCTGGTCTATCAGCTGATCCTTCTCCGACGCAGGCAGAATGCTCTAAGAAACAAGGTGAAAGCCAGGCTTCAGGATGTGCAACCCAGTCCGCTGAACACTGACGACCAAGTGTAAATAAATATTTGTACTTTATAAAACGTGTTTTTGCGCGACTAATTTTCATACACTTTTGAATCGAATTGTCAGTTTTTTTTCACTTCCAAACCGCCCATTCAGAAACCCTTACTTTATTTAAGACGTTTTTAACATCCTCGTCAGATACCTTCCCACGCGTCTCTTCCGATGCCCTCTGAAGCGGCTCCCATTTCATATGCTCTCAATGCTCTCATTCTAAATGCTTTCAATCCTTGGTTTTTTATCATCTAATTTATAAACTAATAACAAAGCGTTTCATTTAAAAAAAGTAAAAGCGTAAATATTGTTGTTGTTGGTTGTTGTAAAAAAAGTTAACTTTCAAAACAAAAAAATAAAGCGCAATTTATTTCGCTCTAATGCATTCTTTGTCGTTAAGGATTTTGTAATCATGTATCTCACTTAACCCGTACCCCTTGTCTATCTTGCTAATGCCTTGCAAGCGGAGATTCTCAGTAAGTAATCTCCGCGGCCATAGACAACATAAAGGACTTAAAAGGTGCGGAGAATATGAGAGAATTTATTCTCCGCGCGCCTAAATAAATATTCTCCGCTCCCTGTTTGCGTGAGATACATTTTATTATCACACTGAAACGAGGAGAATATCTATGCAGAATCTCCGAGGCGAAGCCGAGGAGATTCTGCCATAGATATTCTCCTCGTTTCAGTGTGATAATATTCATGTATTTAGTAAAAGCTGGTTGACTGCCTAACCAAGTTTAGTAAATTAAATTAAGCGAATATGATATGAGGGAGTTGTAGCCTAGTGGCTAGGGCGCCTGCCTTATGACCGGAAGGTCGTGGGTTCGAGTCCCGGCCCTTTGGAGACAATTTGTGCCCTTGAGCAAGGCACTAAATCCCGCAATTGCTTCAGTCCACCCAGCTGAGATTGGGTACCAGCATATGCTGGGTAATAACTGATCCTGAAGCAGGCCATCTTATCCTGTCACTGTGCGGCTTTGTGAGTGAAGATTCACTTTTCGCCAGGCAGGTTCAAAATAAAAAAGATGGAGCTGGCTGCAGGGGGGGTGCCTACCATGCCCGAGAGTGTTTCAGGTGCAACGGGTATGCAGTCTTCACCTGCATCAGCACCCGCGCTACAGGTTTATCTGTCAGCGTCTGTTATTATTATTATTAATATGAACGGCTCTTTCTGTCATTTTATTCATCCGTACATGCACTCGTAGAATGGATTGCTAATCTATCAAATTAATTTGTTTTTCTAACAGTTGAACTGCTCTCTTCAAAGCGTGTTTGAGTCTCCCGTTAAGACGGACAACAAAAAAATTAACTAAAAATAAATGATTCATGGATTTTGCTTCAAAAAGGAACGGCGCCTTTTGTTGGTCTATTCATGCTGATTCACCTAAGCGTAACACAACGAAGCAATATTCAATGGGATATTTTTCCTCATTTCTCCCTATCTTTTTTTGTCTCCCTCATCCCTCCCCCTCTTGAAGTGGCGGAAGAAAACAGGCAAGCTATCTGGGATTTTATTAGTTCCGCCGACAAAGCAATTATTGTGAGTAGAACAAAGGAGGCCATTGTTCTTGATTCCTCTATTATCCCCAGAAGCTGACTGCCGTCTACCAGCCGCTTTATTGTGAATTAACACACCAGTTGGACGGAAGAACTGCTGCAAACAAAAGGCTTTGCTTTTCCGCCGCCATAGAGAAAAAGAACTGGGGACAGAAATTTGCAACAATTAAAAACTGACGCTGCTGTTGTAGCAACAATTGGTAGCCCCCCTCCCTCCTTTGTTGAATTGCCGCTGCTCTGTTTTTCTGCTGCTTTAAAAAGACAATGCACGCTAAATCAATGAGATTTATCCTGGGGCTGAATGCGCGCAGCTTTCAGACTTCATTGCCTAGATTTTTTGTCAATTGTTTTATCTTTTAAAAATCTAATTATTCGGATTCTGGCAAATGACTGCTGCATATTTTACGATATTCTTCGCAAGTTTTTTCCCTTGATATAGAATATTTTTGTTTTAACAACAAACATTATTTTTTTATTTGTTACAATTTGGTTACACATTTACGTTAATTTTTTAGGGACAATTTGGAAGAATATTTGACGGTTTAGATTTTAGTGGTCTTTGTCCAAGGATTCCGGGAGATTTCGGGTTAGATTTGAGCGGTCTTTGTCCAAGGATTCAAGGAGATTTCGGGTCAGATTTGAGCGGTCTTTGTCCAAGATTCGGGGAGATTTCGGGTTAGATTTGAGCGGTCTTTGTCCAAGGATTCCGGGAGATTTCGGGTTAGATTTGAGCGGTCTTTGTCCAAGGATTCAAGGAGATTTCGGGTCAGATTTGAGCGGTTTTTGTCCAAGGGATTCTGAGAGATTTCGGGTTGGATTTAAGCGGTCTTTGTCCAAGGATTCTGGGAGATTTCGGATTAGATTTGAACGGTCTTTGTCCAAGGATTCAAGGAGATTTCGGGTCAGATTTGAGCGGTCTTTGTCCAAGGATTCTGGGAGATTTCGGGTTAGATTTGAACGGTCTTTGTCCAAGGATTCAAGCAGATTTCGGGTTAGATTTGAACGGTCTTTGTCCAAGATTCGGGGAGATTTCGGGTTAGATTTGAGCGGTCTTTGTCCAAGGATTCCGGGAGATTTCGGGTTAGATTTGAGCGGTCTTTGTCCAAGGATTCAAGGAGATTTCGGGTCAGATTTGAGCGGTTTTTGTCCAAGGGATTCTGAGAGATTTCGGGTTGGATTTAAGCGGTCTTTGTCCAAGGATTCTGGGAGATTTCGGATTAGATTTGAACGGTCTTTGTCCAAGGATTCAAGGAGATTTCGGGTCAGATTTGAGCGGTCTTTGTCCAAGGATTCTGGGAGATTTCGGGTTAGATTTGAACGGTCTTTGTCCAAGGATTCAAGCAGATTTCGGGTTAGATTTGAACGGTCTTTGTCCAAGATTCGGGGAGATTTCGGGTTAGATTTGAGCGGTCTTTGTCCAAGGATTCGGGGAGATTTCGGGTTAGATTTGAGCAGTCTTTGTGCAGAGATTAAGGGTAGATTTCTGGTCATATTTTAAGGATCTTTGTCAACAGGTCAAACTAAATAACTAAAAACTAAATTCAAAGGCGATAGTTTTTGTATCTGAAATACTTTATTTTATTCAAGCAGAAAAAAATGGGAAATTTACGAGCCATATAATCACTAATTTTCAACGGTTATAGTATTACTTTTAGCATTGCAAGAAGGCACTAAGCATAGGCGTTAGCATGTTTAAAACAAAACTCGCTTCATGGCTCAATCAGGGGGGGGGGCCTGCAGAATCACTGCGCGGAGTCATGGCGCTTGCAGCGGCAGCTGCATGCGGAACTAAACAAAATCGTTATTGACAGCTGCAAGCTGTTCAGTTGGCGTCTCACGTAGCCTCAAAGCCGAAATGCCGACCCGCCGCCGCCCATCAACAAGCTGTAGGACGCAGCGGCGGCGGCCAGGGTGCGTTGAAACTCGGCAGCAGCAGCGGCTGCAGCCGCCGCCGACGCCGCGGCCGCTGCATTGGCCGACACGGCGGACGACGAGGTCGATGAGTCGAAACCGACATTGCCGCAGCAGCCGCAGGCGCACACGGCTGTTGGTCGAATTGGCGTTGGAATGTGCGGCAGGGATGGCGGCGGCGGCGGCGGCGGCGGGTAGGTCGGCAGGCCGATGGCGAATCTGCAGGGCGCCGACTGCAGCGGCTCTGTCAGTGGCGGCGGCAGAATCGGCAGGCTGTAGGCGTGGAAGCCGGTCAGGTCAGACTGGCTTTGACTGGCGTTGGGCCCTGCGGGAATTTTTTTTATTGTGCTGGGTTTTTTTAGTCAGACCAAATGTTTTACTGTTTTTATACAAGTTCATGTTCCTTGCCCAGGCTCACTCTCGTTTTCTCCACCTCTCCCTCCTTTGCCTATTTCTTCCCATCCCTGCCTACTTCTCCCTCTCTCTTGCCTACTTCTCCCTCTCCCTTGCCTACCTCTTCCTCTCCCTTGCCTACTTCTCCCTCTCTCTTGCCTACTTCTTCCTCTCTCTTGCCTACTTCTCCCTCTCCCTTGCCTACTTCTCCCTCTCCCTTGCCTACTTCTCCCTCTCCCTTGCCTACTTCTCCCTCTCCCTTGCCTACTTCTTCCTCTCCCTTGCCTACTTCTTCCTCTCCCTTGCCTACTTCTTCCTCTCCCTTGCCTACTTCTTCCTCTCCCTTGCCTACTTCTTCCTCTCCCTTGCCTACTTCTTCCTCTCCCTTGCCTACTTCTTCCTCTCCCTTGCCTACTTCTTCCTCTCCCTTGCCTACTTCTTCCTCTCCCTTGCCTACTTCTTCCTCTCCCTTGCCTACTTTTCCCTATCCTTTAACCACCGCTCTCTCTCCCTTCTCCGCCTCTCTCTATTCCTTTCCTACCTTTCTCTGTCTTCTCTTGCCCTCTTGTCTTCTTCTTTTACTCTTTCTCACTTACTTACTCAGTTTTTACCGCTACCTTTTCCGCCGTTCATTCTACCTAGGGCCGTTACCCACGCAAGAAACCAAAACAGATAAAAAAACTTATTTAATTAATATTGGACTGCAATAACAATCAGCCTTGAAGAATTCATAAACTCAAAAAAGATCATAGAAAACTTTTAGCAGACATTAAATATCGTAAACAAAGACATGCCTTTTTTGGTGCCTGCCCGTCCCCAGACGCCCCCCCGCGGGTACAACAATGGACAAACAAAGACTATAAAGGGTGCGCTTTCATTGTCGCCAGTTGGTGATAAGCATCTGAAAAAAAATCTTTTATCAAGCAACACGATTCAAGCATCGTGGGTCGATTGTTTTGACCAGTAGAACAAGGGCTCCAGAATGCAGCTGTGTTTTTTTTCTTTAAGGGGCTTCCGACTGGTTCGTTACCTTTACCGTGTGCACCTTAAAATTTATTGCTTGGTCCGTGAATGCTCTATGGAGTATCAAGCATTGTCTAGACTATTTTAGGTTACAGAAAAAATACAAAGCAACAAGATCCGAGACGGTTGCTTTGCTTTACGAATACAAATTTATGCCATGCACTGTAATAGAAAATGGCCAGAACGATCAAAAACTAAGCAAAACTAAATTGAGTTGGTTTAATCAGATTGAATTAGCAGACATGCAAGCACATACACTGACAGACAGACAGACAGACAGACAGACAGACAGACAGACAGACAGACAGACAGACAGACAGACAGACAGACAGTCTCCAAAAGAAGCAGATACTTATCAGAAAGCTAACAAACAGCTAGAAGTCAAGCAGAGTAACATGCCATCCCAGTAGCCAAAAACTCGGACCCAATGTTACTAACCGACAGTACGAGTCGCCTTGCGCCTCGGTCTATACTTATATCCGGGATGGTTGCGCATGTGCAAGTCCCTCAATCGGCAGGCGGCTTCAACGTAAGGCCGTTTAGCCGACTCCGACAGCTGGCGCCAGGCTGCCCCCAGCCGCTGGCTGATCTCCGAATTGTGCATCCGTGGATGCGCGTTCGACATCAATCGGCGTTGAGCCCGACTCCACACCATGAATGCGTTCATTGGGCGTTTGACTCGCCCGCTGGGAGTTGTAGTTGACGGAGACAATTCTTCGCCGACTGTTGAAGCTGCCGGAGGAGGCGGCGTCGGCGGCGGCGGCGGCGGCGACGGTTGCTGCTCGTTGCTGGGCTCAGCGGCAAACGGCAAATGAATGTCGCAGCGGCTGTCACTCATTTTTTTCTCCTATATGGGATCGTAGCTCGTTAAATATTTTTATTCGAGGAGTTTTTTATTCTGTGTCAGTGCATCGTATTCAAGTAGCAAAAGTTGGTTTAATAGAAAAAAATTGTTTTGAATCGTGGTTGGCTGGCTTCTCATCAACCAATGGGATTAGTGGATTGTTTTATTTCGGTTAGCTAGCACAGTCCAATGAGGATGTATACCGACTTTTAGGATGGTTCGAGTCGGGAAGACTGTAGAGGGTAAAAGGCAAGAGTAACTATTCTAACTGCTTGGGTGATTTCGGACTGCTCGAGGGCATTTTCTAAATGCTCCAGAAGTTTTATAACCGCATGAGGAGTTTTTCTAACTGCCTCAGGTAGATTTTCTAACTGCTTGAAGGGGATTTTTTAAATGCACGGGAAGATTTTTCAACTGCCTCAGGTAGAATTTCCAACTGGTCAGGAGATTTTCTTTCTGCTTGGGGGATTCTCTGTCTGCGGGGGGGAACGTTTGCCTGTTCGGGGAGATTTTTAACTTAAGATTTTTCTTCTCTGGGGACTTTTCAGTCTGTTTAGGGGATTTTTAACTGCCCGGGGAAATTTTCTATCTGATTGGGGGATTTCCGACTGCTCGAAAGGGAATTTCTAACTGCTGGTGGGGTTTTCAACTTTACTGCTGGTGGGAGATTTTTCGACTGCTCTCAAAAATTTTCTAGCTGCTCGGAAAGATTTTCTAGTTGGTTGGGAGATTTTTCAAGTGCTCGGGGCAATTGTCTAACTGCTCAGGGAGACTTTCAGTAGATCTTCTAAATACGGAGGATATTATGCTTTTAGGGAGACTTTAATTTTGCTGCAGAGATTTTCTAACTGCGTAGGCAGATTTCTGTTGAGTACATGAGTGATTTAAAGTACCTGTCTGCGCCCCCCTGGGGGGACACCGAAGAGCTAGTCCTAATCTCAATTTTCCTACCCGAACCAAAGGATTGAAAGTCGGACTATAGAAAGTGCGTCCTTTCTACCAAGGACCACTAAGAGGCCGTTGTTTAGTAGGACGTGACACGAGTGCTTCTTAGAAAATTTTTGAAGGCCAGATTATTTTTTCACAAAAATTCACTAGCGAAAATTGAAATAAACGAAAATTTGGGTTTGTTTACTTTCGTATTCTTATTATTACCACTCTAGCATTCGACTGTATGTAGATAAATGTTATATTAGAGTTTGGATGCATAATTTCGCTTGAAAAAAACTGGGTAATAATATTTATTTATATTATTCACATTTATTTAGAATATTAGCTTGATCAAAATTCATTAATTTAGTTGGTTTTTCATTAAATTAGGCACAGTTCTAAGCATATAGCCATGGTCTTATAGGCCTAGAAGTTTGGAAGTTTGTTATCTTTCTCATTTTACTTGTCTATTTGCGCTTTTTGTATAGCCTTTAGGCCCACAGTTAAATCAAATGAACATGGTGGTAGCATCTGATATTAAGCTCTTTATTTAATCTATTCTCTAATGTTTTTACATATTTTTGGTAGGTCTGTTAAGAGTAAGATATAGAAAGATACATCACTTAAGATGTTTTTGGCTTTCTACTCGTGCACTAGTCGTCCATTTTCTGCTGTTGTAAAATAAAGGCCATCAAAAATTTAAACGTTTATATTTTGTTTACTCTACTGAAAGTAGCTGAATTAGTGCCTAATCGAAAAACGTTATCGATTCGTCACGATAAGAAAATTCTAGAAATTTCTGAGTCACAATAATACCGGAATATTCTGGAAGGCCACACTAGTCTATAAAAACAAGCCAGCACGCGACCAGGCAAACCGAGGTCAGAAAAACACTTCCTAGTAAACAAGGAACTTTCTGCGCTCGAAACAGCAAACTGCCGAACCAAATGTCTCTTTGGCTTGCACCAAGCAACGTCTACACCCCGTTCTCGCAGTCGCTGCCTTTGCTGGCAGCTCTAAGCGAATTAGACGACTTGCTGCTGCCGCACCACGACCCTCTGGTGCATCAGCTGAGGTCTCGCAGACCGAAACGGCCGCGCCAATGGACCCGATCAGTTGACCTGCGCGGCTTCCAGCACAACGAG
Organism: Macrostomum cliftonense; assembly: GCA_950096795.1. Lineage (NCBI taxonomy): Eukaryota > Metazoa > Platyhelminthes > Macrostomidae > Macrostomum > Macrostomum cliftonense. The sequence continues at coordinate 160,868 of CATNEM010000394.1, read as the reverse complement.
GTGTCCGTGAAGCGCGAAGGCCAGAAAATTCGCGTAGTGGCTCGCCACGAGGACGGCGAGGATGTCACTGAGGTCAAACGGACCATTGAAGTGCCTGATGAGATTGATGCTGAGAAGCTCAATAGCGGATTCACGCGCGACGGAGTTCTGCTGCTGCAGGCACCGTTCAAGGAGCTTCCTGAGCAGCAACTGCAGCAGCAGCAGCAGCAGCCGGGTGAAAAGACCGTTTGGGACGAGCTTCGCGAGCTGCTGCGGGCACCCGACATCAGCAAGGACTCCATGGGGCACATCGAAGAAGTCGAGGGCGGCGCCAAGCGATTCTGTGCCGAGCTGTCTGTTCGCGAATTCAAACCGGAGGAGATTCGAGTGCGTCAGCAGGGCGACTGCGTGCTGGTCGAGGCGGAGCACAAGGAGGAGGCCGCTGGCCAGCGGGTGCACAAGAAGCTCGAGCGAATCTTCCAGCTGCCCGAAGGCACCAAGCTGGACCAGGTGGTTAGCAAGCTCAGCCACGACGGCCGGCTGTGCATTCTGGCGCCATACGAGGCCCCGGTCGCTCAGGAGAAACCGGAGCTGAAGGATTTGCCGATGGAGACTGAGCAGCAGCCGCCTGCTGCAGCCGCTGCGGCTGTTGAAGGCGACGTAGCTGCCGCCAAGGAGGCCAGTTAAGCATTCGACTGGATGCATGTGTAATTATATACCGAGTCGTTGTGATAATAATAACTTTTCATGAGTTTATTAGGACGCATTAATTTCTTACATACATCATTGCTTCATTAGACTGGCTACTGTTTCTATTACATATATCTCTCGGTCAAACCTGTAAGATTTTATCATATACGAGCTGGCACTACATTTCTAATATATAAAATTTTGATTCAACGCCTCATTCACATTATATGCAAGTGTGTTCCATTTAAATTGCGCGCTTTATAGTAGCTCATTGAGACTTGTAAGCTTTGAGAAAATTCGAATCAAATTCGTTGCAAATTAGCATTCATTACTATATTATTATTAATTCTCTGTACGAAGTAATTCTCTATGCTTTACGAACATATACTTTTTCATTTAAAAGTATATTGAATCGGTTGATTAGTAATCGCGATTTCATTTTCATGTACCTGTATCAATAATTTCATGGTTTTTTCTATTATTTTTCTATTATTGCAAAAAATAATAAGCTCTGCACCCGGTGTCTATACAGGCCTAATTACATGCATCTATAATTACAGGGACAGTTGAATCTTTCAATGTCGTGAATTCAGTTGTCAATGATAGCATTTAAAAAATAATAAATATACAAATAATTAAACGCTGTTGCAAACCAAATCAGAGTAGTAATTTTTGTTTTTTAATTTGACTGCACTCGGTCTCTGCACTGCACTGCAGTTAGATGCTCAACAGCAACAGCAGTTAGCAGCAGGCAGCAGTAGAGAATTGTGAACAATTATTAGGACTGAGAAATTCTATCCAATATATGTTTGTGCTTTTTAAAAAAACTGAAGACATGTAGAACCTTATAAATAAATTTCAGACAAGAAAGAGGTTACCTTGTAACTGTAGGACGAAGACGAAGCTTAATTATCTAAAGAAAAAAGAATATACCCTAAAATATGCATGTACGCGCAACGTACTATACTGAGAGCGATTTTTTCTCGAACAGCTCTTATTTTGCATCTTTTTTATTTTATAAATGCTACTGTTTTTTACTTTAATTTTCAACATACTGTTTGTTTCCTGAGATATCCTGCAAGGGATTAAAGTTGTTAGTTTTGTTAAACCTAAAATAACTTTTAAAGTTAGATGTTCTTGGAATGGGTTTGAAGTCCTAAAAACACACGAAAAACATTTTTTCTCTTCGACTCTTCGTAGGCTGTTTTTCGATATGCAGGTAATAAATTTATTAATCTGAAACCAAATTACGAAACGCAAGATACCTAGCTTATAATAAATAACAAAGAAACGAAATCGTGATAAAAATATTTTGTTTAAACTTTGTAACAATATGCTTAAGTCACTTTAGTAAATGTTGTTTCGTTAATAAGTTGGCTATATCATAGTCATTGATTTTTTCAGCAACTCTAGTCTTAAAAATCTATTTCACTATAAAGTGAAAATGTGTCAAAATACAAAAATGGAAAATTGTGTAATAAATACTTCAGTTGTATTTTATAGTGGGATTTTTTCATCAAATAAGAGACTATTTAGTGACAGCTTAATGGATGGTTTGGCTACTATATTAGAACTACAATTGATGTTGAATTGGGTCCAATAATTAGGCTATAATTCCTTTGCCTATGATTAATATCTAGTAATGTAGGCCATATGCTTTTTTAGTCACAACCATTTTGTCCTCAAAGAAATAGTTGATTTGACAAATGTTCCACAATTGTGTACCATTAACGCCAACCATGAACTAGTCAAGGACTAGGTCTTGAACAAAGCTACTGCAAACTAATTTAGGATATATATGGCTAGCAAGATTTTGAAAACTTGTCAAGAATTGTTCAAGAATTGCTCAAATGATTCATTTTGTTTTCTAGTTAATGATTTAAGCTATTTTCTTAAAGCAGTAATAGCTACCTTTATGATTAACATATATAGTGTGACGTAAATCACAAGCTGAGTTCTTTAGGAATATATTTGCTATTTTAACAATAGAGAGCGCAATCTGAATTCTTTAGCTACGAGCATAGAAAGTGCGAGAGCGGTATAGCGCAAGAGCGGGAGAGAGCAAGAGAGCGAGCGGGAGGGAAGGGTGCGTGGCTTTTACACATTTAAACGTTTAAATACATATTAATTTCATGGAAACAAACATTATAACAAAATAAATTATAAAACCTTGATTGACTCCATCACACCCGCCTCCGTACTGAAAAAGGCAGGTGGAGCTACTTTAAGTAAGGCAAAGGAATATTTTACTGACAACAAGGAAGGTCAAAATTAGTACAATTAAATAATTTTAAAAATATTGCTTCTTACATTGTATGAGCGCAGTATTGAAACGATAACAATGTACAATGAAATATCAAATTCGATTATATTAAGTATAATGACGAAAAAAACGAGAACAGAACAAAGTGCCGCAAAATATTTGTTTGATTATTTTTTGTTTTGCACAGAGGCGCAACTAGGAAATAAAAGCAACTGCAATGCAGAGGGAATGAATTCAATTCAATTGGCAACTCGATGCTCAATGCTGAAACCGCAATCCGACCTGCGCGCGGCTGCAAGGCAAACCCTCCGGTCAACACACGCACACACGCGGCAGGCACACACTAGGCTACCCCAAGAGAGAGAGGGGAGAACACAGGGAAGAGGACGGGCAGGAACGACAAAGAGGATGCCGAACCAAACCCCGACGTGACTTGCATCCAGGCTGGCAGACCAGCACACAGCAGCGGTGCCACAGAGGCACTGCACGAGCGGCGCTACACACAAAGCACACGCAAAAAAACAAGAAAGAACGACAATGAGAGTACAAAAAAATGAGGCGGCACAAAAAAATGCGGAATGACGAAAAGCACGCGAAGCAACATAGCAGCTCTGACTAAACTTCAGACTTCAAGATTCCGACATCCATCAGCCAGCGTCGGAAGCGAGCCGGTTTCTGGACTGTTCTACCAGACCTGGTCGTGTAGCCAGCCTCAGCAGCTGGCGGCGGCTGCTCAACCTCGACCACTGGATGATCAATAGGCCCTGGTTGCTCTGCTACTTCTGCCTGCTCTGATGCTGCGCTGTCAGACGTGTTTGGACTGCCTGAGCGCGAACTCGAACTTTCGTTTGTCACCTCTTCCCCAGCTGACCCTGGCGGCGCTACAGATTCTGTTTCAGCTACAGCCTGATCGTCGGCTTGTTCAGGGACCAGCGCTACCTGGTCACTCTCTTCTGTTGCCGGCTCCGCGGGAGCGGTTTTAACCTCCGCCTCATCCACCTGAGGAACCGTAACCTCTGACGGGGCGCTTAACGCAGCAGTGGCTGGCGGCGGGTTCTGCTCTCCGCACACATCTGATATCCCCGAACTGGAACCTGGCCAAGGTCGCTGTGCACAGACAGCTGGGGGTTGATACACGGGTTGGGCCATAGACAGGCTCTCAAGTGAGTCGAGCCAGCCTGACTGGCGGTCACCCTGACCGAGCCTGGACGACGGCAGCCGTGCAGCTGTTTGCACGCCATATCGGTCTATCACCTGATAGGACAATTTGCGCACGCATCGCTTCATGCGGTCCACATTATAAACATTGTGGCTCGGATTAGGAACTTTTTCGTACGGATTTATGCGACTGAATTCTGGAATTAGCCTATAATTGCGTTCTGATAATTTTTGAATGACCTTGTACGGTCCTAGCCAGACTGCAGTGTCTAATCCTTTGTGATTAGGGTTCAAAACCCAGACTAGCTCGCCTACTTCGAAATTTGAGTGGATTGCGTTACGGTCGTAGTATTTCTTCTGTCTCGCCTGAGCTTTGCCCCGAATGTGGCGAGCCATAACTGAGACTTCAACTAAGGACTTGTGCAGATAGTGAGCATAGCTCTCTGGTCTGTAGTGATCTTGACGCGGAGGATTATAGACCAAGTCTAAAGGAAGATTTAATTCTCGGCCGAAGAAGAGTTTAGCCGGGGAGAAACCAGTCGATTCGGCCACCGTAGCACGGATTGAGAGCGCTGTCAATCTCGCGGCCAGGGGCCAGTCCAGCTGTCTTTCGAGACACACAGCTCTAATCTGGCTCTTGATGGTTTGAACCATGCGCTCGGCTTTCCCGTTCGCCTGGGGTCTTCTCGCAGTGGTGCGCAACATGTCGATCTCAAGCAAGCGGGTAAGCTCTCTCATCACCAGATCACCTGGTTTATAAATGCGGTACCGTTGTCTGTAACTAACTGCTCCATGGCTCCGTACCTGGCTATCCATTCGGACAGCAGCACGGTGGCTGTAGTCTCGGCTGAGACATCAGCTACAGGGGCAATCTCAACAAATCCTGTGAAGCGGTCGACCATGACGAGGAGATACCTCAGACCACTCTGTTCGGGAAACGGGCCAGCATGATCGACGTGTACAACCTGATTTGGGAATCCAGCTAATGCTGGTTGCATTGGCTCTTTGTTCTTCATTTTACATTTTTTCGTTCGAGCGCAGATTTCGCACTCAGCTAGGATACCTCGCACATAAGTTTCTAGGTCGGATATTTGAAATCTGGCTTTGATAGCTTGAGTAGTCTTTGAGACTCCACAGTGATTTAATTCGCGATGATATCTAGCTACTAGCTCACTAATGTCTGCACTTTCTGGTATGACAAGAACTTTGTTTGATGGCTTATTTTTCTTGGCTGGCTTTTGTCGATAAAGCAGCCCTTGCTCGACTGTTAGCTCGTCGAGCTGCGCCCAGAGGGCACGCATCTCTCTGCTACATCCCTGTAAATCAGCCTTAGCTGGCTTTTCGCATGTCCCTTTCACAGTAGCTATGAGTTGTGCAAGATCGACACACGAGTCCTGCGCTTCACGAACCCACTCGTCTCGAAGAGTATCGGATTCGCTTTCGCTAGTGCCATGAGTTGCGGAAGAAGTTGATAATTGCGCGTCACAATCTATGGAAGGTTGATTGCGGTTAGGCAAGTCAACTGAAGGTTCAGTATTGGTCAGATTCGAACAGCTTTGCTGCTCGGCATGATCACCTGACCCGATCTTCAGGCTAGCCTCAGTTTCAGGCTCAGTCTGGCAGCCGATCTCGGCTGTAAGAGAGCGGAGCTCGATCTGGCAGGCTACAGCACTGGATGCAGGTGGCAGTTTGTCTTCTGAATTAGTCTGCCTTTTTGCCTGAAATTTCTGCTGAAATTCCGGGATTGCTGAACACGAAGGGCAGTCAAAGTGATCCGCCCGAAACCGCGGGTTTCTGCTGAGCACATCGGCGTTTACGTGAGAAGTGCCGGGACGGTGGATCACCTTGAAGTCGTATTCTGCCATGCGCTCAAGAGTGGACTGCTGAATTTTGAAATCGTAAAGCTCAATGGTTGTTAGCCACTGTGCCAGCATGCCTGTGGCGTGCTTCTTGGAATGCAGCCACTGCAATGCTGCTGCATCTGATCGAACGACAAAGGGCTTGTCTAACAGATAGGTCCGAAAGTGTTCTAACATTAGCACTAGTCCCAGCAACTCTCGCATCGTAGCGCAGTAGTTGCGCTGGCTAGACGAAAACTTTTTTGATGCGTAAGCGATGACATGTTCTTCTCCAGCTGCATCTTCCTGACTGAGCACTGCACCGACGCCTTCCAAGGAGCTGTCGCAATCGAGCACGAATCCTCGACTGCCTGGAGACATGTCTGGGTACGCCAACACAGGCGGAGAGCACAAGTTTTTCTTTAGCTCGGTGAAAGCTCGGTCGTGAGGCTCCAGCCACTGAAATTTCTCAGATCCACGGGCAAGTGCGTACAGAGGAGTCGCGATTATAGAAAATCGGGGCACAAACTTACGGTAGTAATTTGCAAACCCCAAGAAGGAGAGTAGTTGCTTCTTATCAACCGGCCGTGGCCACTCCTTGACTGCTTGAGTCTTAGCCGGATCCGCTTCGATCCCCTTCGCAGAGACGATGAATCCAAGAAATCGAACTTTCTCCTGGAATAGCTCGCACTTTGTTGGCTTCACCTTCAAATTCGCTTTCCTCAGCTGCCACAGCACCAGCGCTAAGTTTGCTATCATCTGATCATTACTCGAAGCTTTTATGATGATGTCGTCCAAATAGATCAGGCTCACCTTCATCAAGAGCGGTCTAAAGATTTTGTGCATCAGTCTTGCGAAGGTTGCTGGTGCAGTTTTGATGCCGAAGGGTACTACTTTCCAGCGAAAGGTTCCCTGAGGGCAACTGAAGGCTGTGATATCACGATCTTGTTCGCGGATTCCGACTTGCCAATAGGCCGATGTCAGATCTAGACTTGAAAAGACTGTTGCCTCTGCGAGGCTGTCAAAAGATTCTTCTATTAGCGGCAGCGGAAACGAGCATGGCTTAATAAGCTTATTTACAGACCTGTAATCGATGCACAGCCTCTGCGTGCCGTCTTTTTTCTTGACTAACACAATCGGCGATGACCACTCTGCGTCGCACTCCTCGATTACCCCCTGCTCAATCATCTGCGTGATCTGTCTGTCAAGGAACTCCTTCTGCGCGGGAGTAGTGCGACGGGATGGCAGTGAGACTGGGCGGCAGTTTTTATCTGTCAGTTCGATTGGCATTTCGAGTAAATCTGTCTTACCTAAATCTGAATCCGACTGCGAGATCGAACTCATGAAATAGTTTAGTAGTTTTAGTGTGGTGTTTAGTTGTGTCTGTGTGAGATTAGTTTGATCTAGGCGGAACTGCTTCATCAGCCAGGCAGCTGTGCCCTTGTCTGGCGGTGGGAGCTTTGCGAGTTTGTTGTTAAGTTGTGATGCACTGTCTATGGTGAAATCTTTCTCTGTGAGGCTGGTTTTCGCCATGACTTCATCTGTACCTAGCTCTGTAAACGAGGCTATCTCTTCCCCCTTATTTATACTAGCTGGCTCCTCACTACTGTTTAGCACTCGAACTAAAACGTGGCTGGTTTCGCTAACCCTATCGATTGATTTGGCTACAATGCATTCTGAATCTGTGCTGAATAGTTTTGATGAAATTATGCCGCTAACCTTTTGACCTTGGTCCTGAACGCAGCTTGGCACAAGCGTCTCAGATCTTGGTGGCAAAGTCACGCTACAAGCTGCAGTCACTCGGCGCATTCGGAAAACACCCTGGTCACCTTCTATGGTCGGAACTGGTTCACCGGCTACGGTGACACGGCCATTGACGAAGTCGAGATTAGCTTGAAAGTTGCGCAAAAAGTCCATGCCCAGGAGGGCCTCAGCAGTTGATTCCTCAGTAACTAGAAATGACTGCTCATTCCTCAGCTTGCCTAGTTTCACTTCACAACGGAGAGCGCCTAAAATCTTAGTTTGTGAGCCGTTGAAAGCCGTGGCTGCGGCCACTTGGCGGGCTGGTGTGAATGTGTTATTTATTGTATCAGCTGCTATTAATCGCTCCATCGTGCGTTTTCCCATAACACTGGCGTTAGCCCCTGAATCAAGGCAGCCCATGAGAGTGCTGTCGCCAACTTTTAGCTGCACGAAAAAACTTGATTCGAGTTTGTACTCCTCCCCAGCATCGGACTGAGCACAGTGAGCTCCTTTTGGCTGGAATCTCACATCGCATGCTTGATCATGATTTTTTCCTGGGTCGGTCTGACGCTGGAAGCTCACTCGAGTCCCGACTATTTGGTGCTGCTCTGCGAGCTTCCTTAGAGGTAGCGATAGCTCACTTGAGTGAACGAATAGCTGTTCCTGAAGCTGATCGGACTGAATAAACCCGTACTTTGTTCGCCAAATAGCAATAGTGCCTGATTCCCCAACTCGCTGATTTGTGTGCTTGTAGTGTTCATAGCTACCCCTGGACTTATTAGAGTCTGTCTTCAGTGGTGCAGGACAGTCAGCTATAAGATGGTCTTTGGCGCCACACCGGTAGCAAGGCTTGGGCTTATTTTTGCCCCTTGGCTGTGCGTAGGCGTGATTCTGACCCCGAGCACTCGCTGCAGCCAAGTTGGTGTGTACTTTTTGCGTATTCGAGGCGTCACCTGAAGGTACAGAAGTTTGATGCTGCCCTGTCTGCTGCCTGTGGATCACCTCTTGCTGTTGATGAACAAGTTGTTCTAGCTCCTTGACACGGCTCTCAAGATTAGTCTGCTCGCTGTGGACAGCTCGGACGGGCGCAGTAACAGGCGGCCGAAGAAGCTGGTGAACGCCGATGAGCTCCTTTGCTCGCTGCAGAAGGTCAGCTGATTTGACCTGATTTGGTCTTTCCTGAACCCACAGCAAGAGCCTCTCGGCTAAGGATTTGTCCTTCAAACCGTAACAGAAGCGAGCACGAATCAGTGAATCTGCTTCTGTGGCAGACAGCGAAGCAGCATGGGCATAGCGGGTCAGTCTGTCAAAGAAGTCTGGAGTGGACTCGATCTCGCCCTGCTGGGCCGCAATCAGCTCCATGTAACTTCGCTCTTTCAGATTCGCATCAGTGTAGCGCGTGCGCAATGCTTCTAAGGCGCCGTGACAGCCTTTACTGCCGAGCTGGTTAGCCAGAAAGAATTCCTGACACTCTGGTGCCAAGACAGAAAGCAAGACGGCAAGCCGCTGTTCGTCCGGAATCTGATGGGCTGCTAGGTAGGCAAGAAACTGAGCTTCCCAGATGGTGAAATTCATTCCAGCGCTGTAAGACTGTGGCGGTCGTAACCGGACAGCACTGGAACCTGTCTGCGGCCTTTCTGTCTCTCTAGGTTTCGGACTGTTGACGGATGACAGAGTCCGCTCGAGAAGCTGCTGCAGAGAAGACAGAACTGACGTCAAGGGCGCGCCAGCCGACTCAGCAAGCTCACGTTTAACGGGCTCAACTGCAGCTGCAGCTGAGTGCCCAGCAGCAACATCAGCTTCCTCCCCTGACAGACCAGGCGGTGCTTGCTGCATCTGACCTGTTTCGGACATGCCTGACTCGAAAGTGATAAGGATGAAGAAGAAGAGGCAGAAGAAGGAAACGTCAGAGTAAAGAAATGGCAGACACGCAAATGTTCGACGGGGGAGGGAATCCCGGGCGACCTAAAGTCCTACTCACGCAAACCCCCCAAAAGCTAACCGTCGAACAGAAGGCCCTAATGCACAAGACCGGAACGCTCACCCTGTTAACCACGCCGGCAAGCCGGAGAAGTCCAAGGAGAGCTGCAAATGCTGAGCTGTCAGTCGCAGATGATTGGTCAGGCAGTCGTGCACTCCGCAGGTGTCTGTCCAGCTGCCGAAGTCGTCGAACCGTCGCAGAAGCTGTCCAGCAGTCGCAGTGTCCTCGTTGTCTCGCCCTGACTGAATTTCGCTGATGCTGGTGCTGAAGAGTTGGCACAAGGCACTGAGCCACAGAAGAGCTGACGAGTTGGCGTTGAATCTGTGCGATGTTGAGGCGCGGCGATAAGACGAGATGCTGAGCGGTGATAGGCACGATGAGGCCTTGGCGGCTAGCAGACAACTTTCGCTCAGACTGGCTGAAACTTGCAGAGCGATTCAGACAGTAAGTTGGGCCGGCTAGGGGAGAGGCGGCGCAGACTGGTTATTTTCTCAAGTTTAATCCGCGAAACTTGAAAATAGCTCAAACAGCTCAGAAGCAGTCGACCCTGGGGTGGCGTGAGTCGTGTGATGTTTATGCAGAGCCGAGGGCATGTGATGATGGCGTGGGGGTAGGCTGGTATGAATTGCAGTGGCGCCTGCTAGCTCTGGTTGGGGTGGTTGGCTGTAAAAACTTGTGCTGAGTCACGGCAGCTCTAAACAGGTTCTCGCTTAGCTCAGTTGGAGTTCTCTCGTACTCAAGTGGTGGGCTGATTTTTCACTTGCAGTTGTGGCTGAATGAGAATGATGATGCTGGTTACAATAACAGGCTGAACTGATGTGATGATGGCGAAGATGATATCTCGGTGGGACCTCCAAAATTTATGTGACGTAAATCACAAGCCGAGTTCTTTAGGAATATATTTGCTATTTTAACAATAGAGAGCGCAATCTGAATTCTTTAGATACGAGCGTAGAAAGCGCGAGAGCGGGAGAGAGCAAGAGAGCGAGCGGGAGGGAGGGGTGCGTGGCTTTTACACATTTAAACGTTTAAATACATATTAATTTCATGGAAACAAACATTATAACAAAATAAATTATAAAACCTTGATTGACTCTGTCACAATAGCCATTAAGAAATTGCTTTAACTTTAAAGTTTAAAGAAGAATATTTTAATGAAGAACAAGAATAAATATTTTGTCTTAGCACAAAAATTCTTTCTTAAAGTTGAATACAACTTTATCAATATTGACTTAAGGAAAAAAAATTTTAATTGTATTGGAAAAAACAGATTATATTAATTGTTATATATATATATTTTTGTATTTGGAAAAACTGCTATTGATATTGGTAATGATGAAATACTATAAAAGGTCATTATTATTAATATATAAAAAGTGCAGACAATATACAAATTTGTTATAATGCAGGTATAAATAATTTTAATATATTCCTGGTATTGTGCTGGTGTGGTCACCAATGTAATATTTTAATTTTGGGAGTTAAATAAATAAATTTTTAGCAAATTAATATTTTTTATTTATGTTCAAAAATGGTCTAGCAAATGGCTATAGGCAAGAATGGCAATAGTGACAAAAATGATGATAACTAATGTCTAAAAGGGTGAAAGGCTTCTCAAAGCAATGAAAGTATTTTAATATTTGTTTTCAGTGTTTTTTGTTTCAAATTTAAACTCTTTGTTACAGCAATAAAAATCAACAAAAACTTATTTTTTTAACTTCAACAATCACTGAATACAAAATATTATTATTCATTTTTAGGTAACAATTCCATTTTTTAACAAAATTGCATTTTTTGGACATAAATATGCCTATCACAAAGATAAAAGTGGAGCTAAAATATAGCTAGAATAGGATTGCCACAAATATTAAAATTGCATGCATGGCCTACACCCTATATGTCTATTTGCACTACTAACAGTAGAAATGAGAGAATTTCAATAGAAAACCCAGGTTCAATCATTGAAGTTAGAAAATAAGTGTTTGTTAGTTTCTACTGCTACAAAAAATAGTTTTAATTTTAAACAATTAAAAACACAGTCAATAAGTACCACTGTAAAAGTTTAAAAACAAATAATAAAATACTTTTATTGCATTTAGGAAGTCTTTTGCCATTTTAGACACCAGTTGTTGCCATTTTTGCTATTGCCATTTTTGTTACTGTTGCCATTCTTGCCACCACCCTAGCAAACATATCCAAATTGATAAAGTTATTGAGTTTCTTCCTATATATATATCCCACAATTTGCAGAAAACAGTGCAAGTAATTTCAAATATCATATATAACATAACAAAAATCTTGAACTATACAAATTATACCAAAATCCATTTTTAGAATTCTTGGCCACAAACCCTTCTAGCCATAGCCATATTGGCCATATCCCATTTTAGCCAACATTCAAATTCATTTTCATTCATTTTCATTTTTTCATTCTATTAGTTTTTTATACTTCATATGTTAAAAAAATTATAAGTACAAATTCTGTTTATTAGTCCATAAGGATTTTAATACACAGAGGCATTTGTGCAAAGGTATTTTTATATATAAATATTATTTAATAGTTAATTTTTTATTACAAACAGACGTTGAAAAGAAAAAAAGTAGCAATAGATATGCAAAGCAAGTGCAGATTGCTTTTGCATCAGTTTTGGCAGCATAATCAAATGACTCCACCATATCTCATAGTTGTGGCCAAAAAGGCATATAGCCAAAATGACTGGGATTCCCATGATCACTTTTGCTATAATTAATTTCATTACTATATTTGTATCATAGTCACTATAGTCACTTTATATTATTGATTCTTTTAAGTATCTTGCTATTTTTATAATTTATAAGTTTCTTTCTTGATAGTATCTGGACAATGCTAAGTAACAAATATAGCATTCCTTCAGTTTACAGTCATTGTAGTAACACACACTAGTTTTCAATCCCTATGTATTTTTCCATTGCAGTTACCATAGCTTGCCTGAAAGAAACAGAAAATAAAAAATAGTTTTATTAGTTAAAAATTTTTGTTAAATTCTTAGCTATATATTGGTTGAATTTCTTGTCCTCAAAATATATATCTATAACAGTTTACAATCATTTAAAGTATAGCAATACATATTGTTATTATTATTAATAATTATTATAATTACCTAATACTTACATTTATTATGATTATAATTATAAGTATAATAATAATAATTATTATTATTATTATTATAAATTGAAGCTATTTAAAGGGTTAATTTTGATATTTCATATTCCTACACTATGAGACTTAATGAAGAGCCAATCCTATATATCCACTTGGTTTTCCAATCATTTAAAAAACAGCATTAAATGTAAATTATTGTAAACTAAACTGGATATAAAAGGATGCATAAACAATTCTTCCATCAACATTTCAATAACATTTTGAATTACTTCGTTGCTGTTCATTTTTTAAATTAAGGATTAAAGAAAAATACAAAAATTGGTATAATATTTTTGTTTGCTTGCAAATGTTGTAGGGCTGTTTTTACTTATTCTTAATAATGTCACTAAAGCTACTACTATTGATGCTGACACCTTTTCTAGGAAATTCCTAATTAACAATTCATTAGCCAGGTAGCATGTTAAATGTCTAGTAATAGTGTCTTTATCTACTGGGCCAAGCAGCAAACCCAGTCCAAAATTAGGGTTGTACCTTAATTAGAAGGTTGCACCATGATTATCCACTCTAATTTCTAGCCCTATTTCTTAATATTTCAAATTTTTCTCTTGCACTGTGATGGTTTATCTTACTTTCTATTATATTTCCATTGTGGATTATTACCACAATTTCTGTGATCAAGGAATGCCACAAATATTACTATGTTACTGCATTCATTAATTTTAAATTATAAAAAATTATGCTTTACCTATTTTTTTAATTTAAGGCAAGATTTGCTGAAGGTGTTAAAGGCTTTAAAAATAACTTTTAGATTTCAAAGCTAATATTCTTCAGCACAAATGAATAGTAGGGCACTTATAAAGATTAAGTCAGGTTATTTTTTATAGGAAATAAAAACAATGTAGGAGTCACAAGTTCATATATATTTATGTCTTTTTCTCATATTTTTAGTTACAAACAAAAATTTACAACAAATGTGCAAATGATGTAAAAAAATTTACTATATACAAAAGTTGTTTAATAGTTTACCAGTAGCTTTATATACATTTTATTAGTGCTTTATCTAGAAAGTGCTTTTATAGTTGGATTGGTTTTATTTATTAAGCGTATTAGAAAGAGCTTTTCCCCTGGTCGAGATCTGTCAAATTTTGTCTGTCAATTTCATTTTCGATTCCCTTCCTCTTGATTTTGTTGCTTCAATGCGGACGCTGGCACCATCAGAGCTTCGTAGCGGCTCGCCACCAGGCTGTAGCGCTGGCTGATGTTGGCCTCCCACACAGCGAATTCAATGTGCCTGCGTTGGCGAGCTTCTTTAACATCCGACGCTCTCTGCCGCGCCTTCGCTAGAGCTGCCTCGGCAGCGGCCGCCTCTTCCGCTGCTTCGTCTACAATTTCTTGCTCTTTCAAATTGGCATTAGCTACTCTTGTTTCAGTAGACATCCTTGATCAGTTCTATTAGTTCTTGCTGCGCTGTCTATGCCGACTGCAATCGCTTTAATCTGCAGTTTAATTTATAACAGCATGTTTCTCTATGCAAAAAAACAACTGACCGTTTCCTTCCCCCCTCTGCGTCCTATTGTTCTTCTCATCAATCTAATTCCCATGTCTTTCTGTATCTCTCTCTCCCTATTTCCCTATCCCTGAACAGCTTTGCCCCGGGAGTTTAGCTATGTTGCCTCTGACTGTACACGCAACGGATGTCAGTTGTTTAAGAACTGTTCTTTTTTTATTATTCTATAATCAGCGCGCACTCTGCTTCACATCCTGTATGGCTGTATTTCTACTTCCCTCTCCGACTCTTTCCCTCAATCTAGCTAGGGCTGTGTTGCCAGCCATGTTTCAAACTGCCTATTCAACTTGTGCTTGATTGAGTTTCTGTTGCTATTAAAATACTTCGAAATTCTCGAAGAGAAATGTAGGATTGTACTTTTCAGCTATTGATTTGTGTATTGTAGCTTTTTTTATTTAATAGAATGTATCAATCAAAGGTCACTAGTTGCTTTAAAAATAGGAGGCGTCATTTTCATTGCTTTATTGTTGCTTTAGCTCTATTTCTTTAGTATTTATTTTTGTACTCCTAAAATTTCGTTACAAAATGTCAGACTTTTAAGACTTCAGTATTCCTTGAGCAAAAAGTACAGTTAGCCGTCTATTTAAATAAAAAGCTCGTAATAAATAATGAATGCTAGTTGTCTGTACAGCTGCTCAGTCCTGACGGGCTGTAGGGGCCGCAACGCCCACTCTAAATTTTCCCAACTCAAACTGGTACCCGATCTCAGCTGGGTGGACTTTAAATATAATTTTTTAGCTTTAATCTACCTGATTTAGTTCCTTAAACCTTGAATAAAGCCTGCCCACTCCAACCATCTCCAGCCAATCAGTCAGCCTCAGTGATGGAGCCAGGCCAGACTCCCAAGCCGGGCGTAGCACCGCCCCCAAAACTGCACGCCGTGGTTTACATTTGCGGCGACTGTCACAAGGAGAGCGAAATCAAGGCCAAAGAGGTGATCAGATGTCGCGAGTGCGGCCACCGGATTATGTACAAAAAGCGCACGTCTAGAATGATTGTGTTCGATGCCAGATGAGCCGTGGTATTTTAGTCGGCCATTGTTCGGTTTCTATTCGGCATTTTCGCTTCGTTAGTTAATTCAGTTACTATGAAAACGGTGTCAAGTTTTATTTTAAATCAGCTCATAATAAACGCAGTTTTTTTAATTCAATGTGAGAAGCTAAATATAATTTCATTTAACACGAAATCTTGACATCGAGCAGCTAAAAAAGTCATTTAATAACGTTTCTTTTTGCCAAAAAACCCAAGCGTGTTACTTTGAGTAGTAGACTATGTACATTTAATAACTGGCGGTAAATGCGTCGTCAATTACAGGGTACAACTTTTAATTTCATGTATTATTATTTGATCTCTATTTTACGAACACACTTTGTAAATTTTGACAAGTTCTAGAAGGACGAGCGTATCTGGTGCATCATATTCATAACAGCATTTAATTCTTTAAAAAATCCTGCTAATAAGTTTCATCCAACGGTTTTTTGTCTATGTAAATATTATAATGCCACTAAATTTTATGTATTCATACAACACAGCAATTTTCGACTTTTAAGTTCGATGTTGACACAAGAACATCGTAAGTATTACATGTAGAACGTGCCAGGTTTTTCCTTGTATTGACGTTCAGTACTGAGCATTATCGTCAGTATTGCGCATCCATAAACAGTTAGACCGAATTAGCTGCAACACGAAATTTCAAACTGTACGCGTACACTAAATTTTTTAAAATTACTAAAATATCGATATAATGCAAAAAGCTAGCGCTCCATTACATCGACAGAACAATCGATTTGCTATAACTTGCTGCAAAAATAAACAATTTAGACAGAATTGGTGCACAGCCGCAGCTACCAGTGTGGCGCCTGACAGCTGTGTGCAGCTGTCCCCCGTCGTGACGGGCTGTAAGGGGCCAGGACCCACCCTAAATTTTCCCAGCTTACAAAGATTACCAATTTCAGCTGGGTGGAGTGAAACAATGCGGGATAAATTGGCCCGCTTGCATTGCACAAATTGTCTTCTGGAGCTGTCGGTCTAACCGACTACCTTCCATGCAGTAATAAGATGGCCTAGCCAGTAAGGTTATGACTGCCGCGGCAAAACGCATCATTAAAATGTATATATTACGTAGATCATTGTATGCAATCGCGTATTTTAGCCAGTATCAAACTTCCGGATAGCAAATATTGTTCCTCTGATGCGAGCTACGAACATGTTACGGTAAAACTCAGAGGATACACATAGTTTAATAGCATATTTCTTTAAATTTTATAAATATACTTTAATTTAAATGACTTAGAATTAAAAAGGAAACAAAATTATTTAAATACACAGAAAATAGCTTATATGTTTGTTTTAACTTTTCATTGCTAGATACGCTGGACAAATTCAACTTAGACTAAAATGGTTAATATGTGCAATGTAACCGTATTCGATACATAGAAATCTGTTGAATGTATTCGATAAGATTATATTTTATTGTGTCTTACTTTGTCTTAAACCGGCATTTTAGTTTAAAACATCTAGCCGTAATGATTGAACCAGGAGAAGGTCTTTATTGAGCGGAGCGTGTATATTAGTGACGACTTATTTATCTAGTGGAAAAAATTGCACTCAGCAGTTTTTAATATCTAATTGTCTGTAACGATTCGCATAATTATTGCGGAATAAAATAGTGATTTCATTAATTTAATGGAAACTTGCATGATGATATTTTCTTAAGTCTATTTCAAAGACTCTTAAGTTAATTTTTTGCTAAAAAACAATTTATCAATTAAATAATATCAAATAGAGTAGAATAGAATAGACGCTTCTTAAAAACTCCAAGTATTTGCAAGCATTTTTAGACAATATTTTAATTAACCTGTAATGTAATAAAAAGGCAACAGGCATGGCACTAGTTGAAAAACATTTTAATATGTTATGCTAGCCTTACTATTTCTCCTTAAATGTGTCCCCTATAAATATTTTTAGAGGACCATTTATATAAAATTCTTAAAGTATGTTATAAATTTTTTAAAGTATTATAATTCATGCATGTTTTTAACGACTTTTGTTAATAGAATTTTAATTATAAATGCATTTTAACTATCAGAAAAGCAGTCCAGAAAGTTAGCTAGAAAGACAAAAAAAATAAACAGTCTTAAATATTATGAAATTATTGCAGTCAAAATTTCTAGGACATAAACTGGGTATTTATTCGATAGCTAAAATATTAGGCATTTGTAGAATTAGTTGCTTATTCAGTCTTCTGCCACCATAGCTTTTTATAAATTTTGGTAAGAAGTATTTGTTGGAACGACTTATTAAGTTATTTTGTTAATAATATACGAGTACATGTGTTCATAACAAAATCATATTTTTTAACCGAAGTGGAATAATTCAGTGACTCAACTATTCTACAGATCATTTGTGCCAACGATGGGAAAGAAAAAGAAGGGAGGCGGCAAGAAGTCTAAAAAGTCGGCACGGGCCCAGTCTGGCGCCGCTGGTTCAGCTGGCGCCGGCGCCAAATTAGCGCCAGCACTGCCGGACAAGCGGGATCAGGAGGCGAAGCTGCGCCAATTGAAGGATCTTCAAAAGCGCGTTAGCGGACTTCAGCGTCGGTGCGACGAACTCGAGCTCTTGAACGAGCAGCTGAAGAGCAAGCGAGCGACAGTGTCAGGTGACATGGAGGAGATCACCGAGTACCTGCGCGGTAGAGTCAGCGAGAAAACCAGCACCTGCGCCGAGTTGCAGGAGGAGCTGCGCGCCCTGCAAGAGGCCTATGAGAAAGATCAGAAATCCTACGAGGAGAGAATGGAAAAGCAGAAAAAGGAATTTCGCGAAACAAAGGAGCAGCTCGAGCAGGATGGTTTCACGTTGCGTGAGTTTGTCAAAAGATTTTAATTAATTCGTATCTCGAAATATTCTTAAGGTGCGAAAATAAAATTCATAAATAAGATAATTGAATCCCAGTTTTTTTCTGTCCATCCATGAAAGAAAATCACCCTAGCTCATTGGATAACTATGGGATTTCAATCCCACAGAGAGCAAGCTGACCACTCTGGACGAGTACCGAATCCAGAAGGAAGAGATGAACGAGAAATTTCAAGAGATGGATGAGAAAATGAAGCGTCAGCAGGAGATTCACAAGGAGGAAATCTACATGCTGGAGCGAGAGACGGTCGTTCAGAAGGACTCCCTTCGAAAGGAGATGATCGAGAAGGTGAACGACGTGGCCGCGGAATTCCGCAAGGTATCAAACAGGCAGATGGCCGAGACAACGCGAAAGACAATCGAGGAGAACGCCGCTCTCAACCGGCAGCTGGGATCGCTGAGCGAGAAAATCACCGCCCTCATTGAGGAGAACGACAAAGTCAAAGCTAAAGAGAAAGAGCAGCAGCGGGAGATCGAGGTGCTCGAGGCCATCGAGAAGGAGATGCTAGCCAAGACTGCGAGCTCCTTGAAGGTGAGTTGGCGTCTCGTAGATAACTATGCTAAATCAACCCATAATGCCTCGGAGAAAAGTGCAAACAAAAAGCTTCTTACATGCGAGAGCTATTCAGCCCTTTGCAATTTTTATTAAACCACGTGAGCAATTTAAAAGTACTTGAATGAATACGCCAAATAAAATAAAAAAGTATTCGCTACTCCGAAATTTAAAAAACTTTCGAATGAGCTGAAGAAAGATTAAACATGAGACTAATATAAATTGTTGAATTGGTGAAAAGGAAACTAAAAACAATACACCGTAACAGGGAGTGGGGTGGTTCGCCACGGCGTGAGGTGGATGCTTTTGAGGTGGGTAGAAATTCGCTTTAGCTAGCCAATCATAGATTGCAGAAGGTCTGAAAGTGTAGCGTGCAAAGCTTAGCCCAGATAAAGCACTTTTAGGCTTTGGGGACAGTTGTGTTGTCAGTTCCTGCGCCAATGTAGCTGGGCTTCAGCGCTGTCAATAGTTCCTGATCTGCCGAGTCCAGTTCTTGCTCACTAAAATCAAACAGCATCAGCTTGTCGTTGGGCAGACGCTGGCGTCGCAGATCGTCAAAGAACGGATGCGCCAGAGCTCGGAGCGGCCGAATCCGAGCAGCTGGTTGATAGGTCAACAGGCGGCACAGCAAATCCAACAGTTCAGGTGGCGTGCCAACCGGGAAACTAAGCTGAGGATCCGGTGACACCAGCGGCAGTGCGAATTTCTCGTAGACCGGATTCATAGCCAACAGGTCGCGTTCGGTTGGCGTGCCCAGCACGCGGATGATGGCCACCAGCTGGTCTAACGAGTTGTTAGCCATGAACAGACAGTGACCGATGCACAGCTCCGCTAGCACGCAGCCGGCAGACCACAGGTCGATGGCGCACGTGTAGTTAGTTGAGCCGAACAATAGCTCGGGGGCTCTGTAGTACCGGGAGCTGATGTAGGCGACGCCGCCTGCTCCACCAGCGCCGGCACTGTCACCGTCGGGAACTTCGCCCGGCAGTGGCAGCTCCTTGGCCGAGCCGAAGTCGCACAATCGCAGACGACAATCGAACTCGTCAACTAGAACGTTCGGGCTCTTGATGTCCCTTGAAGAGAAACAATGAGTTCTTTATTACCTTCATCGCTCTCCATTGGATTGTCAATCAGCGACTCACCTGTGACAGATGCGATGCGAGTGCATGTAGTTGATGGCTCGCAGGAGCTGATAAGCGAAAATTCTAACCCGCAGCATCGAAGGCAGCGTTCCAGCTTTGCGGTACCTGACCAGCAGGTCCAGGAGGCTCTCTGGGAAGAGTTCGGTGACCAAGTGCAGATAGATTTTCCCCGGCTCCAACCTTCCCCGGCAATAGTAATGATAGCGCAGTCTGACCACGTTCTCGTGATTGCCTAGTGCGTACAAAGTGCGCAATTCGCGATTCTTGTATCTCGGGTCCTGCAGCACGCGTTTGATGGCCACCGCTTCGCCGGATTCGGTCAGGCGGCCGCGGAATACGGAGCCGAACGTGCCGGATGCGATAGGACCCTGGTTGTTTGGGTTTCGGGCTTATTTTTGGACTAAAGCAATACGGGATTAAATGTCTGGCTCAAGTGCATAAATTGTCTCGTTGAGTCAAGACTCGAACATGCGACCTTCTGAGGCGCAGAACTTTAAGCTGAATCTAACAAACCACAGAAAGAATACCCCTGCTGCTCACCGTAAAGACGGCAAGATCAACTTGCTTGTAAGAATGCCGCCTAATTGGCTCAAATGCAGGGCAGGCCATCACCGAGACGTTCAACTGTTTCTGCCGGCCATGATGAGAAGAGCGCGTTCTGTCGCTCTCCAATTCGGCAAAATCGGCGCTGTCACCGCTGATTACAGACATTCCTTTACTGCCAAACTGCGTCTGTAACAAACAAGGTTTAGCTTTGGAATTTTAATAGAGAGCCTTTTACCCCCGTGGAGGGAGGGGTTTATATCATGGTTTATACAGCTAATAGCCAAAACGCAGTGTTAAGTAGTGTACATCGTACAATGTACATTAGCTATCATTTTTTTAACCCTAGCTTCATTGAGTGTACATTTGACTAAGCATCTACAGTCGTAAAATCATTCTTGTTCTTCTACCCAACACCGCCACCAATGATTAGTGTTCAGATTAGAAATTCAAATGTACATTCGTGTGATTTGGGGCATTGATTCCATATTTTCGATCAGTTTTGGTTTTCTGTCATAGCCAATCTCATAATGCAAGTTAAATGGGCGGTGGCAGAGTACACAGTTAAGCATGGAAATTTTTTTTCAATTTCTTTCTACCTCTCTGGGGGTTGTTATACATTAAAACATAAAAATTTTGGAAAAGAATCCCAAACCTTCCAGCCTATTTTTATTGTCTACCTTTTTGCAAGCAAGAAAGCTACGTAAAAGCAAGTTAAAACCTCCTACACCAATTTGAACTCCCTAAAAAATTAAAAAACCATTTCAAAAAGTACAAGTGCAAGTACAACTTCACCTCACAAGTTAAAACCCCTTCACCAGTTTAAACCCCTCAGCACGTTAGAACCCCCCTCGGCAGTTATAAAATGCCCCACAGCAAGTTAAACTCCCTCTAAACAAGTTAAAACCTCCTCAGTGTTTTAAAAGCCACCCTCAGCAAGTGAAAACTTCCTCGGCCAGTTATTGTCTCCGTAGCATACAGAGAATTCCGAGTTTATGAACTAAAAATCCCTTTAACCTGAAAGTCCTCCTTCCCACTCGAATCTCTGCAGACAATACGAAGCCTTGCTGACGCTTGCCGCGATCGAGACACTCAACTCATCGATATGGAGGAGCGGGCCGAGGCTGGCGACTCAGTCCAGTCAGAGCACAGCCTGCTAGGCGCTCAAGCCGAGTCCCAGTCCCAGGAGCTGGTTGCCATGCGCAACGAGACGGCTAATCAGCTGGCCGAGCTGGATCGCCTGGCTGAACTGGGGCGACAAATGGCGCGCATTCACCGACGCTTCCAGCGTCTGCTTCGCCAATCGGAGCGCGCCGTGTCCGACGCGTTCTCAACTCTGACGCCGGACGAGGAGATGACCGAGGCCGAGGCTGTCATTCTGCGCCGGAAAATGCTTGTCAGCCTGCTCGAGCTGCTGCACATGGCCGCCAGAGTCGGCCTCGGGCCGGAGCCCGCCAGTCTGGGCCGGGCCGGTCGGCCGGACACCGTCGAGAGGAAACCGCTTGGCGGCGGAGCGTCGAATTCCTCGGCGGCACCATCGTCGGCTGCCAAGCACGGCAGCGGCGGCCTCGTCAGCGAGCGTCTGAGCGAACTCGGCCTCGTCCCGGCCTCGAGTAGAAAATCTGGCGTTGTCAACGGCGGCGTGTCTTCGCGAACAGAGTTTGTGGCTGAGAAGCTGGCCGCTCAGTTGCCACCCGGAGGCTTGCTGGAGCCGCTGATCCTGCGCCGGGGACGGCCAGTGCCAGCCGGCCTCTTCTAGTAGGAGTCAGCGGGCTCTCTGACGCCGGACTGGTTCTAGCACAGAACCAACGATCCTTTCCTTGATTGGTTTCGCAGAAAATTGGTTGTTTTTTGCGAAATTTGGCGTCTCGAGATATTTATTTTTATTCAATGCTACTTTGTTCGCTATCTGTTTCTGTCTATCGATTTTTTTAATTATCTAATCGTTTCGTTGCTGTAAGTTTTCAAGAAAAAAACAGAAAATAATTTTCGGGTAACTACTTAAAAGTAGCATAAATTTTTAAGGTTATTAATGAAACCGCAAGAACAGCCTATTTATACGGATTGCATCACAAACCATCAAGGACTAAAGTGCGGTGGAGTATTCACAACTAATCACCAAGAAAAGTGCTTAAGAGTTTCGAACGTTCATGCGTATAATTTTTTTTAACCTAGAATTTGGTCACTCACAAGCGTGCGGTAATCCGAAATATTGATTTGCTACTGTATAGATAAATACATTGTGAACTACTAGTGTCTATGTGATATTTTCTCACGTACAGCTACGGCTATTCAGCGTCGCATTAGCGCAAAAATTTTGTGTTAATTAAATAGTGCTCGTAGCAGCACGCCCGCACAGCGCCGCCGCGGCCAACAAAGAACACCGACTGCGGGTTCCGGTGCCACTTCCACACCCGGTAGCCGAGCTGGAACAGGCGGCGCCACACGTTGATAAACTTGGCGTAATCCGACTCTCTGCCAGTCACCTCGCTTGTATGCGACTCGAATAGCAGCTGCTTAACTCGAGTCAGGCAGCCGTCAGTGATGGCTCGGTCAAGACTGTCCCACTCCCAGTGCTCGATGTCCAGCTTCACTAAGTCCATGACGCTGTCTCCGTAGCCAAGCTCTTCAAACAACCCGCACAGGGTTCGCATCTTCCAGGCCGCACCAGTTAGCACTCCGTCGCTACCAGATAGGCCCGTCTGGAAGAACCAGGCGGTTGGTTTTCGTCGATGATCGGGAAGTTGCATGCTCGGATCGAACATGTACACCCTGCAGGCGAACTGCCCGGCCAACTGGTCGTCATAGTTCCACACGTGGTTGATGCCGAATGAGAAGGCTAAGCATCGCCTGCTGCTGGCGGATCTGCGGCTGATGTTGAACGGCCCGGTCATGCAGACGTCCCAGCCTCCGTCAAGTTTGTTGCCAACGCGTACGCTCTGCGGACAGTCCGTCTGGACTTGCTCGGTCAAGTTAAAATACTCGTTCTCCAGTTCGATGAGCTTGTTAGTTTGTTTATTAAGAGAACTTGCTGCCTGGCGTGCAGTGGTCGCTTGATCTGTCAGTGAGGCCTGGTGAACTTGTTTGTCGATGCTTTTAGCAGCTATCGACGCAGCCCGACTATCGAAGCTGAATGCCTGGCCAATACGGGGGTAGTTGGTGCTTAAGACAGCAATGACTACGAATAGAGCTGTTGCTGTTAATATGGCGAACAATACTCTGAAGCGCAGGGCGGATGCCATGGATTTGGTTAACGGAACAATTTGAAAGGTAGAATTTTTATATTTTTTTGAATTTATAAATTATGAATTTATAGTCAGAGATTCGTTAGTCAATCGCTGTTTATTCAGACCACAGCATTAAAAAAACGTTTAAACCCACTTTACCGCAGTCTTGTTGGTCTGAATAAATACTTAGGGAATTCTAGTAAATACAGGATTGTTTTTTCACGAAAGTGATCTGGCGCCGGCAGAGAACGCGCCAGACAAACAGAAAATACTAATGCATGACAGAATGTTGCTTGAATCGGTAGGAAAAAGAGGACAATTGAGAACCAATGCACGCGATACGTAGATAAATTGATTGATGCGAGGCCAAAAGACGACAATAATATAAAGCATATTTACTATATAGCGCTAGTAGTATACAAAAAACTGATACAACCCCGATTTCCTTATGGGAAAATACATAGCAAGTCCCGCGGCGAAACCCTAGTTCTGATACAACCGCGATTTCCTTATGGGAAAATACATAGCAAGTCCCGCGGCAAACCCCAGTTCTGATACAACCGCGATTTCCTTATGGCAAAATACATAGCAAGTCCCGCGAGTCTATTACATAATCAAGAGCAAAGTTTTTTCGCTCGAGCAAAAAATTCTAGCATTTTATAGTAACTCGCTTTGGGTAAATTTATGCCGATTACATAATCAAACTTTACTAGATAATAACTGAGTTAACGCAAATTTCTGTTACATAATCGAGTAAATTAAGTTGTTTTGTATCAGTCAATTTTATTTTTTCAATAAAAAAGTTTTCTTGCATAGCAAACTTAAAACAACTGAAACTCAGAGAAAAAAAATTTACGCACAGAAAAAGTCTATTTTACAGTTTGACACTTAAAAATATTGAGGCAGAATTCGTAAAACAAAGTTTCGCAATTTGAGATAGGCTTTTTTAAAAGAATTTCTACGCATGACATTTCTTTTCACAATAGTGGAAATAAACGAGTGCAAAGTTTTTCTCGTAGTCAGTTTATAAAATATGTAAAAAATTACCCACAAACCGCAATGGCCACTTTGCGGATCTTGAATTGCAAAGCGAGTATAACTCCAATTCTTTGCTCCTCCGCATTCAACTCCGAGCCACTGCGCCACTCTAGACATCGGATTCAGTCCGAGCGAATCAAAATATTCGCCAACTCGTTTACCTCGGTGTGTCGTGTTTAATCTTTTTGCAGACACCCAAACACAAACCCAATGTTTACCGGGCAGATTCGAGGTATCAGTGTTAACAATGAAAAAATAATCTAATCCATCAAGCGGAAGTGGTTTCAATCTACCAATAAAATCTTGTGGAATGACGTCTAAAAATATAGCATGAGAAAAGTGAGCAAAAAGTTTTTGCACAACATATCGAAGGAAGCGATCAGTGACACCTCGCGTCAAAATAGAGTCAATCATTTCCATATTGTTCCTGGTACGAGTACAACGTCGCGAAGCTCTGTCAGTTGCAGTTGCTTGTCGAAAATGCCTCCAAAAATGACGTTGTACACCGTGCTAGTGGCCGTATTAAATCTTAATTCTACTTTTACATTTCCTTCCTTATACATTTGCACTCCATTTCCTACACCAGGCTCAGATCCCAGACTGAAGGCGAAAATTGAGTAGCCGTTTGCATAATCTGACATGTCAAAACCGAGATCTCGACCATGCAGATAGATTCCAAGTTGCTGCCGCAGGAAAGTATACTCTCTCACACAGTCGCTCTCAAAGTTTGTTTGCAATGGCCGTGTAGGCACCGACTCTCCGTTTACAAACACTCCGATGCTGCTCACATTCGCATGCTCGAAATTAAACGGATTTGTGTCCATGCTGCCGTTAAATGCCTTGTTGCTCACAAACGTCAGTAAAAGTAGCCGCGGTACACCACTAGGAAATAGATTTTCATGCGTGTGGCTTGACGATCCCCGGGGTATAGTAAATGTTCCAAGACTTAGGCTTCGATGTGGGTACAGAGCATTGTGACTTTTTAGTCCGTGAGCATGAGCACTAATCACACTTGGAGATGGTTGCACCAGCCGTAATCGCAGTTCTGCTTGCAAAAATTTTATTTCATAATCTTTTAGTGCATCTGTAGCTCCAATCGCCGATCCGCTTAGAACAAACTTGCTTTTTGCAGGTATTAATTTAATTCTCAGAGGTGTTTTCGAAAGTAAATATCGAGGTTGCCGAAATAGATCTAGAAACAGCGGTCCAGAGACAGTACAGTGTTTATTGTCTGCAATCATTGCTTTTCTCTTTTTGCGTCCTTCGTTTTCGCTTGTCGAGTTCATCTTCCCAGGAGTATCTTTGTAAAATCCCCATGGCACTAGTCCAGCCTTTTGAGCAGTGTGTCCATATTCCAGCAGAGTAAGAAGCATGGCTTTATACGGATACATGAAGCTGCCACCTTCGACGACAGTGTCTCCAATTGTAAATTGCACATCCTCAAATAATGATCCAATAACTAAATTGTTCAGGCAGACAAAATTTTTTGCAGCATCAATAGCATTACCTTCGGAATCACTGACGCTGAATTTTACAGTTAGAACAGTTTCTTGCAAATCCAAATACAAGTCTCCAGCCGGTACGATCTCAAATTCGATTGGCGAACCTTTTGTCAGTCCATGCTGCGGCTGAATGTCGGTATACCGATTTTCCAAAACACTAAATTGAACAGGACTTTGATCGAAAATACTTAGCTCACTTTTGAGTGCAGCAACGTCGGGTCCAAGCAGTTGATTCATTTTTCGAAAAGACTAAACAACTTTTTACTAGCTGTCGCACGTTGCTTACTTTTCCTTGTGCGTTTACGCTTCTTCACACTGCGTCGTTGCTTAACTTTTTGCACTCGCTTTCGTCGTCTAATGCTTATACCTTTTCCAGTCATCCTTCTGCGTCGCTTTCTTGCAGGAGGCATAGAATGCAAACTCTCTTCTACGTCCGCGTTCCAACCTCGCTTGCGTCCCAAACCGATTTTGCTTGCACCTTCTTTTAGATACTCTAAACCTCGATCCAAAAGATCTTTCTTAGCGTTGCGCAGTACTGGAAATATTAGTCGATCAGCCAAGTTTGATAAAAAACCATAACCTTCGTAGACGGGTATTGCCGATCCACCGCCTCGAAGTCCAGTAGAGTTGTTCGGCCCGGAGTAAAAAGCAAAAATAGGATCCATCTCTCACGCTGAGTTTTACTAGAGGTTTTATCCGTTTACTTATAGACCCGAGCAAACAATCTGGCAGTCTTGGCATCAAGATCTTTTTCGCTTAACCATTGACTTCGTGATGCAGGCATGTTTTTCCATTGAACGAGATACAACCGAGTACCATTTTCTGATCGATCAGTTTCGAGAACTTTTTCAATCTCTACCATCGTTTCATCAGTATCACTCACTAGCAGTAATTCAGCTTCATTAAACCTCCCCTTCAAAATTGTATCACTATCTTCATAATCAGACAATTCATACATTGGCGGGTCCGTCGGATGTACACGATGGATGCGATAAGTCTTGTTACTCCATGTTGTTGTATATCCCTTTTCAAAGGTTCCTCGATGCCGAGCGATTCTAACAGTATCACCCAGAGCAAATTTTGCTTCTTTACGAGGATGAGACTTGGTGAACATCTTATCCCACAGGATACCTTGCAGATGCGGATCAGCTTCTACATCTTTCGGTGCTTTACCACTCAGGGAACGATGAGGACTATTGTTAAAATTTTCTTCTAATTGCGGCAAAATGTCAAACCAACGAGGTAAATTTTTAGCTCTAAAATATCGTAGCAATCTCTCTTTAAGTGATCGAATAAATCTTTCTGCCATACTTGCTTTGTAGTTACTTTGACTTACAAAAAACCTGACACCTTCTTTCTTCAACATTTCCCGAGTAGGTCTTCCAAGAAACTCCAATCCAGCATCGCCTTGCAAGTAAACCGGTTTGAAGCCACTTCGAAAAATCTCTTGAAGTACACGACTTACTTCACTAGGTTTTTTCGTTCGCAATGCTCGCAGTCTTACACTTCGTGTAAAACAATCAATTAGTACGAGGATGTATCGATATCCCCGATTCTCAGACTTGTAGTGAGGAAAGTCAGCCAAATCAATTTGAAATTGAAACATTGCAACAGGCGGCACACTGATTTTCGGTGTTGGATAACTTCGCCGAGCTTTTTGAAATAAATGATGCTCCTTAGTTGCGCGCACCCATTTTTCAACTTCTCTTGTAGCATCTTTATGCTTAATGCTCGGAAATTGGTTCTTTACAGCACGCAAAATTTGAGCTCTATTACCGGTAAAAGAAGCCGGATTCTTCAAATCAAAGAATCTATTCGTAAGAAACTCATATATCTCTTTCTGCATCAGCAAAAAACGCAAATAAAAAATTAATCAATCAATCTTTTACCAGTTTATTGACAAAAAATAAAACAATTTAAAACGCAAAGCTTATACACATCAAAAACTGCTTGTTTAAAGTTTACTGCTTGTCTTCCGAATCAGCTTCTTGATGAATTGTATTCTCGCCTGTCTGTTTGTTGCAGCAGATGATTGTTGCTTGAATTGTTTGATCGCCGTCGACCTCTTCAAAACTTTCTGCCAGGATTTTACAACAAATTCCATTCATGATCCAAGAGTAGAGATAGCATACTAGCTTCTTTAAAAAAATCACAAAGATTTTCCAGCACATGGCTTCCATTTTCAAAGAGAAAACAAGTAAAAATACACAATATCTCTTACAATGCTTATACCTCTTTAATCCAAAGTCTGATAATTCTCGAGGATGTCTTCAATTGTCGTTGTCATTTTAGCAGTAGTTTGTAAGTCATTTCTTACATGTCGTCCAACTTGATTCGGTGCAATTTGACGCTTTCGTAGATAGTCCATAAAGAATTTTAGACCATAAGGTGTTTGCTGACGTTTCAGCGGTTTATCTCGAACAACATATTCCATTAAATCAAATACTTCACTGTCGGATAGTTTTATTGGCAATGATTCCTTGATGGAATCAGTACTGTCGTTTTCAAAAAGATTTTTTTTGAGAGCATCGAATCGCATGTGGAAAACCTTGGGGATGTGTCTCGATTCAACTGCAGTACTAGGCTCTTGTTCATCTGCTTTTCGAACAGTGGGTTGCTCGATTCCTGTTTGATAGTTTTTACGCGATTTTAGTAGTCTGTTCTCTAAATCGGATCGCTTTAGTTGAGCTGTTGTAGTTGTGTCAGGCGTTGCATTAGTAGTCGGCGAGGGATGCGTTGTTTGGATTGCTTCATCCAGCATGTCCATTTCGTTTCTCATTTCTGCTATGTTCCTTACCATTGCGTCGCGCGGCGTGTCGAGAATGCTTGTTTTATGCAGAGGCTGACTCGTCTCATTGCTACATGTTTTTTCCATTGATTGAAGCTCACTTTCAGGCACTAGAACCATTCGCCGAAAATCATTTCCTTTGACTGATTTCATGATAGCTACCTTTTACCTCGAATAGCTCGCACCAAATTTGCTGCTCCTGCGGCTGTTCCAACAACTCCAGAAGTAATTCCAAGAGCAGTGCTTATAGCAGGTAGAGCAGCAATAATTGGCGCCAAGAAGGGTAGAAACCCACCATGCTGAATTAGGATTTTTCGTTTAGTACCTGTAGGAGTCCTTTTTTGCAGCAACAAATTTATATACCTACCGTACCGTTCGAGACGCTTCTTGTTACACGAACTAATTGGTACGTGTCCATTAACAATATTTAGTAAGAATTCGACTAGGCATCGAATTTCAGATTGTGACAGAGTTTTGATAAAACTTTTTCTTTGCTGAGGATTTTTTAGACGATTAATAATTTGCAACATAAAAGCACACTGAGATAGCGAATGTGCACTTCGTTTTCCTTTTGCGCTTAGTGTCGTCATTGTAAAATAATTACATTATTTACCATCAAGACAGCTTTGCTTATAAATCCGTTCGTTGACGAAAATGTAGCACGACAACAATATGCGCACTCGAATTAAAATTAAACGGTTTCCCGCTTTGGTTTGCCAATCGAATTGAAATCTCTTGAATGTACTGCCGATTGGTTTTTACATAATAGGGTGTTTGCAATGCGCTAGTGTCGCGAACAAGTTCTCCATCCTTCTTTTGTTGTAGCTCCACCACTCGAAGTAGCGGTACAGAGGTACTGCCAACAAGTTGATATTCGATAATATCCGTATAACAGTATATGTAGACAGTTTTTCTAGGCGCAGTTAAAGGTAGCTCTGTATCCAGATACGTTTTGGTAAAATACCAGGTTCGATTCTTTCGCCAGTATTCATGAAGTTTGATAAACATTTCTCCGCTAGTTTTTTCAACGTAATTGTCCTGACTCACCAATCGTATGCATTCGCCTGGCAAAAGAACATTGTAGAATAAATAATAATTGTCCGGAACTAAACCAGGACTAGAGCCGGTAATGTAGGTTGCCATGCCAGTATACGATCCATCAGGCGGCTGTAGTGTTTCAATATTCGGTTCTGTAAAAACAGTCGACACTTTTGTGGAAAACTTTTTCCACGCTCCAAACTTGAAAGTTTCGAGAAAAGCCGTCGGTAGCTCTATTGCAATTGCTTTGTCACCCGAATTGCGCAAAAACCAAGAAAATTTGTCTTGTACAGCTGCCGGTCGCCAAGAAACAAATGCTTCCAAATCTGCATCCGTCCAAACGCGCTCCCAGACTGCAACTTTGGAGCTTATAATCTCTTCAATATTAGCAAAGTATGGTACTTGGAATCTACGTTCGCGGTGCGCATTCGGTCGTGCAATTGCTCCGTGACATAGTAACTCAACTAGAGCAACTTCGTAGGAACCATTTTTCAAATCAAGCGGTTCGCTTAATCTAACTCTAAATTCGTTGGGTGAATTATCTTCAAAACTAAGATCATTCGAAGGCAAAAAAACGTAGAAGCTCATTGCGAAACAGGTATTAGTCGAATTTATATTTAATTCTAAAAGTTGCTTATAAAGCTTGAACCAGATGAATCAGAATTGTGAGTATAGACTACATGCCGATCACCAGGAAATATACCAGTTCTGAGACGCAAGAAATCTGGTGTTTTTTGTCGTAGGTCAATAAACAAGTAGGAAAAGGGTTTATTGCTTGTAGCATCTTCAAAGACATTTACAAGAAATCTACTGCTTCGTGGGTACATTTGCCTTGATAGATGTTCAACTGACGCTTGATCACGCGGATTTCGAGTCAGACAAATGTAACTAGCAGATAGGCTTCGGATGCGAGCTTCCGGATCAGAGCGATTAAAAAGGTTCTGACAAAGGTATACACAAGTCAACGGTATATGATGCGCATATTTAGTAAACATGTTACTAAACTCTTTGGAACCAACCACCTCGCTCTGTAAATCATCAACAATAACCAAATCATGCGGCTTAAAACGAGAAACTATATCCGACGGGAAACCTTTAATAAAATATACAGGATCATTTCCAGATTTAGTCCAATTTTGCTTTATACGCTGTTGCTCCTCTGATGTCAAATCGGTACCGTGACACCAGACAAGACGACAAGGTTTTTTGTCAAACAGCTCATTTCTTTCGCTCAACAACCGCAGTGTCCATTCTGTTTTACCTGACATTGATGGTCCAGCAACAATAAATGTAGAGTCATGAGCCAATTGCATATTGTAAGTATTCATGTTAAGCACCAAATCGTTGCTTCAGTTGCATAATCTTTGCAACAAATTTTGCAGCAAGCTTTTCGCCCAAGCCACTCGAGGGATCGTGTGCAATCTCTCGCGCACCAGACTCTAGTTGTTGGTCTGCTTTTAGTCGTTCTTGCACGTCAGAATGCTGATCATAGGCAACGTCGTGAAGCATGCACAATTTGTCAAGACGATTAATTCCTTGTTGACCCTTGGCTAGTCTTTCTTGCAAACGCGTACCCGGTCCGCAATACTGATAGCCACCAGGCAAATGTACTTCAAATGGCAAATGGTTTATCAACCAATTTAGTACTCCAAAACCTCGTTGAGTCCTTTTCTTCTTTTTGAAAGAATTTAAACGACGCTTAACAAACTTTTGTCTTTTCCTTCTTACAGCCATATTGCTTATTGTATTTATAAAAAAAATGAATAAAAAACTATTAACAAATCAAATAATGCTTATAGTCAATTAAAGCAGCGCTCTTAGTTGAATCTGCAGACTTTAAAACCAGTGCCTCTGACTGGCGGTTCCTCCATTTCTTTTTTCGAACCTCCGGCCTCTTCCAGCAAGACCTTCGGTGTTGCCAATTTTTCGAGATATAGTTCGCATAGAGCGTCGCCTCTTTCAATTATAAAGTCCTCTTCTCCGTAATTGCAAACGTGAAGCATTACTTCGCGTTCAAATTGGTAACTTATTGGGCACGACTTGATGTCGATGCCCTTTACTATCAAACTCCACCGAGTTTCCACCCGGCCAAAACATTCAGCCGGTAGTTGGACCTTAATTCCGGTCCGAATTGTTTTTCGCTCCGTTGGCGAAATTACTTCGTCAATTGGAGAAAAAAACGTGTAGCCAGCCGACTCAGCCAGCTCTCTTTGCGGGATGATGGCGCAATCGAGGGTTTTCTTTACAATCATAAATTCGGCCATTGTGCTGGTTTTTGCTGCAAGTGAGAAAGTGAATAAATATTTTTTTATATCGTCAGGTTGAAGAGTCTTTGGCTCTATACTATCTTCCACAATGTCAAAAAATACTAGTTCTCCTAACTCCATTATAATAATAAAAATGATTAAACAGAACTAAAATTTTTACAGGCTAAAACAAATTTAATGCAAGTTGCGTTTACTTATAATAAAACAGACATGCACACAAAAAGTTTCAAGAAAAATTTGTGCTTCCGAATCCGCAATTGCGACGCTTGAGTGTCGGTTCCACCATTTGGCAGACTCCGCCAGTCTCTTGCACAACTACGCCGGGAGTTTCCACTCGTTCCAAGATTAGCTGAGCAATTCTAGTGCCCGGCTTGAAATTGAAGTCGAGCGAACTGTAGTTGTAAAGAATTATAGACACCTCACCAGTGTAGTCCGGGTCAATGACTCCTCCATCAACAGTGATTCCTTGTCTTGCCAGACTAGAACGCGGAGCAATTCTTCCGTACGTGCCGTTTGGTACACTAATCTCCAGGCCAGTTCGAACTACTAGACGCTCGTAGGCAGCAACAGTCCCTTCGACAGCAGCAGACAAATCGTATCCAACGGATCCCACAGTTTGTCGAGTTGGAATACTTGCCGACTCCAGGAGAAGACGAACCGACAGCTTGTCACTCGATGTCTCGTCAATACTAGACATTTTCTCTTTAGCTGCAAATAAGTTGGCGAATAAATTAATTTTTTTACAAGTTGCTCTCGGATCAGGTGTTGGTGGTCTTGACTTAGGTGATGCAAAATCTTTCAACACTAATTGTTGAAGCTGAGGGAATCTTTGACTAGTCATTTTGAGAAATGAAAATAAAAAAACTTACAAGTGACACATGATATAAAAACCTAAAAATGTATAATGCTTATAATGTGAGCACAGTGACAAATAATTTGTTACACATGGAGCATATACAATCAGCATTACAGCGAATCAGCGAAAACAATCAAGTTGTTGTGCTCGATGCGGCTTTAAAAACAAGACTGCTCCGCGTTTTCGACCAATTGAAATGGGTACCTTGAAGGCACGTGCCGGTCCGGTTCGGTTCGGTCCGGTCCCCGGCGCGCTCCGCGCGCCCGCCGCCGCCGCCGCCGCCGCCGCCGCCGCCGCTCCCGCGGCGGCCCCACCCCCACCACCAAACTCATGTTGCGGTGGTAAGAGTGTTGTCTCTGCTCGATTTTTACGATAAATGTTGAGCATCAAGTCGACTTGTTCAACATTATCGTAATGCCAATTGCTTCCGCGAGTTTGGAAATTGTCAATTTTTGTTGTGATATTGGATATTGCGTGTGCAAACCAGTCATTGAATGCGTCGGGGGAAAGTTGCAAATCGCCCTTGTTACTAAACGTGACCTCGTCAAAAGTTATTGTCGCTACGTTGGTGTTGAAATAGGCAGAAATGGCTTCGATTGTCTCACCGCTCCCGTTTTCATCTGCTGGTCTCGGGCGACTAAGTTTCACCTTGAGATGAATGCAGGTACGAAGTAGTAAACCGGGCGATCCGATTTTGTCAAGCAGATTGTAGACTGGTTGACGTAAATCTGGAAGCAACTCGCTCGGAAGTTTGCCTGATGGATTGTCTGGAACAAACTCGATGAGATTGGTGCGTCCACGATGCGCTGATTCGCTCAGATTGACGTTCCAACCAGTTGGCGGATTTGCAACCAGGGATCGAATAGGTGTTGCCAGCAGGTCTTGAGGTGAGAAACATTCGCCATGTGAATGAGCATGCAGCTCAGCCTGTCCGCTAAAGATTTTGCGACACACGGCGCAGCGTGCTCGCGGCATCTGTTGTTGCTCTTTTTATTGGTGCTGAAATTAAAGAGGATTTGTTAGATTAATATGTTTCTAAGCGATTGTAAACCTAGATGATGGTAAAGAAATTAAGCAACAACAAAGAGTTTTTTTTTAAAGCACATGTAGCGATTAAAATGTTTATTTAGTGAACGCGCGCATTTCATTCAATTTGAGACAAGATTTGCTCTAAAAAATTCAACATGAGGTACAGTTCCTCTTGGTTTCTAACACCCATTATTACAAATCTACGAGAAAAGAATACATTGCAAAAAAGTCTAGGGTTGGAAATTGAACGAATCGAAACGGCTTGAGGAAAAAGTTCTGCATTGCAGGAAACTGTAAAATCTTTATACGCTTGACCAATGCAATATTTAAAGTGTTGAAAACCATTTGATGGCCAGAAAAAATCATTAATGATGCCTACATAGGTGCTACTCTGAATTCGGATTGAATCTAAATTGACAGGGTGAATAGTGTCGTTGATAAATCTTAAAACTGAGATAATTTGACAGTTTGTAATACAGCCATATATTGTTATTTTGCCTGCGGGATAAATTTGAACTGTAGCGTTGGAAAAGCAAGTCTTTAGCATAGTTGGTCTGCTTGAAAAAATTTTACAAAACCGCCCTCTCGACTGAAGAACTTCTTTTGCCTGACTTATATCAAAGGATTCGCCTTGCAGCATTTTTAGACTAGCGCTAACAATTAGTAGAACAAGGCGCTGAAACAAAAAATATGCTAGTTTTTTTCTATAGTATTCCCATAAAATCCGGATGGCTAGCAATTCTAGAGACTTTTATGCAAAAGACTTGCTGTTAAGGTGATACAATGATTTTATAATACTGAAATTGATAAAACTTTACCTAAAGCCCTAGTAAAAAGATTAATGTTTGTCAATTAGAAACGTTTTTACTCATCTAAACTGCTGTCAGAAGATGAGGCTGTGTCTTGCGCAGCTAGATGCTTTGCAAACGAATCTTCTTTGCTTGCCACCCGGATTCCAGCAGAAGAATGTTCGCCACTCACCAGAGCCTTTGCCGGTGGAACTTCGATCCAGTCCGAGTCGTCGGCAGTCTTTTTGGCTTGCTTCTGTTTCTCGGCGGCAGGTTGCTTCTTGGTTGTTGGTCGCTTTCGCTTTGTGCTCTTCTTCTTCTCGGCAGAGTAGAATTGCGGTGGTGGATATGACAGCTCAGAATTGTCGTCATCTTCTATTTCAACGACGTCTTGAGTCTTGATCTTTTTGTTGCGCTTCTTTGAGCTTCCGCTGGCAGTCTTTTTCCCGTTGGCCTTCTTGATCTTTTTGGCCGCAACGGGACTGACCTCTTCGTCGTCGTCGTCAGACTTTTGCTCGGCTGGTAGAATCAATGAAAGATGCGATCCTAGAGCGTTGACCACATCTCGATTAGTAGCCGACTTGGAGGCGTTTTCAATCAGCGTTAGAGATCTAACGCACATAGTTAGCCTCCAAGTGATGCTGCCTTTTGGGCAAAACAAACCCATCGCTTGGATCGAGATTTGATAGTTGCCTGTCAGACCCTTGAATTCTGACAGCGGCACTTCTTTGCCATTCGGATAGTCGGGAGATACCCGATATGTCACGCATGGATACGAAGGATTCACATTGATCCATTGCTGCGTGGGATGCTCGAGTTCTAAACCGCTTGACAAACTTGCATAGCGCGCCAGCAATCTCGAATCGCCAATTTGGGCTAATTTGCCCGACACTCCAATCTCAATTCTCCGTAGAGATTTTACCAATTGTTTGTCACAATTTTCCGAGTTAAAAGCAATCGCGATTGCATCTCGGGGCTCATGTTTGCTCGACTCAAACTCTGGTCGCTCAGTTATTCCTCGAAAAAGCAGCATAGGGGCTGCAGTTTGAAAAATAACTGGATTAAGAGTGTCTGACTCTGGCGATTTCCAAAAAATATTGCGGAAAAGACTAGAGCCATTAACCGAAGACGTCGATTCGCCAATAATAAAGTCAGGAATCGAGTTCGGTCGCACAAATTGATTCGCATTTAAAAAGAGTCATGCTAATCAATTAAGGAGCTTCTCTTTTGCTGCAAAATTAATAGAGTATTGCTGCTCGGAGAGCTCATGTAAATTTGAGCGTTTTTCGGCTTGTATTTATACTGCCTAGAATGACTTTCAAATGTTTATTTTGCTGGGTATTACATAATACTTTGTCAAAACATTTTAGGTACTTTAAAAATTTATTACTACGATTACATAACAGTTTCAGAGTTGATTACAAGCCTTGGGTTAATGCTCTTGAATTGTGCTTTAATTATAAATTTTTTTATTATTAATTAATTAAATTTATTTCGTAGGTAATATGGAAAAGTTTTATAATTTATTTTTAATGAATAGTTTTAATTAAAAGTTATTGCGTAACTTGTTTTACTGTTTGCTTTAAAATTTTTTATTTTGAATGTAGCTTTTTCGTTTTATTTTCTTTAGATTTTTGGATTGATATATAGTTAGTCTTTTTGATTTCCTTTTAGTTTTTAGAATGCTGCAACACAACAAATTTTTGGCTATCATTAACTCACAGGCGAATAATGCGGACAAAATGTTAGCAGCGCTTGACAAGACAAATGAAATGCTTAAAAGTATTCATTCCAGTTTTGAAATTATAAGAATGATTTGTATTATTTTGCTAGTTGCTCAGGTCAGCAGCCTCATTTTTTTATTTGCAAGACGATTCATTGCTGCCTATCAGCAAGGTCAGCGCTCCGAGGCAATTGTGTAAGTTTTGTGTTGTTTTTTGTTGCTAAGTTATACTAGTAGTAGTAATAATCTTATTCAAATCCTATTTCTATAGTATTAATATTTAATTTAAATTTATTTTCATTTTAGACTAGCTGCTACTGAGGAAAATAGTGGCAATAGAAATAATGCCATGATTGCCACCAACTGTTCGTCCAGCAGCAGCAGCACATTTTCAGTTGGGAACATCGAATTTAGCCGAATGCCGATTACCTCAACGCCAAATCGGCTCAGTACACTACCAGAGGAGTCAAGTGAAGCTGCACTAATTAAATAAGCCAAGTATACTGACTATGTGACTTTTTTTCCGCTAGCTAATGTTTGCCATTTTTTCTTGCTATTGGAATAGTTTTGGACTAGGTAAAGATTAAAAAAATAGGTAAAGTAATAAATTTGTAAATTTTGTGGGTTTATAATTTTAGATTAAACTTAGTTGAAGAAACATTAGCTAGTCTACAATTCTAGGATTTTGTTTTTTTTTTGTTTTTTTTCTTTTGTTTAGCTCATTTTTTGTTATAAAAAATACCGTATATTTTTGTTGTTGTCTTTAAAGTCTTAGTAACTTCCAATTTATTTTCTTTACTACTTTTTGCCTTTTTTGTAAATACATTTTTTGTCAAAAGCATTTTTCATTATATTTGATTTTCATTTTATTTGATCTTAATATTTTAGTTACATGTTTGACAATCAGATCTTTGCCAAAAAAAATTTCCCGATATATTCAAAATTTTTTTTACCTTATGAAATTTTACATTTTGTTGTTTGAATATCCTTTTTCTAGTAATGTTTTTTGCCAATGTATGTGTGTGTGTGTGTTTTGATTTGCATTTTCTTTAAATAATCATTTTAATACAACTGAATATAATAAAATATCTTTTCATAACTATTGCCAACATTTTATTTTTTTGTATAACTAAAAATTTTACTACATTCTTTGCCACACGTGTTTTATTGTTATTTGATATTGCATTTTTACTTACAAAAAAATAATAAAACAGAATGCAATTATCTATGTTTTAATTTGTTTCAACTTAATATTTTATTGTGTTCATTTAAAATTGTACAGATAAAACAAGCAATTTACTGGTAATGAATTTATTGTAAAAACAGTTTATGGGTGTGCAGAAGATTATAAATTCCATTGATTGATTGCATCCTCTGTGGGAATTAGTAAATGTAGGCTGACAAAGCCTGGTGGCGCTGGCCCACCTAGATGAATCCTTGGAAGCAAACGTTGCTGGTGAAGTGGCGGTTGGCTGTTAAAAACTCCTCGCATTGACGTCATACGGGCGTATGGATGCGGCCTGAAAGCACCTCTCGCCTGTTGTTGCTGTTGTTGAAATATTTGTTGTTGGATTTGATCTGTTGGAAATGAGTTGAAATCGAAATTAGTTTTGAATTGACTTTGCTTGATAGTTGCTTGTAATACAAGAAATTACCTATATAAAATAGGTAGTGTTGCGGTTGCTGCTCCTGCTGACCTGTTAAAGTTTTAATGTTCAAGTTTAATTAGAGTCTCCTCAGGATGCTACTATTTTAAATAAATTAAGATATACCTTGATACAGCAACAAGGGAGGCTGTTGCTGCTGCTGCTGCTGCTGCTGCCGCTGCTGCTGCTGCTGCTGCTGCTGCTGCTGCACAGTAGGTGTGACATATCCGACTGAAATAGAGAAACAAACATTATAATTGGTAAAGTTAGAGAAGAAAACATTTTAAGAAATGTTTGAAATTACCTTGAGCAGGTTCTGTTGACGCTGTTTGAGCAGTCGACGAAGCTGTATGTTTAAGTAAAAATGTTGTTAGTAAAACTTAGATGAAAATTGAACTAATAAATAGATATATATTATACTGATATACCTTGAGAATTTTGCAAGCGAACAGCTATTCTTTCAATTCTCTGCCCTGGTACTTCTGCTGGTCCTATAAAATATTATAGAAGAGTAAATTTAACGAATCTGTTCTACTGAACTTAGATCTTGACTGAGTATAAAGTAGAAATACTTACTGGCACTTGAGCGAATGGCGGCAGCATCGTCGTCAGGAATAATAATGGGCAAATTCATTGCTAGCTGTATACTGAGACGTATTCGTAGACTGAGATGTTTAAGTGTTGCATTTTACTCGAAACTTGAAGAGTATATATATATAGTCAGTTTGTTGGATAAATGCACGATAGACTTTTGTCTGCTGTTTATCGCACATTTTCTTCATCAACGTGTTAATATTTTAACTCGCTAAGCACATTCATATTGATAATTGAATGTAATGGGAATGCTTCATTCATTAGCCGGGCATTGTAGTGGTAAAACTCGCTAAGATTGTAATTATCGTATATCGCCAGAAAATATTAGCAATTCAAAGGCAAAATTCCACATGTGCTGAGCATTTTTTTTTTTTTAGAATTTGTGCTTTACAATAGATCCTAATGTCTTTGAACTTTGCCGCCGCCTTTTTACTTCGATTACTTCTAAATAGATTATTTGAAAGCTATAATTGCTTTCGGTAAAAACTTGATGAGTGCTAGAATCTTACTCAAGACTAAGCTAAATTTTATAAAGCTTTAAAATTGACAGACTGACACAAAACAACTTAATTACTCTCGATTGTGTTTAAGAAATAAATTGCGTTAACTCAGCTACTATCAAGTTTCGATTATGTAATAGATATAAAATTTACCTGAAGTGAGTTACTATAAAATGCTCGTTCAAGCAGTAAAAAAAAATTGCTGATGATGATTATGTAATAGACTCGCGGGACTTGCTATGTATTTTGCCATAAGGAAATCGCGGTTGTATCAGAACTAGGGTTTTCCGCGGGACTTGCTATGTATTTTCCCATAAGGAAATCGCGGTTGTATCAGAACTAGGGTTTCGCCACGGGACTTGCTATGTATTTTTCCATAAGGAAATCGGGGTTGTATCAGTTTTTTGTATACTACTAGCGCTAGACAGATTCAGGCACACCGATATGTGAACAATATTTGAGAAGCAAATGTATTCGAGCTAAATTTTTCCAATCCAGCTTATGATTCCAGTCGTGAAGCACACCGTCTCTCTCTCTCTATCATGACAATACCTCACTGGAAATATTTCGATTGAAAAAAATGAACCATGCGCGTCCCTATACCAGGCTTAAGCGTTCCATGCAATCGACTAAATTCAAACAATGCGTCAATTGTGAAAGCGTTTTTAAAAAAAACAAATGAAATGGCGGATTTCAATTTGTGCTCCTGTGTGCTGGTATTGCCGGCTTGCTTACTGCTGCCTTGGCAGGTAAAAATATCCCATTCAAATTATTTTTTTTCCTAGCGATTATCTGGAGCCCGAACTGCGCTTAGTCAAGAGCGAAATTATCTTTTTTTGAAAATGGAAAAAATTTGACGGATCAAGGGCAGATATTTACTGAGCTTGGAGTCAGACCTGGGAAACCCGGAAAAATTAACCGGCGGGGCTGCTTTTCAATCAGCTGGATTGGAAATTTTGACATCACAATGAATGAAGGGAACTGCCATCGACATTTCGGGCCGTTCGGCTACTGTTGAGAAAGTTTTTGTTAATATAATAGAGCTCGTGGCAGCAGGTTCGGTGCTCGTCTCTGTTTAATTTGCTCTTGTAGTTGCCGTTCACGTTCCAGTTGTGATGCCACTGACGAAAGCCCAGCTGGTGGAGGTCTCTCAGCACGGCCAAGTAGCTCAGAAAGTTTTTGCTCGTTTCTTTATGATTGATGTGCATCTCAATTAACAACTGCTTCACGTTGCGCAGAGATCCGTCCTTTGTGGCCGTCTCTAGGGCTGGCCACTCCGAGAATTCGATGTCCACCTTGAGAATGTCAATAATAAGTTGGTCGGCCTTGAACCGTTTCAAAAATCCCAAATAGCTGTCCAAGGACCACGACCCGCGCTTTCCCTTGGCTGAGTGGAGTCCTTCGGGCAGGAATTGGACATGGCTGCTCCGGTTGTGCCGCTTTTGCTTCATGCTGGGATCGAATGTAACCACCTGACATTTGAACACCTTCGCCACTTGATCGTCGAACTCCCAGATGTTGTTAACGCCGAAGGAGAAGCTGAAGCAGGGCGACTGCGGCCAGAAAGGCCCGACTAGGCACAGGTCCCAGCCGCCATCGACCGTTCGACCGAAGCGCTGGTTTGTTGAACAGTCCGCGGT
This sequence comes from Macrostomum cliftonense, assembly GCA_950096795.1. Taxonomy (NCBI): domain Eukaryota; kingdom Metazoa; phylum Platyhelminthes; family Macrostomidae; genus Macrostomum; species Macrostomum cliftonense. Next base: position 119,721 of record CATNEM010000394.1, on the reverse strand, counting down.
CGTCTCTAGGACCACTTTCTCGTAAAGGATCTCGAGGTTGGACTGGCTCAAATTATTCAAGTAATTCTGGTCTAAATTGAAGCCACTGTCAGTTACAGAAATCAGTCCGTTGTGGAAACGATAGACCTCCGGGTTCTTAATTGGCCCTCGCGGTCTTCCAGTTATTGATTCTGTTGTGGACTTCTCGTGTCTCAATAGTTTATGGAGCTCATATAACTCACGAGCTACAAAGCCGTGTCGTTGAGCCAAGTGGAAAGTTTCCCGCACAAGTATTAGTCCAATTAGTGTTGCGGTGGCAACGGCTAGAAATACTAATCCTCGGATAAATAGCTTGCGTGCGTTCATGTCAACGATGTATTGAAAAATTAATTATTCGCTTCTGAATCGCTGATTTACAGCAATTTATTTACTGATCGGAGAATGCAGCGCAGCAGGCTCAAGGCTGCAGCGAATGGTAGAACGCCGCGTGAAAAATTTGTTCAACCGTAAAATAAGCCACTAAATCTGAGCTTCCCATTGAAACGCGGATTTTAACTTGCATTGCACCGGTTTACATACAGATGTGGTTTTTTCTTCGATCTACTGCAGATCTAAGGCAATCGTTAGCGCCTTACAACAAGGTAGTCACTTTTCAGCACCTGGGTTCCATTAAAAATTCATGATGCTGTGGGCATACATGTAATCTGTGAAAATGAATGCTGAATTTTCATTTTGAATTCTGTTGGTTTCAAAATTGATTCCAAAGTCAAGAGCACTCTAGAGCATCAGGCCTTGTACCCTCTCGTTGACCTGCCCCGAGATTGACACATAAAGCTAGAAAGTAGGTAGGCCCTAATTCCCTACTGTGATTCGCCTCAGGCTTATTGATCAATTATCCCAGCTTAGAACCCGGGACCTGCCAACGCAGTCACGTGTGGAAATAGAGCGGTGGGGTAAAACTATTTCCTTAAAAAACGGTTGGCTCCTGGAAGATATGCCGTCAGATGGAGATACAGGTAGTGCTCTAGCTTGAGTCCAGACTATGCTTGAATCTTGCGAGAGTAGATCGAGTACGCTCGATCGAGTTTTGTTTATTAGAGTCGAGTTAAGTTCATCGTGTTGGTTCAAAAGGCTTAAATACTGGTGTAAATTGTATCATTTATTTATAGATTAACTCTCCTACATTAGATTCTACTGAAGCCGCAGCAATAAAGTCCGAGTTGCTGACAAATTGTGGCACCTCAAATCTGTGCACAATGCTGTCTTGACGCTATGGATTTTGCTGAGTAAAAATCTCTAAGCTTCTACTTGGAACCGCATGCATAGGGCCTAATTCTATAATCAGTCTTTGTTCAATAAAGCACGATCCTTGTGGGATTGGGACAGTAACCCTGGGACTGGATGATGTGACCCACCAATAACTTTAAAACTATAATGTACATGCTCTGCGAAGCTGTTTAACCGGTTACTGTAATCACGGTTGCAGCCCGTGCTCGATCCCTACCTGCTATCAGAGCAGAACGGGTTTCGGCCCCATCGCGGCACAGGGACGCAGATCCTACCTATTTGGTGAGTCATCTAGGAGGCGCGGACACGCTAGTTGATCCTGATTTTCATCTTCGTTGATTTCAAGAAGGCTTTCGACTCGGTCGTCAGGGCTGCGCTCCCCTGACAGGTACTCCGGGCGTACAATGTGCCGGAGCAGCTGATCACCGCGGTCAGGGCGATGTAAAGCTGGACGACTGTTCGACGCAAGACGCAGTTTCGACAACATGCGGCCTGTCGGACTTCTTCCAAACCCGGGGTGCTCTAGAGAGATACCATGGCGCCGTTCCTATTTTTTCTGGTGCTTGATTGGGCGCTACGGACTGCTCTGCCTGGTGGTCAACGCGCAGAAGACCGTTGTGCTCTGCGTGCCGATCAACATCGAGGCTGCAATTTCCTGCCGAGGTGCTGACGGCCAGGCGACGGAACTTCCTCGCTGTCAGCAGTTTGTCAACACCCAGAACTGAACGCTGACGGACTCGCTCGAGCAGCAAGTTGACGCGGCGCACGCTGGCCTGAGCTTTTGCGCCGTCGGCGACTTCAGCTGGCAGGCCATATCATCCGCGCCGAGTCGTACTGCCCCGAGCCGGTGCAGGAGGTGCTGCTGCTTATGCTGCAGGCGCCCTACCGGCGAGGACAAGCGCGAACTCTGCGATTCATAGATCGCTTGCTGGCTAACGACGGCGCCCCCGATTCTGTGGGCGGCGCAGCCTTCATTCGAGCCCAGGCCCTGAAGCTTTTTTATCTGACAGTGATACGTTGTTGTTGGTTATACTATACATGTACATGTAAACTACTCGTCATTCGACTCAAATCGAGTCGAATCAATGCCTGGACAAGGATCACTTAAAGGTGCGCAACGATTACGAAGCTACTCAAAGTCTAATTAAGTCGTCCTTGCAGCTAGAATCCAGCTCCAACAAACTTCAATAGCCGATAATAATAATGGACAATTATTATCGCCTCTAAAATAGGAATCAAATTTTGGATTGTAAAAGACCAGGGACTCCTGGGCCCGCTTCGCTAGGGGGACATGACACGCCAGTTTTTCTACCCCCTCAACTGACAATTGGAGGCCGAGCCTTTACGTGCATATGGGCTAGATTTCTAGCAACGAACTCATTAGTTTTAAACCGAGCGAGAAGCAATAAACAGGATTACTCAAGTTTAGCCTAAAAAGGCAACATTATTTCCACCTTAAATTGATTATATCAATAAAATTAAATTGAGTATAAAGAATTCTGTTTATCAATAGCTATAATTATTAGTCCTACCAAATTACACTTAATTAAACATATCAAAACTTTTAAGAGCCTTAAAACATTATATGCTGAAGTGAAACATGTTTTTTAATAGGTAATGATATCTTATATGAAATTTACTACTGCAATTAGATAAATATACCAATTAAAAGTATAAAGTAATACGATTAATAATATATGAAATAGCTGATAATAGTCAGTAATAGAAATTTTTTACAGAAAATTACCTCCTTTGACGATAGCTGTGTATTGTAGCACAGGTTCAACAATGCACACCGCCAGCTAGTTTGATGCGCTTCCTGTTTGTCGGCACCCGAAAGTTTTCACTTTTCTCTTTGGCGTAGTTTTTGAGGAATATGTTAAACAGAATTCGCAGTGTCCTTTTTGCCAAGTCAGTACTCGAATGCCCACTGCGGCACTTTGATTGTGAACTAAATAGCTGGTTACACAGTTCCGATTCGGACTTAATGTACGCAATTGTGCCTTCGCTTAGTGCCGCCAAAGGTGAGGTGCTGTTTAGGATTTTGGTAGCATAGTCTCGATTGTCCTTGACGCACGCGAATACAAAGTAAGCAATCAGCGAAAGAGCATAAACAAAGTCCGACGGGGTTCGCAAACCTCCTCGATCGCGCAGAACAATTAAATCTGTGCAGTCAGCGGTTAGTCCTTCCAAAAATTCCGAATCTAGAGCCAGTGTACCTGAGGATTGCAGGAAATCATGGCAGTCTTGACATTGCATATTCCTCATCGAATGTGCGACGTAGCCTCCTAGATAGGCGCAAAGATTCCGACTGCCCGAATCGATAGCATCATAGTTAAAGTGTGGGATTTCGATTACACACTCTGGTGCTTCGTTGTCCTGCGCTTCTGGTTCAGAGTCTGGTTGAGCAATGGCTGACAGGTCCCGAAGTCGAAAAGCGCTAAACTTTACCAATGATGTTATCTTGATCTTCTTGTCAGCTTCCAGAATCTGTCGCACAGATATGTGATAGTTGCCTCCGTGAAATTGTCGAAGCCTTCCAAAATACCGCTCAATCGGATCGCTTTGAAACTTGCCGAGTAGGACATATTTTGCTATGTGATTTGACAGCATAAATTCACTCAGCTCAGCAAGAGTTCTGCAGCAGGTAGAAACAGCTATAAAGGTTTCGTTGGAAAGACCAGCTGTTTTTTGAGACCTCCAAACAGCAAAGAACTCCGTCAGTTGCAGTAGGAATGAAATGCGATCATCGCCTTGACTGACTATTGGACAAGCTTCATCTAGAAGTTTTTCCCTGCCCTTTTTGACAGTCTTTGCGTTCCAGATGTTCCACATTCTAGTTATAAGAGAAACAAACTTAATGGTGCCAGTGTGCATACCATAAAATTTCAAACCAGCGATGGTACTCTCATCAAAGACTGCTGCAGCTAGACTCACATTTGTTTTCTCTATGTCTGTCGGATCCAAAACTCTTTTGTTTAAGCGATTCGGGCAGGATTCCCTTGTTCAAAATTGTGCAGTCTGCGGATGACAGAAAAATCGGCAGTGTCCATTTTGTTCGGACCAACGAGAGCGACGCTGTCGAAATCCGGGAATTCAAAAATGCCACGAGTTATCCAGTTGTAGTAAATATTTTTGAAATTGTGAACTGGATCAAATAGCAAAAAAATCGGCTTCCCAGTAACTGGGTTTAAAACGTGTGACTTGATCTGCTGCTCTCCAGAGAGCATGCGAAAAAGCTTACGATTTGGACTATTGTTGTCTGCACTTAGACAAATTGGCGTAAGTCCAGCTGCAGATAGAATCTCCAGTGTCACCCGAAGGTGCGAATTCAGCTTTTCACCATTGAGAGAGCTGACTGGAATCATTCGGACCGTGTCCTGATAGCCGGATTCAAGCGATCTAACCATAAAGGCCAAAACAGTTTTAGCTTCCTGATCGGAATCCTCTTCGACACCATACAGCTTTCCACCAGCAAATTCTATCTTTTTGGCAGCATAGACCTCATCAACCATCAAAACCACGTGCTTTTCTGTGTCGCTTAGCGACTCCGTTCTCGTCCTTAAGTACCTCACGATCGATTCGGTGGAATTCTCTGTGCTGAATGCAGAAGCCAATCGCTGAAGATGACGAATGCTCGGAAGTTCTATCGTTGACGAGTCCAGCAAAAACTTATACGCTGATGCGCTGTGACCTTGCAATAGGCACGCGAAGGCCAAAGTTGAGTTGGAGTACTCCTTAGACTTTTTTAGGGCAAGATTTATCTGTTCTGCTAGAAATTCCAGCCGTTTCTGCCTCTCGTCATTTGCAAGTTTAGCTGCTGCTTGAACATGCTCGTAAGCCATACCTAGATGGTCTTTGAACTCTAGGCTTTCAATGCCCTTTTCAACTCGATTCTTAATGTAAGTTAACAAGTTTTCCAACTGACTAAATAATTCGAGTTTTCGATTGCGAATCAGACCAGAAGCAAAATCAGACACGGGAGTGGCTTCGACAGCAACTGTGACAAGAAGATCTTCTGTGACAGAGCAAGAAGCACAGATCTTTGGCACCGTCTCATAGGAGATGTAGAGAAAGTTTAAAGTGCGAGGCACACTGTTGGATGCAATTCTCTCAAAGCAGGTAAGATGAGTTGGGAGATAAAAGCTGAGCAGTTCCTCAAAACTATTCACTCTATCTGAATCACAAAACTCTGCAGAAGCATTCTCTAGTCTTTCGGCTTCGACTCGCCTTCTGCCTTCAGCGTGGGAGCTTACATTCCTCTCCTTTGGAACGGTTGACGAGAGGTAGGCAGGCAGCTTAGGGTGAAGAGTCGGAACAGCGTCTTTGGTTAATCTCGGTTTGGAAATGGGATCACCTGCTGATTTTCTCTTTCGAGAATCTTTGGAAGTCCTTATGAAGCATTTTTCGTCAAAGTGCAGAGAACACAACCGCGTATGCTTGGTGACGGTAGGATTTTCGAGTTTTAAGAAACGAAGCCACTTGCCTTTTAGCTCTTCGTCGTTAGGAAAGCGATGTAGCGTTACACCGGGCTGCTTTGGCTCAGTGGCATAGCCTGTCTTGCAACTTGGAGCGCAGCATTTGTTGAACATTTGGCTGATCACTAGGAGGTACTGACACAAGCAATTAAGTTTGTTGAATATCGAAACATATTTTTATCGTCTAGCAAATATTTTTACGAAGAGAACCTATCTGAGGACTTATAGCTAAAATCTGTGCATAGAAATTGTTCCCCGTTCTTCCATACTGACTCACCCATACCATGCTTCCGCACATTTGTACAGTGAGTGAGGCTTTTTCCAGCTAGCTTTTTGTGTTCGTCCCTATTCTCTTTATCTTCATTTTTTAGGGATCGGCCTCCAATTGTCAGACCCCAAAAAGCGTGTCATGTCCCCCTAGCGAAGCGGGCCCAGGAGTCCCTGAAAAGACTTACAGATTTAAACTCAAAAGATAACACCTGAAAGATACAAGTACTTGTGGACAGGAAAATTCATTAAAAATTCTTTGCTCGCGCATTTCAAATTATAAGGCAATAAAAATTTTAAGTATTCACGTTGAAATAATTGACTTCGTAATTCAACTCGTCGTAAATCATCAAATCGATTCCAGATTAGAAATCGAGTTTTTCCAAGAATTAGGCATCGTAGTTAAAGGGGCCAGAACCACAGAACTTACCGTTCTGTAAGTTTTTTTGACCAGAACCAGAACTAAGGACCCCACACTACTCCCATTACCTAGTGCCTAGTGCTCATTTCTAGAAGCTCAACTGTCCACTGTACCAGTAGCTAAATTTCTAGCTTTTATCTGCCTATTTTTCTTTTTTTGATCTTTGAGCTAAACCAGCTCAGACGAATTTCATCAAGTTTTGTACAAAAATGTATATAAATGTTTCTGCGTTCTGATAAAATATGAATTGTTATGAAATATTAACTGAAAAAAACTTAATTTGCCTACTTTAGGTTATTAGTATTGTATGCTATTCAATTGCTTTCATTGGAGCTAAATAGTTTAGCTAGCTAATTTATTTAAATATTATTTTTTTTTCAATAAATATCACACCACCCAAAGTCAATATTCAATAAGTTCGATAACTGAATAAGTGGACCATTTTATAAAGCTGTGCAATATAATAAAAATTTAAATACCAATTAAACCATCTTGATTTCATATTTATTAAAGCAACATTTTTCTATATAAATAGCATAGGCAAAAGCTTTAGTTGTAATTTAAATAGTTCTGAAAAATATCTAGACGCTTTGTAATAAATGTTAAAATTGATTAATAAAAATTTAAGTTGAAAAAGAAATTATCAAAAATTTTTTCTGAGAAAAGTAAACTTTACTTTAAATAAACTTTAAATTTACAAATTATTTTGCTTAAGCTTTAGCAAATTCTTCAGTATATATTAGTGCATGATGTATAATAATTTTTATCTACTTACCTTATGCTCATATAAGATTTTTTATATTTCTACAAATTTCTTGTATTTTATCATAAAGTTACCTTTCTACTTATACTGTTTGTGCTTAGTGGTATACAATGCAGAGATAAATATATTAAAAAACATCATGATACAATGCATAAAACCTAAACAATTTTTACTGCACATTTTACTGGGCAGTACTATCTTGTTTCCAGGTTAAAATTAATGTCTTTAAGCACCTAAGTTTAGGACAACTTATGCAGTAAATTTACCAAAGAAAACACTTTTTGCTGACATTTCAGACCTAAGTCAATGCCTCTCATGTACGACCGTCCAAAGATGTCGCAGGCGATGTACCAGTCGCTGAAGCGGCACATCATACGGCAGCGCAAGAAAGAGGCCGACATGCTCCTGCTAGATGCCACAAATCAGAGACTGCGTGCTGAACGCGAGGAACTCCGCCGACACACCCTGCAGACACTTGGCAAGACCAAGGAGGAGGTTGGCTCCATTTTAGTTGGCTTTTTCTGTGTCCACGTTGGAAGTTCAGTTCCATAAAGTTTATTGGGTTGATTGCCAAACTGAGGATCTGCGAGATTGGCGGCCCAATTTCAAAGAATCCCAATAACTCTCCACTGTCTCTCTTTCACTGATAGGTGAAGCGACTCCAAGCTCGCCTCGCTGAACTACGCGAAAAGAAAAGCAAACTGTTCAACCGGTTCAAGGAGGTCTTCGCCGAGGAGTCCAGCCACAAGGACCGTCAGAAAGAGGACCCTCAAAGTCAGATGCAGCAGCAAGCGACTTTCTACCTGCAGGAGATGCCCCAACAAAGCCAGGCTCCATCGCGGCCAGCTTCATCTCGACAGGGCAAGCGGCCAGCTGTGATGGCCAGTCCCGCGGCGCCACCCGCCCGACAAGCGAAATTGTCGGCCACGGCGGCCGTGTTCTCGCAGGGTCGCTGCGAGCCAAGCTCGAGCGGTGCAAAACTCGAACCGGCGGCCTCCTACAGAGGCTCCATCACTACTGGCCAGTCAGCTCGGCAGCAGCAGCATCAGCAGTTTCCATCCGGGTCATCTTACTATCCTACGGTTGATCATCAGGCTGCTGCGGCTGCTGCGGCTGCTGCCGCGGTGGCGGCGGCCTTAGCTAGATCTGGGCCGTATGGCGGCGGCAGCGGAGCCGGTCTGTTCCAGAATCCCACCTCGAGGCGCTTCAATTAATAAAGAGAAAAACTGGGGATTTTGAGTAAATTTTGATTAGAAAGATACAATTAATCTGCTTCCTTGTGTTTATTGAGCCACTAGCTGTGTCTAATCTAGTATGAAACTTAATCTGTAATCACTCGTTACGGTGCCTATTATATATTATATTTTTATGTCTATTTACATTGTTTATTGCTGCTGGCGATTCGTTTTCTATTGCTATTGCTATAATTTCAAAACTTATCTATTATATTGCAGACTTTTTACCTTTTTAAATGGGTTGCCAAAATAAATATTTTTATTATATTGGTTATAAACCAATGCGTTACTATTAGTAGTTAAAATATAAAAGAAGAAATCTAGAAACATATATTGCTAACTTTCCCAAACTACGTTTACCCTTTACCGTTATTTTGCGGTGAAGCTAAATTTGTTTAGCTAGATTAGACAATTATATGCGTCGTAAATTCACATGTTCGCTTTCTGAAAGCGAGCACATTATGATGTCGAACCCACTATCGAGGTTGAAAAAAAACAGCAAAAAAAGAAATCGATTCATGATAAACAATATTTTGGAGGACGAACGTTAGAATAAGTTAGCACAGCATATTGAAAGTATATTTATGTTATTAAATAAACTTGAGCATAAATTTTTATTGAGAATAAGAAATGCTGTAGGCCTTAAAACGGAAAAAATTACGAAAATGCTTTAAGCTGTGTATAATTTGTAGTATATAATCATTCGGTTCTTTGTTAAGTTTAATTGGACACGGCAAATGCTTTGAGATAATTAAAACAACAAGACTCATCGAGAGGGTTTGGAATCGCAATATTTTACTGTGATTTAATAACATTGGCATGAACTATTCATAAGATTAAGACTGAAGGATAGAGATCCTCGATTAGCTATGGGATTAAGACTTAAGGATAAAGATCCTCAATTAGTTATGGGATTAAGACTTAAGGATAAAGATCCTCGATTAGCTATGGGATTAAGACTTAAGGATAAAGATCCTCGATTAGCTATGGGATTAAGACTTAAGGATAAAAATCCTCAATTAGTTATGGGATTAAGACTTAAGGATAAAGATCCTCAATTAGTTATGGGATTAAGACTTAAGGATAAAGATCCTCGATTAGCTATGGGATTAAGACTTAAGGATAAAGATCCTCAATTAGTTATGGGATTAAGACTTAAGGATAAAAATCCTCAATTAGTTATGGGATTAAGACTTAAGGATAAAAATCCTCAATTAGTTATGGGATTAAGACTAGGATAGAGATCCTCAATTAGGTATGGGATTAAGACATTAGGATACAGATCCTCAATCAGCTATGGGATTAAGAATTTAGGATACAGATCCTCAATTAGCTATGGGATTAAGACATTAGGATACAGATCCTCAATTAGCTATGGGATTAAGACATTAGGATACAGATCCTCAATTAGCTATGGGATTAAGAATTTAGGATAAAGATCCTCAATTAGCTATGGTATTAAGAAATTAGGATACAGATCCTCAATTAGCTATGGGATTAAGAATTTAGGATAAAGATCCTCAATTAGCTATGGGATTAAGAATTTAGGATACAGATCCTCAATTAGCTATGGGATTAAGAATTTAGGATACAGATCCTCAATTAGCTATGGGATTAAGACATTAGGATACAGATCCTCAATTAGCTATGGGATTAAGAATTTAGGATAAAGATCCTCAATTAGCTATGGGATTAAGAAATTAGGATACAGATCCTCAATTAGCTATGGGATTAAGAATTTAGGATAAAGATACTCAATTAGCCATGGGATTTAGACTTAACAGTTTCCCATAGACATAAAATAGAGATTTAACAAAAATGTTTATTTATAGGTAAAATACGGTTTAGATTTACACAAATAATAAAGAGATCAAAGGTCTCCACTGAAAGCAATAAAGGGATGGGATTTTAGGAAGCAGCTAAATTCCCACACTGAGATATTGCATCCATTAGCTGCTCCGGTCATTCAAAGAGCCCCAGCTCGGCATCAATGTAGGCAGCCAGACAGAATTCGCACAGCTCAGCTAAACGATTAGCCGATTCTTCGCTGAGCAGGCAGCGAAACTTGGGCCCAGCCAGCCGGTCTTTAGCCGGCGCGCCGGCCGCTAAGAAGCCCAGGCGGACCAGTTCCACCAGGGAGGGCAGCGCGGCGCACGGATCGAATGCATCGGAATCGCGCGAGATCACCCGGCAGATGTTCAACAGGCGTTCTAGCGGCACAGCCCGAACAGCCAGAGCTTCCATAGCGGCGGCGTTGCTAGCCGCGTTAGCTCGGTTGTTCTGCCGACGCTTCTTCTGGCGACGTCCGGCGTTGAAAGCGAACAGTCGGCGATCGTTTGACGGGTGAACCCGGGTGCAGACGAAAGCGGCTAAAAGAAGAAATCTACTCAATAGGGGCAAATCGGCGAATTGTTGTTGTTGCTGTTGCTGATTGCCGCTTCTAGAAGAGGACTCCGCTGACAGCACGGCGGGCGATGTCAGGGGCGTCAGCAGACCGCGAAGCCGGGAACCAAGTAGTTCTTTGATCCTGCCGCCGCCGCCGCCGCCTACGCCGCCAACATTGGCTCCAACCGATAGGCAAGAGGCGACAGTAGCAGCAATGGGAGCCGGCTGTCTAGTGATGGCATAGGCAATGTCCACGGCCATCTGCACCGGGATGGCCCCGACCAAGCTGTTCGGCGCTGCCGCCGCGGCAGCCACAATTTCCGCCAATTGGGCTTTGTTGTATGCTGGCAGATGGATGCTGCGGTGCGGGAGAGGGGTGGAAACTGAGGATCTGGGAAGGGGGGGGCGGCCCAACAAACTGAGGATCTGGGAAGGGGGGCGGCCCAACAACCTGAGGATCTGAGAAGGGGGCGGCCCAACAAACTGAGGATCTGGGAAGGGGGGGCGGCCCAACAAACTGAGGATCTGGGAAGGGGGCGGCCCAACAAACTGAGGATCTGAGAAGGGGGCGGCCCAACAAACTGAGGATCTGGGAAGGGGGGGCGGCCCAACAAACTGAGGATCTGGGAAGGGGGCGGCCCAACAAACTGAGGATCTGGGAAGAGGGGCGGCCCAACAACCTGAGGATCTGAGAAGGGGGCGGCCCAACAAACTGAGGATCTGGGAAGGGGGGGCGGCCCAACAAACTGAGGATCTGGGAAGGGGGCGGCCCAACAAACTGAGGATCTGGGAAGGGGGGCGGCCCAACAAACTGAGGATCTGGGAAGGGGGGCGGCCCAACAAACTGAGGATCTGGGAAGGGGGGCGGCCCAACAAACTGAGGATCTGGGAAGGGGGGCGGCCCAACAAACTGAGGATCTGGGAAGGGGGGCGGCCCAACAAACTGAGGATCTGGGAAGGGGGGCGGCCCAACAAACTGAGGATCTGGGAAGGGGGGCGGCCCAACAAACTGAGGATCTGGGAAGGGGGCGGCCCAACAAACTGAGGATCTGGGAAAGGTACCAGCCCAACAAACTGAGGATCTGGGAAGGGGGGCGGCCCAACAAACTGAGGATCTGGGAAAGGTACCAGCCCAACAAACTGAGGATCTGGGAAGGGGGGCGGCCCAACAAACTGAGGATCTGGGAAGGGGGGCGGCCCAACAAACTGAGGATCTGGGAAGGGGGGCGGCCCAACAAACTGAGGATCTGGGAAGGGGCGGCCCAACAAACTGAGGATCTGGGAAGGGGGGGAAGCCCAACAAACTGAGGATCTGGGAAGGGGGGAAGCCCAACAAACTGAGGATCCGGTAGACTGGCCGCTAAACTTATACTAAAAGTTCTCAGTGGCAGCTAAAAGCACAAAAGCAATAAAACAAACCTATAAGCGGAAGCGGCGCAGGCGGAAGCGCAGCCCCTGGCGTAGTTGGTCCAGGGCAGGCGCCCGATGAGCAGCACGCGGACGCCAGTCAGTTGTTGAATGCGCATCAGGGCGGCTAAGATTTTGCCATCGGGGGATTCGGCGATTCGTTCGGCGTCGTCAAGAGCGAGCCAGTCGCCGGGGCTCAGGCAGGAGCGAAGCGTCGTTGCCCAGTCATCAGTGGAATCTAATCGGCGATCGCTGCTGACGACGCCTCTGCTGGCAGCCGACACGTGGATGATGAAGTCGACCAGCTTCCTGACACTGCCGGCAGCCTCGGTGCAGGAGAGCCACAGGTGCAGTAGGCCGGCCAGCGCAGCCCTGGCTAGCAGTGTTTTACCGCAGCCGGAGGGACCCCACAGGTGCACAAAGGTCAACGTGGATTCTGGTGGCTGATCTAGCACCTGACGGAGCTGGGAGAATTCTGCCTGGCGGCAGACAATGTTTGATTTCGCCTGGAAGCATTCAGGTATACATAAAGTTGATTGGATTGTAACAAATGTCTAAATAAATGAAAGTATAGTAAAGGATTTCTCTGCAGTAGCTACTTTTTTATCTATTGAAGGCCAACCATGCATTAGCTACATTGATTATAAATATTTAAAGACTTTTTCTGAACTACTCATTTAGCCAAGGATGCCATAATGAATCATCTTTAAACAGAAATAAGAGAATGGAAAAGGCAAAGAAACAATAGTTGAAAATGAGCTTGCCACTTGTCTATACTAGAAAAATGTTTTCAATTTTTTTCAAAATAGCATAGCCTGGCCTACTTTTAAAAAATTTTATGCCTTACAAATACTTTTTTGAAAATAGAAGTATTTGATTGGCATAATGCCTAAGTTTTATTGTTTTTTACCAATTAGGTCTAAGTACCATCACTAGATTTGGCCTAGTTGATCAATTTCTATAAATAGGCAGAAAAATAAAATAAACAAACTTTTTTTTCACTTTGATTGAGGCCTAATATCCTACCAGCAATTGATAAATAAATGTAAACACTTAATTTGATCGTGTGGTCAATTATTGGATAATATAGGGCCTATACAAAATTTAGCAATTAAATTATGCCTATTATGATAAACTAAATATACAAATATTTTTTAACTTAAATTAACTGTAATATAATTTAATAATTGACCTCTATTTTACTAATACAAAAATATAAAGTATAAAATTTATAATATTAAATAGGCTCTAATGTATAAAAATATATAAGACTTGAAGAGCTTCATTATCATATGAGTAGGCCTAGAAGATATTTTTTAACTGCATTAAAAGATGCAGTAACAGCTTTCAGAAAATAACTATAAATATTTTCTATTGGGTTAGGCCTATAGTGGGCAAGATATTTGGCAGTTAGGCCTAGCTATTCTATCATCATGTCCATGGTCACAACTCCTATATAGGCTAGCAGATGAAGGCACCAATGCACAAAATAGACAAAAGCACTGAAATATTTTTAAAAACAATAGAGGCCTAGATACGAAAACTTAATATTAAAACCTGGTATTAAAGTTGGTCACAAATTCTAAATAGCTTTGCTAGGCTAGGCCTACAACTTCAGTTCAAAAGTAATGCAAATAATGTCAATGACAAGTGAATGTATTAAATCACGTTAAAATTATGCAAATACCCTCCTATTTAGCCTGTTTTAAGTTATCTCTAGAGTCTAGTTATGACTTGACGGCACATAACCAAGTAACTAAGCCAACACTGCCAACAGACTAGGCCCCAAGTCCCTGGGGCACCTTGATGTCTCCGAAGTCTCAAAGACTATCGCGGCCGAAAAATGACAGAAAACATTCATTTTTTGTTTTATTTTTACCAGTAATTTAAAATTGTTATTTTCCAAGATAAAGTAGCATCCAAGCTCAATTGTCTATCTATCGCTGACCCTGCTGTTTCGGACTTTTTTTCAGCAATCACCATATAATTTATTTTCTTGCATTTTAAGCTTATTTATGAATAAGAAGGATACTGCTTTGTAATTGCTGCATCTTTGTACCACATTTTATTTAGCATTTCTTATTCTAGTTATTTTTTATTGAGCCAGTCAACGCACCTCTAAAGTTAACAAGTAACTAGCACTCGTAGGGCTTTTAATTAAACTTAGCACGGGCACTTTGGCAATCTAAAAATCAGACTAAACCCTTTAAAATAGACATGAGTCATGGCTCCCAGATAATTAATTTTACTAAGTGGATAAATTCTCATCACATAGATATCTATGTCCATAGTTTAGAAAAAAGACATGTTGCAGCTCATCTTATTTTTTTGTGTAGTAGTTATGCTATGGTATTTTTTTAGCCTAATTTTCTCTTTACCTCTAAAAAAGTATTTTGAAACTGATATTTTTTATATTAAGAATAAAATTTCATTCAATTTGCCAAAAGTTGTATAAGCCATGTGCTAGTTTAATATTATTGGTTAGATTTTAGCTGTATGCACACTTTTAATATAAGCTGGCCTATTTTCTCCATAGATCCATAGAGTATAAGATCTTTGATTTGTGCAAGCTAAAATTAGACCAATAACATTTTAGTGACATTTTGCAGAAATTGTCATGGAGTTACAGGTATTTTATACTTTTTTTTAATCATAGTGAATGCCATATTTTTTATCCTCAAAGATTCTACCTAAACATACGATTTATAGTGCAATTTGACACTAAGGACTTTCATCTACATCTCTCATCTATAAAATGAGGCATGAAATCAAAGCTTATAAGTTATATAGCTTTTTAAGCAGGCATAATTTTATAAAATTCTATAGCATTAGACACACTCTATCAATGTTTTTTCCAGTTCAATGCCTTCCCCAGCTACGCCGCTGCTAATCCGCCTACTGGCCTGCTCAGCCTCGGCAGCTGTGCGCGCCGGCGCCTATGTCCGTGAGGTGATTCGCAGTGGCGAGCTCGGCATTGTTTTTAAGGGCCACAACGACCTGCAGACGCGGGCCGATCGAGGCGCTCAACGCCTCATCACAGCCAATCTGCGCGCCGCTTTCCCGGGTCTGACCGTGATCGGCGAGGAGGACGAAGATCCAGCAGCGGCGCCACTTGGTCCAGAAGAGATCGTTGAGCCTATGCGGGATGTACTGCAGCTGTGCCACAGGTCTTGCCATGCTTCAATTACCTCTGATTTAGATACGTGGTAGTCTGTTCTAAAAATAGTAAAGCAAATATCTTTTCTAAGAAAGAAGTTTTACATCACTAAAAAAACTACAGATGCCCCGACAAAGTGTCCAATGCCCGATCGGAGAGCCTAACTGTGTGGGTCGATCCGCTCGACGGCACGTCGGAATACGCCGATAATCTGCTAGATAATGTCACCGTGCTGATAGGAGTGGCACTAGATGGTCAGGCCGTGGCTGGGGTGGTGTACCAACCATTCTACCGGTACCAGACCGACCCCGCACAGACTGGCCGCCTGGTCTGGGGCCTGGACGGCCTCGGCGTGTTCGGTCTGGGCGTCGGCACTCGGCGACCATTGCCGCCGGGCTGCGTAGTCGTTACAACCCGTAGTCATGGCAACAGTACTGTTGAATCGGCCGTGAAAGCGTGTCAACCTACTCAGGTGAGGCCTTTGGCGCTGGATGCGGGCTTAGAATTTTAACATGTGCAGATGAAAACGGATGTCGAAAGCCTTCGCTCCAAGGACTACTAGATAGTAGTATATATCCTTAGTAGTGCATATCACTGTCTAGTAGTCCTTGCTTCGCTCCCTTTCCTGAATTCCATTTGTGAACTTTCAGTATTTTTTCCCTACGCTCCCCACCATTTTCCTTCGCTTCCCCTAACATGATCCTCCGCTTCCCCCAGCATGATCCTCCGCTCCCTCAGCATGATCCTCCGCTCCCCCACCCTGATCCTCCGCTCCCTCAGCATGATCCTCCGCTCCCCCACCCTGAGCATCCGCTTCCCCACCCTGATCCTCCGCTCCCCCACCCTGAGCATCCGCTCCCCCACCCTGAGCATCCGCTTCCCCACCCTGAGCATCCGCTTCCCCACCCTGAGCATCCGCTTCCCCACCCTGATCCTCCGCTCCCCCACCCTGAGCATCCGCTCCCCCACCCTGAGCATCCGCTTCCCCACCCTGAGCATCCGCTTCCCCACCCTGATCCTCCGCTCCCCCACCCTGAGCATCCGCTCCCCCACCCTGAGCATCCGCTCCCCCACCCTGAGCATCCGCTTCCCCACCCTGAGCATCCGCTTCCCCACCCTGATCCTCCGCTCCCCCACCCTGAGCATCCGCTCTCCCACCCTGAGCATCCGCTCCCCCACCCTGATCCTCCGCTCCCCCACCCTGAGCATCCGCTCCCCCACCCTGAGCATCCGCTTCCCCACCCTGAGCATCCGCTTCCCCACCCTGATCCTCCGCTCCCCCACCCTGATCCTCCGCTCCCCCACCCTTATCATCCGCTCCCCTACCCTGAGCATCCGCTCCCCCACCCTTATCATCCGCTCCCCCACCCTTATCATCCGCTCCCCCACCCTTATCATCCGCTCCCCCACCCTTATCATCCGCTCCCCCACCATGATCCTCCGCCCTTAAATCTGTGATTTCCTCTCCAAAATTTAAAAATCGAAAACCGCAGATCCTGCGAGTTGGCGGCTGCGGCCACAAGGCCTTGATGCTGCTGGAGCGCCGGGCTCACGTGTACGCATTCGCCTCGGTCGGGTGCAAAAAGTGGGACACCTGCGCTCCCGAGGCACTGCTTCGTGCAGCCGGCGGCCGCCTGACCGACATTTTCGGCCAGCCGTTGCGCTACGACGCCGGAGTTGAACGAAAAAATCGAGCGGGCGTGCTGGCAGCGATGCGCCGGGCCGATCACGAGCGCTGCGTGCGCGCTATGCCGCCAGATGTGCGGCAGCAGCTTAGCGGGTAAACGGCGTGAGTAACTATGACTTGATTGTTATAGTAGAATGACTCGTCATCTAATTAGTTTAGTTTTGGGAGAGACTTAGGATTGGCAAGGTAGAAGCGTCTTAAAAAAGTATTCTTATTCAAATTTTAATGCATTTTTGTATCCTAAGTTGATTTCTTGATTAACGAATCCTTAGTATTTAAATGTTTGAATATTTTCTTGTGCACATTGTTTTCACCTGTAAATAAATTAATGCTTAAATTAAATATGTGCTTATTTGCTTTTAAAAAATTAATGAATTGCTAGTTTACTGCTTTCTTCATTTTAGTATTTTAAGTAGTATACGGGAAGTAGTAAAAGTAGTGTTCAATTTTTTAAGTAACGAAAATCAATGGCATGTGTACAATTAAAAAGGTAAAATGGAAATCTTCCTCTCACAAATTGTAATTAAAAAATTTAAATTCCTTGAAATCAGTACAGGTATTTTTTTAATTTGTTCTGAAACACTTCTTTGGTGCTATTTACTACGCAAATAAAATCAATAGTTATGCGAAAAATCCAAAAGAGGCAGTTTTTATTATTTTCCGAAGACTTTCGTGCTACCCTTCCCCGCGATTCGAGCACCCCTGGTCAGAGCAGATGTACGAGTAGTACGTTTAAAAAACGTTTTGAAAGTGTGTGCCTGTCTACCAGACCTGTCGCCAGGTTCGCCTAACACCCTCTTATAATTTTTTAAAGCCCAGATCTACTATGGTGACTTAAAGCAAACGGAATTTGATTAAGAAATTGACAAATTAGGTCTTGTTTTCCGTCAGTGATCAAATTTGGCCATTTGATTGAATTTGATTGGTATTGGCTTCAGGCGGAATTTTCATTCAAGCGAGGTTTTTAATCAATATTTCAACTGTTGATGAGTGGGTACCATGACACGCTGCTGTCAGATTTATGTCGATGCATTCTCAGCTTTCATCAATCAAATAAGTGTATTTTAAATCACTGATTAGGTTTTTACTATAGCAGGGTCTCGTAACAGCGGTTAGGATGGTTGCATTGCTAGAAACTTGCATTACTATGCTTATAGGCAGCTAGAGGCTGTTTTTTCTATTATAAGTAATCAAAGCTGTAGATAAAATATTATCGAGGGCGCGGGCAGCGATTGGTTGGGGGATAGAAAGTGCCTAGGCTGTGACGTACGCTTGCGGGGCAGGAAAAGTAAGCCTGGGGTAGAGAATTTATTCTTCAGCCAATCAGAGAGAGAGAGAGAGAACGAAATAAATATTATTAAAGCACACAGCCAATCATCGACCGGCCCACAGTGAAAAGCTCTCACCGGCTCAACAGAATTTCAATCGTCCTTCTTATCCTTTTTAGTTTAATTAAGATTGTTTCGATTTCGATTATGCGTATAGTTGCTGCACTATAATTCCAAAACCGCGATGTTAAAATTTAGGAAAGATTTGTTTGTTTTCACGTCATTATTCCCCACATGCTTCCTGCACTTGAAGCTCATTGAAATATGTTTTGAAAGCTAAGCAAAAAATGGCGGATTGCTTCAAAGGAATATTATTGTTTTAGGCAATGACAAAGCCTGCTATTCTGTTAGCTGCTTGACAGGCGCTCCAAATAAAATCGCAAAGTTGCTTAATGCATCGATTATTGTGACTGCTTTAAATATTAAACTTGACAAGCTGATTGAGACAGGCCTGTCTGCCTGCTTGTCTGTGGCCATGGACCGAAATAGCTGTTTATGTTTATACATCAGATTGAACTTGGACTGATTTTTAGCTGTCAGGCTTGAGTATATCTGCCTCACATGTGTCCCTTGAGTCGATCTGTCTCCATTCTATTGTGTCCAATTTCTATTCCACTTCAGAGTAACTTCAGAAGCACTAAGATTGGAGAACCAGAGATTTTGGACAATTTTTTTATTATTTTCCCCAGTAGTTTTTACAAGCATGACTTGATAGCGACAAAATACAAACTATCCAATAAAATGCTATGTCCTCTGCAAGTTCAGATCATGGTTCTACATTCTAGCACTTCTTTACCTAGTTACGAACGTGAGATCTTAACCTTGAGAGTTGCGAGTGGATGAATCCAATTAACCAAGTGCACTTTTTTTCCCAGCAGGTTAAGCAGTTAGCTTGAATAAACTTTCAATTATCCATCAGCTAACACGTCTACAGCCTCGTGTGTCCCAGGCAAATAGCTAAGAGACAAATTATTAATTATTGATACAATTAATTGGTTTTCACTCTGATACCTGTTCGAGTTGCTTGCGCAAGAGCAAAAAACTTTTTGAGCAAAATTTGAAATTGCGCAAGTCTTTCTCCATTACGCGAGTAAACAGAGACTGACAAACTAGCTGAAAGCTTCTTAAATTCTAGGTTAGTAAAGAATCTGAAGCCAATAGAGGGTCTTTAGTCAGCAGGAAACTTTATCGTGGAAAATCGCTTTTAATCCTTAAAAGCAGCTTTGAAAGCATTTGCTGCTGAATATTTCTTTAATGGTGGATTGTCAGAATCGGAAAAGCTGCGACTTAAGTTTGGCCTTAATTCATCTTAAACTTTCGCTCGTAAAATGAGGCAACTAACATCTCCTTACGTTCAGTCCAAATTTCTCACAGTCAACTACTTGCATTCAAGTTTATATTTTACTCTGATACTCAAAAAATGCTAAATTCAACCCAAAATTCGGACAT
Organism: Macrostomum cliftonense; assembly: GCA_950096795.1. Lineage (NCBI taxonomy): Eukaryota > Metazoa > Platyhelminthes > Macrostomidae > Macrostomum > Macrostomum cliftonense. The sequence goes on along the minus strand of CATNEM010000394.1, from coordinate 99,878 downwards.
GCTCCATGAAATATGACTTGGGTTGGGCAACGCAAGAGGAACTCTTCCGTTTCATACTTGTAGTTTTTTGTCGAATATTGGGTGGAAATGCATTAAAAAAAGTTGTCTTCTTAATCCACTTTTTCACTTCGGTCAAAAGCCTATACTCTTTAACTCCTGGAGAAGCATGCACCTCTTTCACAAGCAGATACCCATTCAAATCGCTGAAAGGTTCGCATCTTTACGTGAAGTGCGCATCGTATCACATGCTTTTTTATGAGTAATATCACACAAAGCAAAAAGCTCTTTCGCATTGCCTTTCAAAGTGCTCTTTCACTTTCACGGTCTCCACTCCTCGAGAATCACCCAACCACTGAAACTCATCGACAAGCACACACCATTTCTTCGCCTCGAGAATCACTCAACCATTGAAACTCCTCGACAAGCACACACCATTTCTCCGCCTCGAGAATCACTCAACCACTGAAACTCCTCGCGAAGCACACACTATTTCTCCTCCTCGAGAATCACTCAACACTTTAAGCTCCTCGAAAAGTGCGCACCATTTCACTAATTCATGACGGACACATAGTTCCCTTTCTTGACAGAGGATACACCCTTTTACCTCCCCAAAAAAGTGCAGACCCCTCTCTCATCCAGTAAAGCAGGCAGGTCTTTTAGGCAAATCACTATGATGTTAAAATCGAAATCCAGGTAATCTAATATAACTTATTATTCTATTGAAACCAACACGATTTCTTACTGATGTCGCTACGGACGCATCTGACGTGGCATCATCCTGGTTTGTCCATTGGCCAGAAACTCGTCCAACCGTGGCCCTGCGCAGAGCATCAGCCTGTGGCTACTCCCCTCTCTCTGTCTCTTCCCGCGACTAACAACGGGTAGAAAAGCGTCACCAAAAACAAGAGAGAAAGTCTCGCCAACTAAACCAGCAATTCAAAGAAGTCACCGTGAAGAGTAGAAGACCGAGGCAGACAGATCTTGCAACCCACGCTGAGCAACCAGCTTTCTCAAAGCAAACGTAAGTAGAGACAGTGCCTAGCGGGTTTCATCCAATTTTTTGGGCACGCAGAGCATGTTGGAAATCCGATAGCTGAGTTTGAACAGTCGATCCGTAATCGAATTTCACGAAACGCAGGCCTTCCCGCCGCTGTGCCAATTTAGATCGATAATGCAAATCATGTTCACTTCCTAGACCAGCCACTCAAATCCAATTGATCAGCTGTTGAATTCCAATACTATACTTGTCATTGGGATATGACACAAAAACGTTGGAATTTTCTTTTCAAGTTTTCAGAAAAAACTATATAATTTTGTGCATAGAATCTTCCATACCGTCGAGACGTTTTTGCCGACATTTCAGACCACTTTGACTGCACCTATCCAGCCCAAACTATTAAGCATGGAGATGAAGCTGGCCCTTGTCCTGCTCGCAGCCTCCCTGATGCTGCTAGCTTGCTCCGCCTTCGCTGCACCAACTAGCACCGAAGATTTCGAAGAGATTCAGTAAGAATTTCCCTTCAGTGAAATTTTCCGAAAACTCTACCTAAAGAAAAATTTTTTTTTCAAGTGCCTCCGAATGTCTGAAGTGTGAGGCAAATTTTTCATTTCTTTGAGCTCAAATGCGAGCTAAATTCCCGAGAAAAAATTCTTTATTGTTTGTTTGCTATCGAAAGTAACTGCTCATCACAACGGTTTTCACATTGCCTTCACCTTGAGGGCCCTACTTGAGAACTCATTTCCGAATCCGATATTTCACCAAAATTCTCCTCTATTCAGTGGCAGAAACTGGTTGGTTGAGTTTTTCTGACGCACCGCCAAAGAGAGGCAAGAAGCACCTCAGCTTTTAGCTGCAAATCTTTCCGAAGGTTTCGACCGCAACCATGAGCTCATTAGATTGCTTCTCCTGGGCAGTAAGTAATCCCGGAAGTCACGACAATTCCCAGACTAAAAAAAAGCTAATTAACGATTTCGTGCAACGAAATATCCCGTTTTAATGGGGCTTCAGACAGAAATTAGACGATTTTCTTTGATTGGAAACTGTTTTGCCAGCGAAGCAACACTGTCATCAAGATACTAATTAATAAATTATCAATAAGGTCGACCAGACTTTTGATGCTTCAAACTCGAAACTGTATGAAAATGCCTTAAATTCTTGAAGATTGAAATCCCAAGAGATTTTGGTAGCCTAGCAAATCTTAATGCGACCCTTACCCCACGGGTACATTCGATTTCAGAGCGGCAAAGCGTCTCAGCTCCGATCACCGCATCGCCGACCTACTGGCCTCACTCGGCGGCATGGGCACCGGCGGCGGGCAGTACGGCATCGACCTCAACACCAGGTGAGTGCAGCAGCGCGCTGTCATAACTGCAACCAACCATATACAATAAATAATTGAATTCCGATGCAAACACGCCGAAACATCCTTGATTTTTTCATCATTTCATCCGATTCAGCGGAAGACGGAAGCGCAGCGTCCTGCCGTGACTACCTGAGCTGACAGACGCAAAAGCGGCCCAGAGCAGAGAGTGATCTATCTGTCCTTAACTCCCTGCGATGTCCATCGCCATAGCAAACTCCCGCAAGCCAACAACCCCCCTTGGCAACTCTCCCCCCTGCCTTGCCTGCGAAGAATCTGTTGCAAACATCGTGTAGAATTGCCCGAAGCTAGAAGCAATAAAAAAAAACAGGAACATGCGTACACACTGACAATATTGATTTCCTCTGAATAAAAATTCAGCCATTGAAACCTTAAATTTGAACTGCCGCCTTTTTGTTAAAATGACTCGCTGATAAAGAAAGTGAAACACGACACATGGAGTGGCAATTCATGAAATTTGCATCGAGTTATCTGCACTTTATCGCTTCAGTACATTAGATTGCTAATTTAGCGGGAGATTGATAATTTGGTGGTTAAGACTGCTTAACCCGCGTCCGAGATTGATTATTTAGCGTGTAAGATGGGTATTTAAGGGTGTGAGATTGATAATTCCAGGTGTGAGATTGATAATTCCAGATGTGAGATAGCTAATTCCAGATGTGAGATTGATAATTCCAGATGTGAGATTGATAATTCCAGGTGTGAGATTGATAATTCCAGGCGTGAGATTGATAATTCACCGTCATTGAGAACTCAGAACGTGATATTGATAATTCAGAAAGTAAGATTGAGAATGGAAAATATGAGAATTATAATTTAACTTATGAGATTGATAACTCAGAACGTGAGATTGGGAATTGAGCTTGGAAGATTGATAATTGAGCTTGGAAGATTGATAATTGAGCTTGTAAGATTGATAATTGAGCTTGTAAGATTGATAATTGAGCTTGTGAGATTGACAATTGAGCTTGTGAGATTGATGACTCAAAACGTGAGATTGATAATTGAGCTTGTGAGATTGATAATTGAGCTTGTGAGATTGATAATTGAGCTTGTAAGATTGATAATGAAGGATTGCTGGCTTCTTCTGGATGAACAATTAAAAATATTTTTGAAAAGCTACAAAGCGCAGTCTTCAAGTGTCTACAGGTGCATTCAATTAATTGCTCAAAATTCGGGAGGGAGGTTGCGCTTTCACCTCAACACTAGCGTATTACTGCGTGTTCTTGTACATGTCCAATGCGCATAATATTTGATAACAGTTTGTGCACAAACAGTCTTATCTGTGATTTTCTTGCTGCACAAAGTTTTGCAGAGCTCAAAACGAGACTCGTTGCCAAAAGCAACACAGATTTAGAAAAACAATATAATAATTTGCTTTTAATTTCAATCAAGCCATACAGAAAAAAAACCAAAGGATGAAAGCAGAAGAGCGCAGCTTCTGGTACTGCTTTGCAGCCGTCAAGGTCTCCATTTGCGTAGCCACAGCACCTCTGGCCTGGCTGTCAATCATTCTCGCTCAGCAAGTTCCCGCCGTGATTGTGACTGGCGTTGGAGTCGGTCTGTGCCTCATCTCAGTCGCTCTGCTCAGCTCAGCCCAGTGCTCAGATGAAGCTGACTGCTTGACTCGCCTGCTCTGGCTCCGGGTGCTTACTGGCGTCTCCGGAGCCTGCGTCCACCTTGCCGCCGTGGGGCTGCTGCTGCACGCCGCGGCGCTGCGTCGCCAGCTGCCGAACCAGTCAGAAGCCATCAGCATCGCCGTCTTGACCGGCCTGGCCGCGGCAAATGCTTCGCTAGCTGCGTCTTGTTGCGTCCACGTGTACAACTGCGTGACTGCTGTACAGCTGACCTGGCGGGTGGCGGCTGCCGAGGCGGCGGCGGCCGAGGCGGAGGCTATCGAATTAGGCGACAAAGCTGACGATTTCGCCGACAAGACGGCCAACAACAACGAGGCGGCGATGGTTGTTGATGAAGCTGGGAAGCAGCTGGAGTTGGATTAGCTAACTACTAGGTGAGCAACTATGGCATCGAAAAAAAAGTTCGTTATTGAGTCCTGACGAATAAACTATGCGAGAAAAATTTCGGTCGCCAGTTTCTAAATGATTGTCTTGGTCACGACTGCGGCAGACTATCAATAGAGATTATAGCTTTGAGGAAAATCTCATTGAAAGCAAAATTTTTATTCGCTTTAAAGTTTCGTTTTTTTTAATTTTCTGAACGGTTCATCCAGTAAAGAATTAAAAAATTATATTTGTAACTGTCTGTCTTTGTTACATCCATGAACTAGCACTTTCCTAACTTCCTAAGATTCTGTGGCAACCTGTTTCATACGATTTTTACCAAAAACTGCTTTATCGATGTAAATTTGCTTAACGTCCTGTTTTTTTTGTGAAAGCGCGTCTAATAAAGATGTCAATATCGTGCCGAAAAGTGATGCACTTAATCGATTTTATAATTTATTTAGCTTTGTCAATGCTTTTCCAAATTAATGGAATTTTAGAGACACTGTTTTGTTGTGGAGTTTGCTGTGTGCGCGCTATTGGTGCCTATGAGTAGTTAAATTAGTATATTTGACTTAAAAAAGAAAATAATATTGAACAAATGTCATTAATTGAGCTTCAAAAAAAACAAAAATTGTGTGCTTGTGCAGAAGGAATAATGACGCAAAAGCTTCTAACTATATGTGAAGAAAACAAAAGTATTAGTAATTCTGCATATTCACAACAAATTTTACTTATTCAAATCAAATAAGCTGTCAAATTTGTGCGGGTTCATCTTAGCGCCCTTTGAATTAAAGCCATCCAGAGCCGATTCTAATGGACCTGACAAAAAACTCGTCAACTTTAACTGAAAAATAATGCACTTTTTTCGATGCACAACAACCAGAAAAAATAGAATTTTCCTTTCTTCCCTAGCTGTAGGATGCTCATAAATTTGCGAATTAACGACCGAAACTGTGACAGACAAAAGACAGACAGACAGACAAACAGGCAGACAGGCAGACAGACAGACAGACAGATAGACAGAGAGACAGACACACAGACACACAGACAGACAGACAGACAGACAGACAGACAGACAGACAGACAGACAGACAGACAGACAGACAGACAGATACAGACAGACAGACAGATAGACAGACAGACAGACAGACAGACAAACACACGGACAGACAGACAGACAGACAAACACACAGAGAGACAGACAGACAGACAGACAGACAAACACACAGACAGACAGACAGACAACCACACGGACAGACAGACAGACAGACAAACACACAGACAGACAGACAGACAAACACACGGACAGACAGACAGACAGACAAACACACAGACAGACAGACAGACAAACACACGGACAGACAGACAGACAGACAAACACACAGACAGACAGACAGACAAACACACGGACAGACAGACAGACAGACAAACACACAGACAGACAGACAGACAAACACATGGACAGACAGACAGACAAACACACAGACAGACAGACAGACAAACACACGGACAGACAGACAGACAGACAAACACACAGACAGACAGACAGACAAACACACAGACAGACAGACAGACAGACGGACAGACAAACACACAGACAGACAGACAGACAAACACACGGACAGACAGACAGACAGACAAACACGCAGACAGACAGACAGACAAACACACGGACAGACAGACAGACAGACAAACACACAGACAGACAGACAGACAAACACACAGACAGACAGACAGACAGACGGACAGACAAACACACAGACAGACAGACAGACAAACACACGGACAGACAGACAGAGAAACCGCACCCTGGCAGTCAGCGCGCGTTAGCGTTGCTTCTCGAAGCCAACTCCTCGCTGCCCGCCGTGTAACTCTTGCCGCCGCCGCTGCCGCCGCTGTTGCAGCAGACAGCTTCGGCGAGAGCGCGGCGGAATCTGGGCATGAAGGCAAAGTAGATGACAGGGTTCACCAGCGAGTTCAGGTTCACCAGAAACAGAGTGACGTTGTAGAAGAACGACTGGAAATTGTTCTCCACGATGCCGAACGCAATGAACAGGAAGTTGGTCTGGTTGGGCGCGAAGCAAAGCACGTAGGCGGCCCCGGCGATGGTGAAAGTTTTGACGAGAACACGAGAGGCTGCCAGCTTCCTGCAGGCGACTTGTTGATCTGGCTGTTGCTCCGGCTGCTGCTCCTCGGCGTTGGTGAATTTGAATCGTCGGCGCAATTAAACAATCATCCAGGTGTAGCAGACGGCCATATTGACCAACGGGAATGCCAATTTTACCGTGTAGTTCAACAAGCCGTAGGCGAATGCCAGCTCCGGTGGCACCCAGCCAGACAGAACGCAGCAGCCGGCCGTGTTGGGGTTGTCGGCGCGACCGCGTCGGAAGTCGGCCAGACCGCGCCACTGGTGCGCCAGGCCGAGGAGCCACGCCAGGGCGCCGGCTAAGCGGATTTTCCACGCCTGACGTCGGACCAGGGGACGAACGATGGCCAGGAATCGCTCCAGCGTGATGAGCTGCAGGTTGAACTGAAGTTTCGGTTTGGGAGGGTTTCTGCATTTTTAATTATAAAATTTCCGACTGGAAGATAGGGACAAATTCGGAGAGGGAGAAATTCGGAGAGGGAGAAGTTCGGAGGGGGAGAAATTCGGAGAGGGAGAAATTCGGAGAGGGAGAAAAATTCGGAGAGGGAGAAGTTCGGAGGGGGAGAAGTTCTGAGGGGGAGAAGTTCGGAGGGGGAGAAGTTCGGAGGGGGAGAAGTTCGGAGGGGGAGAAGTTCGGAGGGGGAGAAGTTCGGAGGGGGAGAAGTTCGGAGGGGGAGAAGTTCGGAGGGGGAGAAGTTCGGAGGGGGAGAAGTTCGGAGAGGGAGGAGTTCGGAGGGGGAGGAGTTCGGAGAGGAAGCCCGGATAGGGGAAAAGTTAGAATTGTGAAAAATTAGAGAATTGAAAAGTTCGTCTGAGGCAAACCGCCCACGAAGACAAAGTTAGGGAAGGGAACTATCTTAGGGTGATAAAAAAGCTGGTAGGAAATGTTTCAGAAGTTAGAAACTATAGCAGTAGAGTAATTATCAAGAAAAAACAAAGAATAGAGAAGTTAGAGAGAGAGAGAGCGTTTAACTTTTCCGTCTCTTCCGGGTGTGCCGGATATGCGGCAGTTTCTCACCGTGCTCGCATTAACCAAAACCCACACGGCGCTCTGACTGAACCAGATGTGGCAGTTTCTCACCGTGCTCGCATTAACCAAAATCCACACGGCGCTCTGACTGAACCAGATGTGGCAGTTTCTCACCGTGCTCGCATTAACCAAAATCCACACGGCGCTCTGACTGAACCAGATGTGGCAGTTTCTCACCGTGCTCGCATTAACCAAAATCCACACGGCGCTCTGACTGAACCGGATGTGGCAGTTTCTCACCGTGCTCGCATTAACCAAAACCCACACGGCGCTCTGACTGAACCGGATGTGGCAGTTTCTCACCGTGCTCGCATTAACCAAAATCCACACGGCGCTCTGACTGAACCGGATGTGGCAGTTTCTCACCGTGCTCGCATTAACCAAAATCCTACACGGCGCTCTGACTGAACCAGATGTGGCAGTTTCTCACCGTGCTCGCATTAACCAAAATCCACACGGCGCTCTGACTGAACCAGATGTGGCAGTTTCTCACCGTGCTCGCATTAACCAAAATCCACACGGCGCTCTGACTGAACCAGATGTGGCAGTTTCTCACCGTGCTCGCATTAACCAAAACCCACACGGCGCTCTGACTGAACCGGATGTGGCAGTTTCTCACCGTGCTCGCATTAACCAAAACCCACACGGCGCTCTGACTGAACCGGATGTGGCAGTTTCTCACCGTGCTCGCATTAACCAAAATCCACACGGCGCTCTGACTGAACCAGATGTGGCAGTTTCTCACCGTGCTCGCATTAACCAAAATCCACACGGCGCTCTGACTGAACCAGATGTGGCAGAGAAGGCTCCCCAGCCAGTTCTCGGGCACCCGACTTGGCAGATTCACCGTGGCCCATTTGACCGCAGTCAGCACGCAGGTGGCCAAGTCCATCACCGACTGATTGATAACCAGCAGGCGCGGATTTCGGCTCATGTGCATCCGCTTTGCCACCAGCAGCCAGATGACCAGGCCGTTCAGAACGATGCCGAGTATGGCGAAGCTCAAGTAGATGTATGGAACAGCTTCGTTAAACCAGACGTCCTGTGGATAGGTCTCGGTGTATTCCTTGATGCAGACTTCAGATTCCGAGATATTGTTCATTGTCACACTTTGAGCTTAGTATCTGCGGTGCACAAATTATAAACCAAATTATTGAAAAACCGCGTTTTTAAACACCTATTGAAACCCTACTCTCGAAGTCTAGATTTGGAACCCCTTTCTGCTTCTAAAAACCGTTATAAAACTTAAATTAAAAAACCCCTGTCTTACATTAACTCTTAAACAAGGTCTACAAATGGTTCTTATACTTACGTGCTTGAGTTCGAGAATGTTGAGTGCCTGGTTTTGTCTTCTTCTTTTTTCGTGTTTCACCAGTCACAAGAGCGCCACGGATGGCTAGATTGCACAAAACGAATTAGAGCTCCTGTACTTATACTAAAAATTTCTGCTCACTCACCCTTAGCTTCGTCATGATTGGCTGATCAGGAATTATTAATCAAAATTTGAGCTTCTAACATGCGATTATAATAATCATATCAATGGTTGTCAAATTTTTTAACGACAAAAAGTGTTTTTGTGATTTTGAGATTATTTCAGTCGTGGCTTTCATTCTCCAGAAGCGGCTTGTTGATCAAGATACAAAAAGTATTTACGATAAGAAAGTATCGAAATTTCTATTAAAATATCAATTATATTTGCTACAAGTCTACTGTTATAATTTTCTAGCTTTTTGTGAAGAAATATATAAATAATAATACAAATTTAGACACCCAACCTTGCGATTAGCCCAAGGCACAGCCGCAGCTAGTTGCGCGGCGCATCCGAGAGCTGTGTACAGCTTTCAGCCTGACGGGCTGGAGGGGCCGCAACACTCAGTCTAAATTTACCCAGCTCAAGCTGGTACCCGATCTCAGCTGGGTGGACTGAAGCAGTGCGGGATTAAGTGCCTTGCTCAAGGGCACAAATTGTCTTCTAGGGCCAGGACTCGAACCCACGACCTTCCGGTCATGAGGCAGGCGACCTAGCCACTAGGCTACAACGTGGGAAGAAAAAAATTGTAAATAAACATTTTTGCTGAAATTTTCTTGCCCAGAAACTGAATGGGATTCCCACATCTATTCAAGGCGACATTTTTCTTGCTAAATAGAAGAATTAAGAAAGAAGATATTTCATCGAGAAAATTCAATTGTTTAAGTAATTAAGCGGAATTAAATAATCTTGATTGATGAATCAATAAATTGTCCAAAGAAAATAGGCAATTTTTTTAATAAGTTGCTTAAATTTGTTGCTTAGCAACCCAATAGCATTTCATGCTATAAAGAGCACTAGCCAGTCTGTCTGGCTAGTGCAGGTCTGGCTAACGGTCCTTCATATTTTCTTTATATTAAATAAGAATTTTTTTTATTCAATTCATTACTAATTTAGGCTGTTGCATTCAATTCTTGATTTTAATAAGTTGAAAGAATTCAAAATCTCACCCTAGCAAATGTTATAGGATTCAAAATCTCACCCTAGCAAATATTATTGGATTCAAAATCTCACCCTCACGAACGTTATAGGCTTCAAAATCTCACCCTCGCGAAGGTTATAGGATTCAAAATCTCACCCTATCAAAGGTTATAGGATTCAAAATCTCACCCTATCAAAGGTTATAGGATTCAAAATCTCACCCTATCAAAGGTTATAGGATTCAAAATCTCACCCTAGCAAAGGTTATAGGGTTCAAAATCTCACGCTCGCGAAGGTTATAGGATTCAAAATCTCACCCTCGCGAAGGTTATAGGATTCAAAATCTCACCCTAGCAAAGGTTATAGGGTTCAAAATCTCACCCTAGAAAATATTTTAGGATTCAAAATATCACCCTAGCAAAAGGTTATAGGATTCAAAATCTCACCCTAGCAAAGGTTATAGGATTCAAAATCTCACCCTAACAAAGGTTATAGGATTCAAAATCTCACCCTAGCAAAGGTTATAGGGTTTAAAATCTCACCCTCGCGAAGGTTATAGGATTCAAAATATCACCCTCGCGAAGGTTATAGGATTCAAAGTCTCACCCTAGAAAATATTTTAGGATTCAAAATATCACCCTAGCAAAGGTTTTAGGATTAAAAATCTCACCCTCGCGAAGGTTATAGGATTCAAAATCTCACCCTAGCAAAGGTTATAGGGCTCAAAATCTCACCCTAGAAAATATTTTAGGATTCAAAATATCACCCTAGCAAAAGGTTATAGGATTCAAAATCTCACCCTAGCAAAGGTTATAGGATTCAAAATCTCACCCTAGCAAAGGTTATAGGATTCAAAATCTCACCCTAGTAAAGATTATTGGGTTCAAAATCTTATCCTAGCTAAGATTATAGGGCTCAAAATCACACCCTCAGGAAGGTTATAGGATTCAAAATCTCACCCTAGCAAAGGTTATAGGATTCAAAATCTCTCCATCAGGAAGGTTATAGGATTAGGATTCAAAATCTCACCTTTGCTAATTTTATTTAATTCAAAATCTCATGCCCGTGAAGTTTATTTCTTTGAAAATCTCATAGTGATAAAGATTTTTACGAATAAAAAGTGTTTTATATAAAAAATCTACATTTATTTCGAAGAATTCTAGAGCCGCGTCGCCAAACAACGCACCGGGTAACACCGTCCGCTCTCCACCACCTGATGCGGCACCTGGCCGCGGCCAGCGGCGCCGCAGCCCCGACGCTCAGCCAGCAGCTGTTCAACCAGCAGCCAGGCTCGTGGGATCTCGCACAGCAGGCCGGCGAGGTGGGCGAACGACGCGGCCACAAGCAGCCAGAAGGCGGCGCCTCGCTCAGCTGCACTGGATGCACTTGGCGCAGCTTCCGCCGACTCCGCCGACGGCCAAGGCGTGACGACGACGAATCCGGCGACGATCGTCGACAGGCGACGCGGATCGGCTGAGAGTCGCTTGGCGCCGACTTCGCCGCAGGCCAGCGAGGCGATCTGAGCGGCCAGGGAGCTGGCCAGTAAGCCGACCTCGGCGACAGCAGCCGGCGTCAGGGTGGAGTCGGGCGAAGCCGCAACTGCGGCGTGGATGACGATGCTGACTGCGGACGTGGCCACGCCGATGCCAAGGAAAACGGCAGCGGCTTGCCATTCAGGAATGCCTGCGGTTGTCGAAGAGGAGGCGGACACACTGCACAGACACACCAGTCCTCAGAGCGGACACACTGCACAGACACAACAGTCCTCAGAGCGGACACACTGCACAGACACAACGATACTCAGAGCTGACACACTGCACGGACACAACAGTCCTCAGAGCGGACACACTGCACAGACACAACGATACTCAGAGCTGACACACTGCACGGACACAACAGTCCTCAGAGCGGACACACTGCACAGACACAACGATACTCAGAGCTGACACACTGCACAGACACAACAGTCCTTAGAGCGGACACACTGCACAGACACAACGATACTCAGAGCTGACACACTGCACGGACACAACAGTCCTCAGAGCAGACACACTGCACAGACACAACGATACTCAGAGCTGACACACTGCACGGACACAACAGTCCTCAGAGCGGACACACTGCACAGACACAACGATACTCAGAGCTGACACACTGCACAGACACAACAGTCCTTAGAGCGGACACACTGCACAGACACAACGATACTCAGAGCTGACACACTGCACGGACACAACAGTCCTCAGAGCGGACACACTGCACAGACACAACGATACTTAGAGCGGACACACTGCACAGACAACAATACTCAGAGCTGACACACTGCACAGACACAACAATACTCAGAGCGGACACACTGCACAGACACAACAATCCTCAGAGCGGAAACACTGCACAGACACAACAATCCTCAGAGCGGACACACTGCACAGACACAACAATACTCAGAGCGGAAACACTGCACAGACACAACAATCGTAGAGCGGACACACCGCATAGACACAGCAGCCCCAAGGAGCTCACTAAACAGAACTTCGCTTCCAGGAATCCAGAACTCAGAGCCGTCAGAAATTGTCAGCTGAACCCTGGACCGGATCAGTCCAATCTGCCAACGTGCCGACTGCACATTCAACTTCGAATCTGGCCAGCGGACGCTGAGGCTGCAGAAGCTACGCATGACGGCTGCACCAATCAAAGCGGCCATGCCAGTAAGAGTTGCCATGGTAGCACACAGGTAGAGTCTCCAGGTAGCGCAGGCTAGAGACATCCGTCTGAAAATTATGTTTGCTTAGCAGCTAACAAAACTGATGAGGCGATAAAACTCCAACGAATGAATGTAGTATCGGTGGAGATGACAGCTCACTGCTAAATTATAATTGTCAATAATTATTAAAGGTGATGACAGCTCCCTGCTGAAGTATCGTTGTTGAAGTTCCAGGCTGGAGGTCATTATTCAGTGAAGGACCAGTGAAATAAAAAAAAGAATTTTTTTAAAACAAAAAGTTTCTCTGTCAGTTTGTGTCTTGATTAGCACAATCATTAAACTCCAACGGTTTGGGACTTTTGAATTATATTCACTCCTGAGAGATATTTGGAATTCTTATACCCAGAGTCAAGGAAGCTTTTTTCAACTTTTAGACTAGGAAACCATAGGTTAGCCTGTGAAACCATGAGATCAGTGAGACCAAAAGTTCCGTACGAAAACAGAATTTGCCCAAAGTGCACAAAGTGCGAAGTAGAGAATGAGATACACTTTATGCTTAAATGCACCTGGGAGGAATACCAATTAACGCGAAAAGCGTTCATAGAAAATGCTGCTAAAAATATGCAGAACGTTAGCTTTCTGACAGGAAGATAAAGTATTCCATCTGATGACACAGGAAGACAAAACTTTAACGAAGGAGCTAGTAGAATTCATTACAGAGATGAGTAAAATTAGAAATATATAGCTAATACTACTGCTCTGAATACCTACTGAAGTATTGCGTTGTATATTTTAACAATCCCAAATATTAATCGTTGTTATCAGTCCACCCATAAATAATCGCTCTGTATTATCGTATTACTTATTAATTTTTTCTCGTTTGTTTTTTATAAAAATAAAAATTTATAAAAAAATCAGCACCCATTTGCGTGCGCTAATAATATTAATAATAATAATACTATTCATACGAGGTTATTCAATCCTATAAATATACAAAAAATTAAGCTGTCTAGAAGCCATTTGGGTTTCCATTCCAGACACCGGGCCAATAGAACTCCATGTTCGCCCGGGCTAGGAATTTCCAAGGTTAGGATAGAGTGCTTCCAGACGCAGGGCAGGCACCCAACCCCTACCCTAGTTCGGAAATTGCGCGTTGATAAAGCTACCCGAGCCAGTGGTACAGTTTCCAGGAAATGGCATCCATGCCGTATTAGCTTGTAGATAGGAAATTCCTAGAAACAGCGGCGCATAAAAAACTTTGAGACTTGCTGTCAAAAATAAACGAACAATTTTTTTTACTTCAAATCACTGACATAAGCAATAGAATGTTTAGTATTCGATCATAAGAATTTCTGTATTCTAACTAGCAGACGCATCCAGAAATTTAAGTCAGCTGAGACTAACTGAACTTAATGTACTTTTTAAGTTCAGCCTAGTAGAGTTTAGAGAAAGTTGGCGATGAGAAGCGATCGGCAGAGCACGTTGTGTCAGTTAACATTTCTCTGCCTCGGTTTTCTTTCAACAAAAGGAAAAGATTTTTGACAAACGACCCATTTCACGATGCGACGGGAAAAAATTATGGAAAATTAGCCAAATTTTACAAGACTTCATCTTCTTATTAATTTTCAAATTTATAGAAACCGATTTGCTCACCTGTATTTTTTAAAGCTCCTTTAGCTGATTATAACGATTAAATTCCAGTAGAAGTAAATAAAGTTTAACTTGCTGAAAGTTCTCCTTGGTGTTCCGTCAAAGCGCTGGTCAGGGCAAAAATTTTCCTTTTTTTGTTTTCTCCTAATTACCTGCAGCAAGTCGGGTTTTAAAAACCTTTCGCCATCACAGCATGCGCGCCACTGGGCAGTCGGTTATCGGGAAGGGGCTTTGAACGAGCCATTCTGCAACTTGCATGGTTGGTTGCTAGGCAATGTACAGGAGCCGAATTTGCGATGACTGATGACAATGAGGGGTTCAGAAGGGTCTTTGACCGTGCTGTAGTTTCGCCTTTAACTTTTTTCCACGAATATTTTTTATTTTGCAGTTAGAGGGTTGCGTTTTGCTCTGTGCTGCTCTGCTTTTTATTAAATTATATTTTATCGTATGGTGAGATTGGAGTGGAGTTGGTTGGTGAGATTGGAGTGGAGTTGGTTGGTGAGATTGGAGTGGAG
>CATNEM010000394.1:0-80000 GCA_950096795.1 Macrostomum cliftonense | reverse complement strand
GGGCCACCTCCGGCTGCTTTGGAGCGGCTGGCGCGCCTGCCTGCGCCTGCGCCGCTGCCGTTTGTTGATGGGGCAGGTCCGAAGGACATCTTTGTCTGTGGTTTGGGATACTTGCTGAAAAATATTTGTCAAATGTCAAATTGCTTATCTATAAAATTCATTAATTAAGAAATAATTTAGAGAAATATTGGTCTGTAAATTATGTACTAGATAGTGCAGTGATTAATTACGAGGCAAACTATATTTTTGTCTATAAGGCATATTTAAATCCAGCAAAAAGTTAAAACCTGTTCAATAAATTACTAAAACTCATTACAAACGTTTTACCGAAGTTATTTCTGACAAAAAACTATGTTGATCAACACCAGCTAAGCAAGTATAACCATGGCATTAAATAAAATATAATAATTTATATTGATGAACAGTAAAAAAGTTAAAATATTTTTTAAACTTTTAAAACTCTGATTTAAATTCACATTCTAAGGATTTAAATAGGATAAAAAGATAAAAAATTATGCCGTATGTGGTTACTATTGTGCTAAAAATTATCAACAGAAGAGCGCTCTTAGCTTCTGCCGATTTTCAAACGAGACCACGCAAAAATTAAAATATGAATTATATTTAAAATGTGTCACTGCCTCCTTCAAAGAGCCAACTATTTATCATGGTAGTTTAAGACGTAAATTTTCATTTATTTTATTTATTTATTTATTTTTAGTTACATAAGTCTTCTATATAGCTTAATAGCAGTTTCGATTTTGTTTATATCCTCCGTTACTCTGCAAACGGTTTTTAGCGATATTTCGGATTTGTATGTTCGGCCAGTAATTTCTAATTAATCCTAATAGCAAAATTCTGTGTAGTTAATTTGATTTTTCATTTGAGGTTAAAAAGCAAATGAACTGTATTTCTTTTTACTGTAAAAATTGTTTATTATGTGTCTATACAATGTAAAGGTATTCCCCACAGGAAATTATGATATAGTTTATGTGCCAACGACTTCTAATCGCCATTATAGGTTAATAGCTTGTATGGAATTTCTACGGATCATATAAATAAAAGTCTGAGCATCAAATATTTTTTTAACTAATGGACAGCAGTCCCTTTATTCTCAATAG
This sequence comes from Macrostomum cliftonense, assembly GCA_950096795.1. Lineage (NCBI taxonomy): Eukaryota > Metazoa > Platyhelminthes > Macrostomidae > Macrostomum > Macrostomum cliftonense. Next base: position 78,882 of record CATNEM010000394.1, on the reverse strand, counting down.
TTCTGAGTGGAAAACATCCTTTTACGGTTTATTTGGCAACTCGTTGCCAGTTATTAGAGCTGAGTATAATAATTCGAACATATATTAATTTAATGGTTTTAGACAGCCTAAAAAAACTAAGTATCTAAGTTACTAAGATATTATTTTATTGGGTGACCAAAATGCCCCATTTTATCTAAATCAAAAAACCCAATCTCTTACTTTAAATTTCTCATCAAAGTTTATTATCTACTCCTATTAAAATATTTTACTATTTTTTTAAATTTATTTCCCTGAATGTTATCTAAGGGTATTCTTACTATGAAAATGCATATTAATTTGCAAGATTTCACATAAATTTTCATTGCTTGATGTTTTGAACAGCAACTTTCAAGTTTATACCTTGTAAAGATATGCATTAATTTAAGAAAGAAATGATTTTAACTATTGTGCTGGCTAAATCTAAGCCTTTTTTTTAAATTTGGCACCGCAGAGCAATTCCTTTTGTAAAAATAAAATTTGTAGAAAGCTTTTGGCCCTCTAAAAAAACGTCAAAGCAATAAACGCTTGTGTATTTATTTTGCAAATAGAGAATATTCATATTATTTGTAGCCGCCTTTTATTACACATTTCAGATAAACTTTATTGATTAACTAAAACAGAGAGCATCATCCAAATGTCTCGTCAGCCAGCCAAAGGTCGCTCGGACCGCGGCAAAGGAGCTCAGTCGACGCCCAATCCGGCAGTTCAGCACGAAATTATTCTGGGAAAATTCACTGAGCATGACTGGTAAGGCAAAACAAATATAACTGAGATATTCGTTTATCGAACTTTTTTGATTAATTGAATAAAAATTCCACCGCTTTTCGTTTTTCATTAGGAATCTAGCAGTGGGGCCGAGTGAAAACGAAGAGTTCATCGTCGGAATCGTAAGCGACGTAGTTAACTCGGCGCTCAGTGAGATTTACGAAAAGTATCTGCAGCGACAGCTCATTCCTTATACAGTGTCACTTGCCAAGGACGCCATGCTGCAAATCATTGAGGTTTGTGAACCAAAAACATAGACAGATAGATAGATAGATAGATAGATAGATAGATAGATAGATAGATAGATAGATAGATAGATAGATAGATAGATAGATAGATAGATAGATAGATAGATAGATAGATAGATAGATAGATAGATAGATAGATAGATAGATAGATAGATAGATAGATAGATAGATAGATAGATAGATAGATAGATAGATAGATAGATAGATAGATAGATAGAAGGATAGATAGATAGATAGATAGATAGATAGATAGATAGATAGATAGATAGATAGATAGATAGATTGATAGACTCTAAGCTTCTCTCACGCCAACTTCGCTCCCAGTGGAATTTCCTGGCCCACGACGAGGGCGAAAGCCCGGACCGGCTGGTCAGTCAGGCCTGGTCCGAAGACCGCGAGCCCGCCTCGGCCACCATCGACTCCTGGGGCCAGGGCTGCATACCCAAGACGGTGCTGACGCCGCGATCGTCGCGATTGTCAACTCCGGCGCCGCAGCCCGAAGCCATCGCCGAGGAGGACGACGCCGATCTACAGGCGGCGGCAGCAGATCCGGAGCGCCATCAACTGGATGATGAAACTGCGGCAGAAGCAGCGGCCGAGGCCGAGGCGGAGGCGGAAACCGAGGCAGCGACCGGGCCGGAGTCGGAGGAGGCGGCGCCGGCCAGACCGGGCGCCAGGTTCCGGTTCCGGCCGTACCGCGGCAAGCTGAAGTCGGCCGGACTGTCCGCCATGAGCGAGACGCTGCTAGAGACGGAGCAGCGACTCCGCGACGTCGACAATCCGCACCGAGGCGGCGCCGAAGCGACCGCGGCTGGCGGCGGCATGCCGGCGTCCTGCCTGAGCATCCTGAAGGTGCAGGCCGGCCGGCCACCCGGCAACAAGGAGGTCATCTATGACGAGGCCGGCAATGTGGTCAGCGTGGTAAAAATCCCAGCCGACCGACTGCCAACGCACAGGTGAGGCCGCCTTGAACGACGCCCGAATTCCCGATTGTTCGATTCCCGAAAGCAACCGTGCTGCTTTTAGGCCAGAAATGTTCTTGATAAATGATGCCTCAAGCACCCTGACGCCTCGCCATTTGCATCGAAATCCCAATCCAGCTTTCATTCACTGCCGGATCGAATTAGATCAGCTAGCGCCGCTGAGCAGCAGCTGTCGTGCAAATCATCTCCCAGGTTAGCTAAGTATAGACGGAACGAGTCTGCCTTGGTCACTGCATTTATTTGGCCAAACTAATAACAGATGGCCTGCGCTCACGCAAAGTTTGTTTTTGGCTGATAAAAGTGACTTATTTATTGTTTAACGAGTGTTTTTATATAGGATTTTTCGTTTGATTTCATAACTTTGCCACTTGATTTCGACTTTTCACTTAGAGCAAGTCAAACACTGTGAGAGTGGGCTTGGGGATATCAGTGGGTGAATATCTATGGCTAAACCTCCCATAGAAATAAATTAGCATATATGAACGTGTCCCCTTCTAGGGCAACAGTTACATTCCTTGTTTTCATTCAAATGGCTGCATTCGCGTCTATTGGGAAAAAAACAGGAAAAATCTGGTCATGTATTCCACTCTGCCTGTACGCCTTGTCTATCTCGCTAGTGTTTTGCTAGCGGAGATTCTTACTAAGTAATCTCCGCTGCCATAGACAAAATAAATATAGGAAGCGGAGATTACTTATAATCTCCGCTCCCTGAATTCGTAGAATACGTATATTATATTACCCTCTAATTTTGTGTTCTATGGAAAAGAAAGTCTATGGCTTTCTACCATAGAACACAAAATTAGAGGGTAATATGTTATTTAACCTATTAAAACGCCAATGCTTATATGTTTAGCCTTGTGCCTTGTGAAATAGTTTTTCATCCAGTGTCAGTAATCCGTCAGTGACATTGATCCGTTGGGTCAACCCGGAGCGTTGGACTGGTTAGATGAGTTTTTCGAACCCGCTAATGGAAAAACAGCTACGGTGTCAGAACCAACAGATTCGATTGGGCCTGTTATTGTTGAAACAGCTTCTGCATCTAATTAATATTAATAATTGATTACACCTGTCCCAATCGGGCCAGATGTGCAGCCAACAGCGCAGCCGCAGCCATTGCGCGGCGCTTCTGAAGACTGCGTACAGCTGTTCAGTCCATGGACTGGGGGGACGCCACACCCACCTTCAATTACCCCAGCTGATGCTGGTACCCATTTAACAGCTGGGTGAACTGAAGCAATGCAGAGTTAAGTGTCTTGCTAAAGGACACAAATTGTACCAGTGGAGTCGGGAATCGAACCCCCGACCTTCAAGTCGTGAGTCCGACGCTCTAACCACTAGGCTACAACCCCTTCCTAGGCTAAAACCCCTTCGACCCCTTCGATCGCATCTACATCCTCAGTGCGATTCGTTAAGCTGGATGAAGCTGATACTGAAGCGAAACTGGCCGCCGCTGAAAAATACGCGTCGCAAGGAGCAATGGGCCGTTAATATTTTCAACGAGTGGCGAAATGAGCGGCAAAGCGCAATTCTGCAAGGCGATGCCAAAGGACTTCTTGTCTCCAAACCGATCGAAGAATGGAGTCGAGGCGATTGGAACTATCTTATGAGGCGATTTTTCTTCGAAGTGCGCAAAAAGGACGGGGGCAGGTATAATGCGACTAGTCTGAAGGACATTTTGCCATGCTGCAGCTCTACATAACGTTTACTCTAAAGAAGGACTTTTCGTTGTGGAAAGATCCACAATTTTCGGGCGCCAGAGTGACTTTCGACGCTGCAATGAAGGAAACCGTTCGCGAAGGTAATATTCCTGGGCAACGAGCAAGTGAGCCAATACCTCACGATTTTGAGCTGGCCCTCTGAGAGCGCGGAGATCTTGGTACATCTAATCCTCGGCTGTTTTCTGTCGTCTATTACATCGGCAAGACCGGTCAACCCGGAGCGTTCATCCCATTTCCTGACGTTTCAAGTCCTCAAATCGTTTCTCAGGCCTCAAAACGAGGACTGAGAAACGGTTTAGAGCCTCGAAAAATATAATGTTTACCATAGACAGTTGGTTGTTCTAAAAAAAAAGAAAAACCTCGTTAAACGATACAATAAACGGTTTTAGTAGGTTAAATTTCAATATCCAACTGAAACTCGGAAGAATGTCTATGGCAGAACTTCCTCGGCTTCGCCTCGGAGATTCCGCATAGACATTCTCCTCGTTTCAGCAGGATATTATATATTGAAGCAATTGTTAGGGTGAGAAAGTGACGGCGAAATCAAGTGGCAAAGTTATGAATTCAAGTGGCAAACAGATCATTTTACAGCCTTATGACTATGAAATCAAACGAAAAATCCTACATATAAATCAATCTTATCAAAAGTATATATTTCTGTCTTCATCTATTTATTTTTTTCACCGAAGGACAATGTTATAAATTACAATAACTCTATTATAAAGCTCTGTTGCTTGTATTGTATTTATGATTTATTACACTGAACGGACTACTGTAAGTAGACGACAGTTAAACAAAAACTAGCTGTTTAAATCTTTGAAAACAACCTTAAAAAACTGCCCGCAGGGTCAACGTAGGCTACCGCGTCTTGCAGGCCGAACTCGAGGCCGAGAAGGCCCGACTCGAAGCGCTGAAACGCGGCATTCGCTTGCCAGCGCAGTCCGGCCAGGTGCCTCCGGCTGCTGCCGCTCGTCGTCCAGTTGGCGCTGTCGGCGCCTCTTCAGATCCGCGCCTGCCGCAGCAGCCGCCGAGCGGCCCGGCGCCCGACCCGAAGGTTGAGGCGCTGCCGCCGTCCCTAGTCGAGACCATCGACCTCGCCCCCGGCGTCAGCGTCCGCGAGGCCGGCCTGGTCCGCTCCGGCCCGCCGGCCCAACGCAACGGCAACGAACGCTTCGCCGAAATTCATTTGAAAGGCCTCCGGCCTGTGCAGACCCGCCTGGCGGCCGGCGACGCCGCCCGGGTCACCGCCGCCGACCTGCTGCCAGCCGGTCGGGTTGCCGTCCGGCCGCCCATCAACAACCGCCAGCCGATCCCGCCGATTCAGCCAGCCACGGCGCATTAGAGACACGTCTATAATTTAATTTTAATTTTTACTCCCGCTTTTGACGCGTTTGGGTGCGAAAATGTTGCTTAGCCTACTGTTAGTAGGGTAAACAGAGTAGGGGCGATCGCCTATTTTTCCTGACTTGTACACATTAAATCTGAAATTTAACTACAACGGGCTTTAATAACTTACTTGGCTACTAAGAGTAGAGAAGAGCGGCTCAGACCGCTCTAACTGGTGTGTTATTTCGAACCTTATTAAAACGCCTTCTTCGATGAGGCAATGTTCCAAAATATCGCATCTAACATCGATCCAGAAATGAAAAAAAACATTTGTAAAGATTTCTAAAAGAAACCAAGCCTCTTGTTTTATTGTCTTTAACCCTCTGCACTGCTTTGCTTTTGTCAGGGCAGTGATAAATAAAAAATACATTTTACCAATAATTTCATAAACTGCACCGAAGCACAAGCCAATTATGCATACTGAAATTTAATTTTGACTGGTGCCACTGTACTATAAATATTATTATTCTGGACTTGAAACGGGCAAATATTTCAACTGAGCACTGTTTCTGCTGGGTGAGGGAGATGGGGGAGGGATGGGGAAGGAGATAGCGGAGATTGGGAGATTGATGGGGGAGAGAGATGGGGAAGGAGATAGCGGAGATTGGGAGAGTGATGGGGGAGAGAGATGGGGAAGGAGACAGGGGAGATTGGGAGAGTGATGGGGGAGAGAGATGGGGAAGGAGACAGGGGAGATTGGGAGAGTGATGGGGGGGAGAGATGGGGAAGGAGACAGGGGAGATTGGGAGAGTGATGCGGGAGAGATGGGGAAGGAGACAGGGGAGATTGGGAGAGTGGTGGGGGAGAGATGGGGAAGGAGACAGGGGAGATTGGGAGAGTGATGGGGGAGAGAGATGGGGAAGGAGACAGGGGAGATTGGGAGAGTGATGGGGGAGAGAGATGGGGAAGGAGACAGGGGAGATTGGGAGAGTGATGGGGGAGAGAGATGGGGAAGGAGACAGGGGAGATTGGGAGAGTGATGCGGGAGAGATGGGGAAGGAGACAGGGGAGATTGGGAGAGTGGTGGGGGAGAGATGGGGAAGGAGACAGGGGAGATTGGGAGAGTGATGGGGGAGAGAGATGGGGAAGGAGACAGGGGAGATTGGGAGAGTGATGGGGGAGAGAGATGGGGAAGGAGACAGGGGAGATTGGGAGAGTGATGCGGGAGAGATGGGGAAGGAGACAGGGGAGATTGGGAGAGTGGTGGGGGAGAGATGGGGAAGGAGACAGGGGAGATTGGGAGAGTGATGGGGGAGAGAGATGGGGAAGGAGACAGGGGAGATTGGGAGAGTGATGGGGGAGAGAGATGGGGAAGGAGATAGCGGAGATTGGGAGAGTGATGGGGGAGAGAGATGGGGAAGGAGATAGCGGAGATTGGGAGAGTGATGGGGGAGAGAGATGGGGAAGGAGACAGGGGAGATTGGGAGAGTGATGGGGGAGAGAGATGGGGAAGGAGACAGGGGAGATTGGGAGAGTGATGGGGGAGAGAGATGGGGAAGGAGACAGGGGAGATTGGGAGAGTGATGGGGGAGAGAGATGGGGAAGGAGACAGGGGAGATTGGGAGAGTGATGCGGGAGAGATGGGGAAGGAGACAGGGGAGATTGGGAGAGTGGTGGGGGAGAGATGGGGAAGGAGACAGGGGAGATTGGGAGAGTGATGGGGGAGAGAGATGGGGAAGGAGACAGGGGAGATTGGGAGAGTGATGGGGGAGAGAGATGGGGAAGGAGACAGGGGAGATTGGGACAGTGATGCGGGAGAGAGATGGGGAAGGAGACAGGGGAGATTGGGAGAGTGGTGGGGGAGAGATGGGGAAGGAGACAGGGGAGATTGGGAGAGTGATGGGGAGAGAGATGGGGAAGGAGACAGGGGAGATTGGGAGAGTGAAGGTCGAGAGATGGCGAAGGAAACAGGGAGATTGGGAGAGTGGTGGGGGAGAGATGGGGAAGGAGACAGGGGAGATTGGGAGAGTGGTGGGGGAGAGATGGGGAAGGAGACAGGGGAGATTGGGAGAGTGATGCGGGAGAGAGATGGGGAAGGAGACAGGGGAGATTGGGAGAGTGATGCGGGAGAGAGATGGGGAAGGAGACAGGGGAGATTGGGAGAGTGAAGGTCGAGAGATGGCGAAGGAAACAGGGAGATTGGGAGAGTGGTGGGGGAGAGATGGGGAAGGAGACAGGGGAGATTGGGAGAGTGATGGGGGAGAGAGATGGGGAAGGAGACAGGGGAGATTGGGAGAGTGATGGGGGGGAGAGATGGGGAAGGAGACAGGGGAGATTGGGAGAGTGATGCGGGAGAGATGGGGAAGGAGACAGGGGAGATTGGGAGAGTGATGCGGGAGAGAGATGGGGAAGGAGACAGGGGAGATTGGGAGAGTGATGCGGGAGAGAGATGGGGAAGGAGACAGGGGAGATTGGGAGAGTGAAGGTCGAGAGATGGCGAAGGAAACAGGGAGATTGGGAGAGTGGTGGGGGAGAGATGGGGAAGGAGACAGGGGAGATTGGGAGAGTGGTGGGGGAGAGATGGGGAAGGAGACAGGGGAGATTGGGAGAGTGATGCGGGAGAGAGATGGGGAAGGAGACAGGGGAGATTGGGAGAGTGATGCGGGAGAGAGATGGGGAAGGAGACAGGGGAGATTGGGAGAGTGAAGGTCGAGAGATGGCGAAGGAAACAGGGAGATTGGGAGAGTGATGGGGAGAGAGATGGGGAGGGATATGGGAAGGGAGATGAGGAGAAATAAGAGCGACAGAATGTGAAAGAAGCAGAGATGGGGCAGAAAGTATGAGTAGAATCAACAGAGAAACAGATGTAGAAGGAATGAGACAGACAAAAAGACAGAGAGATACAGATATTTCAGAGCCATCACCGCCAGCAAGTTCACCCAGATTACTGACCTTAGCTAATGCCTAAAAGACAGAGAGACGGCAGTGTTTTGAGTGGCCAGCCTATAACAGACCCGCTGAAAAAAACGGGCGCTGCATATGGCTCTCAAACTTCCAGCGGCATATTTTTTTTGCATGGAGTCTGCGCTTGGCTGCCTAAATTTGGACGGACTAGTGAAGTAACCGCGCAAACAGCCTGCCTGCCTGCCTGACTTTCAGCCAGTACGGAGCTCGGTCCGAACAGAGACTCAGCATTCGCACACAAGCCCCAGGCTCGATTAGTGGGGGGTGGTCTTATGTGGGCGTTGCCAACCCTTAAACTATTTAATGATGGTACGAATGTCGGGCTATTTTCTCATCGGCCAGCAAATTTAGAGTCATCAGCCTCGCACAGCACCACAAACTTGTTAAATCAGGACAGGCAACAGTGATGGGTGACTTTCAGAACGGTCTCTGTGGATGCTTCAATGATTGCTGTAAGTTAAACTAATGCTATTGTTGAAGTCCTGTGTTTAACAGGCTCTGTAAGTGCCCTGCCGCCAAACATTGCCACTTGCAGCCCTGTGCGTAGTCACCTATTTCTTCCCGTGCTACACATTCGGCAAGAATGCCGAGGCTTTGGGCAAGAGCTGCGTCTTGTGCAGCCTTGGGTTCATCTTCGGCTGCGCCATCTGCCTGGGCCCGTACATCCGCGGCCTGATCAGGGAGAAGCAGGGCATTGAAGGCAGCTGCTGCAAGGACGTGCTGTACTGGTGGTTCTGCCCGTTCTGCTCGCTGATGCAGGAGGCGCAGGAGGTCAGGGGCTTCGCGCCAGCCGCAACTGGCATTGTGAGAGAATGACAGACAATATGAAATCCTGAGCGACTACTCTAAGTAACTTACTAAACTGACTTCCTAAAAAAATACAAAAATCAGCACTAACTTTCCGTTTATTGCTTCTTTTCCTAAGTTAATTTTGCAAGTTGATCCCAGATTTTATGATTAATTTTTATACATCTTCTTCAAAATAAAGACTCAATTTATTTATGTTTTTTTCGGTTTTGCTACTACGTAATTATAATCTATGCTTTAATTTTCCGTTCTTATTCTTATTAAAATTCATTGGCTAAAGAGGACTCCTAGGCTGAGTAGCGGTTGAGTTGTAGCCAAGGCAGCAGACAAACAAGTCAATTCAAGCACGCAAGGGCATTGCACCACTGCTGAGCTCATTTTCTGTCTATAGCTCGAGTTATTTACTTTGCAGATAGACTGGCTCTCAATTCTTCTAGCTGTCTGAGTGCTTGAAGAGTTGTAAACAATTTGGACGCTAGGGTCAATAAAACTGGCCTGATATTTTCGGTCGCACAGCTAAAAGTGGTCCCACTGTTCGAGTTTTTTTATAGCCCGAGTGAGCACAATATAGCTAATTCATCTCTTTGCTCTCACGTCGAAAGAAAACAACAAAAGAACTAAGTAAATAAGCTCGTATATCTCGTTTTTAGAATTCTTTTGAACGGACTGAAGTTACTTGTAGGAATTTCAATCTTCAGGGCAAATTTTCGGTCCAAGCTGCCAGTAGATTTTCCCACACATCAACTAGTTTTGAGACACCCCCGAGCTTTCAACCAGATGAACATTTCACGGCATCCGAGGGCTGTGTACAGCTGCTCAGTACTGACGGACTGTCTGGGCCGCAGTATCCACCCTAAATTTACCTAACTCACACTGGTACCGATTCTCAACTCAGCTTTACATGTATAAGGTCGAATAAATTACTTTCCTCTTAATACTCATAAAGTAGCTACTGCTAGTAGGCATCATCGAACAAGCCAAAATGTTTATTTAAAAAAACAATGGGCTCTTTACACTGCATAGGAGCGAATGCTGGCCTACCCAGGTGCGCCCGGGACTAAATGCACTATTCGTTAGACAATTTTACCCTCGCCCAGATCCTGACAGCTGGCCAGCTCTGAGCGACAGGCGGAATTCAAGGCGTACATTCAGTCCGCTGCTGGGTCAATGCCAGCACTAGCTACCGTTGTGCATTGTGTGCGTGCGAACTGAACTCCCATGCGTGAATCAGCTGCTGGCTGGGTCTGAACAGCCGTGAGGGGGTTGGGGAGAAACCGGAAAAGATAGAGAAGGATGAAGGAAAGGGAGTTTGGTGGCAGCTTTGGATTTGAATGCGGCCAATATTTTGGGGGGCGAGGCAACTGGCACTGGGAGCCAAGTATCTGTTTAAAAAAGCTGAAAAATTCAGCACTGACTTAAGGACCGTTTCTTGGTGACGTGACCTCTCTCAATATAAGAATTCACATTGAATAAAAACCAATAAAAATCGTCATGCCATCAGTTCGTAGCGTGATTAGAAACTTTCATGACTACGGTCATAGGACATCGATGCACGGTCTGGGTCACATGTACCAGAGTGGCGATCTGTGCAGGAAAGCTTTCTGGCTTGTACTGACGGTTTTCGGCACGTGCGCCTGCTTCTTCCACGTCATAATGACTGTCCAAAACTACCTGGAGACACCAGTCACTTCTATTCTCATTGACGACGCAGCAATGGCTGAATTTCCCGACGTGACTCTGTGCAACCTAAAGCCGATGTCCGAGTCACTCGGCGAGTACTACAAGGATGTAGTTCACCAGCACTTCGAAGACTACTGGGGCTTTTTTACGCAGTGGTGGCCGGACGAGCGTAAACGACTTCGTAACGAGTCGAGAGTTGATTATCAACGAAGACTCAGACGGATATTCGAGCGATACCTGCAGATATTCTGGGTGTCGGATGACAGTAGAGACCTGGGCATGATGGACAGGGTGATGCTGCTGCACTGCTCCTTCAATGGAATTCCCTGCGGACACAAGAACTTTAGCCTAGTGCAGAACTACAGGTACTGGAACTGTTACACGTTCAGTCCGTCGCCTCAGTATCGATTCGCAAGCAGCGGGCACATGGAAGACACCGGCTTGAACCTGATTCTGTACACCGACAGCAACTTCCACGAGTCCATCTACGATCAATACGCCGCCTACCATAGACAGAAATCCGAGGAAGAGGAGATGACCCAGCCCTACTCGTTGAAGGAGTACATCACCACTGGCGGACGCACGTTCAATAGAATACTATCTGGCGGCCGGTACGACATTGAGGGTGTCAGAATTTGGCTGCACATGCGCGAGGATCACCCCATGATGTGTGAGTGCACCGAATGGAGTTTGCACTGGGTTTTGATTAGCCCTCCACTTGAGATGGGAGCATTTATGAAGTTTCTTAAATATAGGATAACATTTTGGTTTGCTTTTAAAATAACATGTGCCTTGCCATACTATCGAATTCAAGCAATATTTTTTAACTCCAATTCCCCAGCCTCAATCTACAACGACGTTCAAAACGGCAAATCGGCCTTGATTCACGTGGACCAGACGCAGTACGTGACTTTAAACCAGCCGGGTGAACGGCAGTGCACAAACGATCCCCAGGAGATTATTGAATACACGACCAGCTTCGGACACCATCCCGGCACGGAGCGGAAGAGGAAATACACCAAAACTGACAGGGAGTTCGCCGTGGAAGCCAAGCAGCAGTTCGTGTTCGACAATTGCGGCTGCTATTCGCATCATTTTCCATTCCATGCCAATCTGACGCGACTGTGCTACTTTGTGCCCGCCGAGTTCAGGAGACACCCCAGTAAGGACCTGCTAGACCGAATTGCGTGCCATGACGAGTACCTTCGCCTGGCCGAGGAGAAATCCTATTATTTCATTCAAGACTACCGGAAATACAAGCCGTGCGAGTACCGGAAGTTCACCACATTCAAGACAATCAGCTCGTGGCCAAGAAGCGACGAGCATATCGACTTTGTGAATGAATTTCTCATACCGAAACTGCACAGCGGCAAGGAGTTCATTGGCAAAGCGGATGCTCACGTGCATCATATCTTCAATTTTACCGACAAGAGCTTCGCCGAGTTGTTAAACAAGCCGATTCTGAGCCACGAGGACTTGGCGCTGAGTCGACTACTCAATCAGGACTGTCATCCAAATAGAAGCTCGGACGATTCCCTGCAGAACTTGTGGTGCTTGGATAAAGAAAAGATGGCCTATAACGTGCTGCAAGTGATCATAAGACTTACCTCGCCTGCAGCTGCCAAGTATGAAGAAAAATTCAGCTACGAATGGCCAGAAGCCTTGTCCGAGGTGAGTTTAGGAGGATTTCAAATCTACGTAATGGTTGACACCCTAGGTTTTAATGCGTTCGGTTCAGTCACAACCAGGACAGCACACAAAATGCATCCACAGATTGGCGGAATATTCGGCCTATGGGTTGGCATGAGCCTGCTCACATTCTTTGAATTTGTCGAGCTGTTCTACATCATGGCCGTGAGTCGGGGCGAGTCGCCTGGCCCGCCGACTGCCGAAGGCCTTCCAAGAAGCGGCAGCATGCAGCACCAGATGGAGCTGCTGCTCAGCCGCCTGATGGAGGAGGAGACAATCCGCCGGCCGCCGGGACCAGTTCAGCTGACGGGAGGGCGGCGGTGACCCAAGCGAGTCAGTGTCAATAGAATTAATTCTACCCAATAAAATCCGTTAATATTTGCTATTAAGATTCCTTGATTTCGAATTTTCGGCTTTGAAATGACTTGCCCTCCACATTAACTTGCACTTCTATTTATCATTTGTCCACCAATACAATAAAACTCCAATCCAACGAAGCTATTCTTTAAGTGGTTGAAAGTTTCCTAACTAAACAAATATAATGATAAATTTTTCCGATGGATGCGGAGCTGGTACCAGCAACTGACCCTTCACCAGTTCTGCTTGCGGTGCGTCTAGCTACTTAGAGGGAAAGCGAAATGAATCTGATAACCTTTAGAAAATCTTCGGTGAAATACCTGCTGTGCAGAGCGGTAAAAGTGCAAAAATTATGCTTGCCATGCGATGAAACTTAACCTGCCTTATTTTCATGTGCAATAAAAATGAAACATGTACCTATCTGTGCGTATGAATTATGAATTGTAAAAATATTTATTGACATGATGGACATGCCAAAAGTTCTTCCAACTTCATGGTCCTTTAAAATGATTTCCACATTCTCTTCTAGAAGAGTTATTCGTCAAGAAGAAGCAAAGTACAAATTAAAGAAGATCTTCGGGTTTTTGCTGTTGTAGGACTGACTTTCAGTTGTACAGTTGCAATAATTGGCATTTAGTTCTACGAAGTGCAACTGGTCAGGCGTGGCAAAAGCTGAAAGATTAGCCCAAACGAACATTGATAGTTTATCACGCGGATGCGCAAGCAGTTTTTATGGAATACCTGCATGCCTGCACTTGATATTTCCCAATGATCCAGCCCCAGCTGAACTGAAACAAGTATACAAAAGCATATTTATACTGTAGTTATTTTTTGATATGCAAGGACTGCGCCTTACCACACTGCTCTTTTTGGTGCGTAGAGCTAACAGTTTCTTAACTCTACTGTCAGTAGAGAGTAAAAATATTACGCTAGTCTTTTTGTTTTTAGTCAATACCAGTCCGCAAATCGCTCACTCTCTCCTTGAATCAGCTTATCCGGCTTCTTTTTTCTTGAACCAGACTCTGCATCTTCATCTGCAGATTCATGCTTAGCATACTCAACGGCACCTTAAGTAGAAGGACGGGACACTTCGTTTCTTGGAAAGTTTTTGGAGTCTAATCTTCGCGAAAAAATACACCACGGATTTTCGACATAAAATTAAAGTTTGCGCTCGATTGAAAGCAGATGCAAATCTCATCTTTTGATATGTGCTTCTTGCCTTCTTACTTTTCTGCAGCATTGAAAATGAAACATTTAACAGCTTTAACATACCGGTAGAACTCGAAATGTGAGCAAGATCAAGTCCTATGCAAAAGTTGACTCGTTTAATGTCACATTCTAGTTAATTACAGAAAAAATTCCTCCGATTCTGAATGTAACAAGAGAGTGCAGGTCAGCTGCTGACTAATGAGTGGTGCAGCGTGCTGCGAGGCCAATCAAATAACTCAGCTGGCAGTAAAAGTTGCAGTTGCAAGCAGATGCTGTGTGGCCTCTATGATCAGCCGGAAATAGTAAGGCAAAGCCGGAAGTTGTGAAAGAAAATTGCTGATCCAGAAGGCCAAGCACGCTCATTGGCCTACACATCTCGTTGCTCGAACATTTTTAGGGGGACATCAATTTTCTGCATTAATTGCCCGTCATATATAGCTACAAGCCTGACTCGACACGAATTTCCGCATCAACGCCCTTAGTTGCCCTGAAACCAGCCCGTTCAGCAAAATCAGTTCAGCAACCAGAGATGCCACTGCATCGCCGCAGTTTTCTGAGAAACTTCCATGAGTACGGGCATCGATCATCTATGCACGGCTTGAGCCACATTTATCACACTAATGACAACTGCCGTAAAGTGTTTTGGTTCGTTATGACTATCATTGGCACATTTGCTTGCTTCTTTCACATCGTCATGACCGTTAGAAACTTTCTAGACACGCCAGTCACTTCAATACTCATTGACGACTTGGTCAAAGCCGAGTTTCCGGATGTCACCATGTGCAACCTCAAGCCAATGTCAGAATCGCTGGGGGATTACTACAAAGAAGTGGTGCATCAGCACCTGAACAAGAGATTTGGGTTCTTCGACAATTGGTGGCCGGAGAGGCGCAAGCGTCGTGCTAATGAATCCCGCAAGGATTACCACAGAAGGTTGAATGATTTATTTGAGCGATTCTTGCAGATATTCTGGGTGTCAGATGACAGTAGAGACCTAGGAATGATGGACAAAATGCTGCTGCTGCACTGCTCCTTCAATGGAATTCCCTGCGGACACAAGAACTTTAGCCTAGTCCAGAACTACAGGTACTGGAACTGTTACACGTTCAGTCCGTCGCCTCAGTATCGATTCGCAAGCAGCGGGCACATGGAAGACACCGGGTTGAACTTGATTCTGTACACCGACAGCAACTTCCACGAGTCCGTTTACGACCCATTGGCTACCTACATCAAAGAGAAGTCGGACGAGGAAGAGATGACGCGGCCATATTCGCTGAGAGAATACGTTACAACTGGTAATCGCACTTTCAACCAAATACTGTCAGGAGGTCGATACGACATCGAAGGCATCCGGATTTGGCTGCACAACCGATTCGACTATCCCATGCTGTGTAAGTTTATTTTACAGTAGTGGCGAAGCTTAGCTACAGTCAGGCCGAACTATTAACTAGCCACTCTATTTTGCAGCCAACACTTACACGGACGTGCAGAACGGCTTCTCAGCAATGCTCGATGTCGACCAGACCAAGTACGTCACTCTGAATCAGCCCGACGAGAGGGAATGCTCGCAGACTTTAGAGCAGAGCATCTGGTACGTCACCAGTTTTGGTAGCGATTCTGCTGGCATTCGTCGACGTAAGTACACCAGGACTGACCGGGAGTCCGTTGCGGAGGCCAAGCAGCGGCACGTGTACGAGAAGTGCGGCTGCTATTCGCACCACTTCCCTTTCCAAGTGAACACCACAGAGCTTTGCTACTTTGTTGCGAAGGAGCATAGCATCAATCCTCCGGAAGAGCTCATTAACCGGATCTCCTGTCACGATGCGTCTGTTCTCGAAGCTGAAGCAGATTCATACAAGCTAATCCAGAAGTATAGGCAGTTTAAACCGTGTGAATATACCAAATTTGTCACCTTTAAGACATCGAGCAGTTGGCCGAGATACGATGACCACGTGACCTTTGTCAACGAATACTTGCTACCGCATTTGCACAACGGTTCAGAATATGCCGACTACAAAACTGACCAGCATTTGCACCATATATTTAACTTTTCCGATCCAGGCGTCAGAGCAGCTGCGAAATCTCGCAATCCGATTCTCAGCCATGAGGCGCTTGTCCTAAACAAACTGCTGAGCTCAACCTGCAGAGAGTATGGAATTGTCAAGAAGCCGGATGAAGAACCTGAGCCTCAGATTGATCTGATGGATCGGTGGTGCTTGGACAAGGCTAAGATTTATTATAACGTGCTGCGAGTGATCATCAAGCCAACCTCACCGGCCGCAGCTAAGTACGAAGAGAAGTACAGTTACGAATGGCCGGAAGCCTTGTCTGAGGTGAGCTTTATTGAAACTGTTCGCTCTATATTGTAAGTTTACGAAAAATCCAAAATTGCTCGCAATGTTATAACTCTACAGATCGGTGGCATCTTTGGCCTATGGGTTGGTATGAGCCTGCTCACATTTTTCGAGTTCATCGAACTAGTTTACATCATGTTTGCTAATAAAAATGATGGCCCGTCAGTGCTCTGCATCGACCAAAACATGGTGCCGGTGCAGCTTGAGGAGCTGCTGAACCGAATCAACAGTGACGAACTAAATCAGAAGCCTGACGGTGAACCGGATCAAAAGGCTGCGAAAGCCGAAAAGAACTCGACTGAGAGCGATGGAGGGAAAGACAAGGAGAATTTATCTAGCTAGAATGTTGATCAGTGCTCCGATTTTATGGCACAATCAAATTTTCGATGAATCGATTATATGAAATTCTTCATGATTAGTTGAGAAGAAGGGTAGCATTTTTTGTCTCCGAGAATGGGATGCTTTTACTAGGATTGCTTTTTGAGTATCGATGCCTTAGACTAGCGTTGATGGACGCATTAAAAACTCAACCAATGGTGTATGAGCATACTGCTGAGCTTCTGTCCACAAATTGTCAACAAAAGGCTCCGACAAAAGGCATGTAGTTTAGTGGTATTTCAACCGTGTATTTGTATCATAGGCTTCTCCAATTTTCGACATACCCTTATATATTTTAAATGCATCAATAAAGTAAGGAATCTTTTACTTAGGAATAAACAGAAAAACTTCGCAGAAATTGCATACAGCTAGCTGCTACGTTAGAACTTGGAATGATTTTATTTTCTTTTCAACAGTTAATTATTTTTCTGCTTTTCCTTTAATTCATATTGGTTTTTAGATTTTATTCAAGCATAAAATTCGCTTAACACCCGTGTCCTTCAGATGAGTTGGCCACTAATACAATGTGACAATGTACAATGTAGTTCTCCACCAAAGCTAAATAGGGTGTCGCTTGTCACTGACAGATGTTAAAATGTTTGCTAAAATTACGCTCGTAGCTTAGATTATTTGCACTGTTTGATGAAAGTTTTACTGGCGTTAGTCTGAGCTCTGCGGGAGTTTCAACGGAACCAACAAGACCTTAAATAGACCTTGCTTATAGCAAGCATGAAACTCAGCAGAGTAGTTGAGTCGAAATCGGGTGTGGATTCTTGTATCCAAACAGCTACGAGCACGTCATCCAGAGATTCTATTTAACTTACATCCCGGGCCACTGTTTAAACAGTAAGACAGTCTTTAATTGCTCAACGCATAATTTGTATGAAAAAAAGTTTTTTTCGCATTTATAAAGTCCTTTGTGTGCTACGTTTGATTGGTGATTAAAACAGAAACTAATGACTAACTTATGGGGCTAGATGATGCAGCTATCGACATCCAGTTGAAGTCCAGACGGCTCGGATCACTAATCCCTCATTGGCTCACCAATCGCATCGTACGGAGATTGACTCCCGCAGTTTCCTAAAACAGAAGTACTGAAAATTGGTTGTCAGGTGCTGGGAGTCGCAGTTTAGCCATTGCCCACAAGTCACGCCCCCGGGTTACATGGAGACCAACAACGTGTCAGCGGACAATGCGACAGCTGCTGGCGGCGATGGAATTCATCTCGGCTCCGCGGTCTTCTCTGCATGGCTAAGTGAGAACTAAAAGGAAATGTTGGTCTAGGTACTTTTTTATGCACACTTTAGTGCAAACTCGTATAAGGGCAGATAAAAGCTATTAATCACCATTATCCCTTTTAAACACCCCCATGATTGTTACCACCCACAACCTCGCGACATTAGTAGTCCCATTTACAACTCTACCAGCTCCTCACAGAAATTTTCATTCTTATGTACTTATCTTCCAAGCTTATCTGTTAAATATGTCTATTTTATGAGTATTGCAGATTTTTTGGCCTCCAAATCGACCATGCAGTCTTAGTCAGTGAAGCAGAAAATCAAAGACCATTGCGTTAAGCATTTTTAATTGTTTAGATCAGCCACTTTCATCTGTAAGAAGCATTGTTGACATAAATGAAATGCTATCAGCGCCAAAGCATGTAATTTGAAGGCTTGTCACTGGGCGGAAACACTGGTTTCAAGCAGCTTCTAAGCGCAAAACATGTTTGGTCGATTTTTAATCCCCTTTAAGAGTGCTCAGAAGATTGTATTGGCATTTTTACCCTCAAAGTGAAGTGTTTTTTTCCATAATTTTTATTTGAAAAAGCGTGTTACAGTATCCCTCAGCTATCAGATCGATAGCTATCTATGTCAACAACTAGATATGTCTATCTTCTGGTCGGTAACCTAGCTTTCTACTAGTATGTTGATAATGTACGGGGACAAGGTGGGAAAGGAAGGTGCCCCACAGTTTTTTGTGCCTCCCTTAGATGCGTTCCCCAATCAGAAATATATGGCTGCGCCCCTGGCTATGAGCACCCTGGTGTTACACATCAGGCTGCTTTGTCGTATAATCGGCGAGGAGGCTATTATTCCCAATTAGTCGACTCAGATACCGCCTGAGTTCACAGATACACGCTGTCGTAAAAGTGCATTCGAATGATATCTCGCCTGAATAACTACATTAGCGTGCAGCGAATGCGCTTATCAAACTATTAAGCTGACAGCCGACAGACAGCCAAACCAGATATCCAGATATGGATTAGAATGACTCAGATTGAGCAAGCAGATAACTTTTGCTGAAGGGAGCATTAACTCTACAATCTGGCGGTCGCAATTTTTCTGAGTGTTTTTACGCACGAATCTTGTTCGATTTAGTGTGGATTTTTTATTCGATTTCCGTAGTTG
Organism: Macrostomum cliftonense; assembly: GCA_950096795.1. Classification (NCBI taxonomy): domain Eukaryota; kingdom Metazoa; phylum Platyhelminthes; family Macrostomidae; genus Macrostomum; species Macrostomum cliftonense. Next base: position 59,975 of record CATNEM010000394.1, on the reverse strand, counting down.
CCCAGCTCTGATTTATCACCAATAAACGAACAGTTTAGTGTAATTTCCGTGACAGAGAACTCTCGCAAAGGATCAAAGTAAACACTCATAGTTCTTTAAAATTGACAGATTCAACTATCTGTCAGATATTCACAATTAACCTCGACAAAAATTCTCTATCAACCGTCGTGCATAGTCGTAACTAGTAAGAGGCTTGGATCCTCAAGTGCAGGCAAAAACCGAGGGGACGAGTGGCTCGGCGGTCTAGCGCATCTGTCTTGTTTGCCACTGGTCCAGGTTCGACCCCGCGTTGTACTCGTAGGTTGAGATTTCTCCCTAGCGCGGTTTCGTGTGCAGGGGGTCACATTAATTTGGGGCCTTGTGCACGAGTTGGTTGGGCTATGGGCCAGTTGTGCAATTTACGCCCATACGGGCAACCCCCCAAGGCATAGAGAGTGTACATTCCTGGAACTACCGCTTGTACACTCTATGTGAGTGCGTGACTGGGTGCCGGCCTGTGTGTGTCAATGGCTACGTACGGTATTAAGTGTGACTGAACGCGCTTCAGGAGTCAGCGCAATGGACAGTAACAATGTCAAGTTTCGATACGTTTATATGCTTTTAAAATGCATCCTGAAAGCTGACTCATCCATCTCGTCCAACACCAGCTCTGGCCATCAGCGTAGGAGTAGCTGGCAACGTCGTGATATTCGCAACCATCGTCACCACGCGCCAGCTGCATATCACGCCGAATGTCTACCTGGCCAATCAGGCCGTTGTCGATTTTCTCGTCTCGGCGGTGACCAGCCCGGGCTTGCTGGCCAACTACGCTGGCAGTCCGGCCGAATTCGAATTCGCGACATCCGCATGCGGAGAGGACTGCTGCGTGGCCCTGGCCTACGCCGGCATGCTGCTGCTGGAGACCAGCCTGTACAACCTGTCGCTCATGGCAGCCAATCGCTACCTGTTCATCGCGCATTCCCAGTCGACATTTAACAAAATTTTCAACCGACGCGGCGTCACCATCAGCCTGGCGCTGGTCTGGCTGGTGCCGGCGCTGTTTGCCTTGCCGCCCCTCCTCGGCTTCGGACGCTACGGTTTGAACAAAGCGTTCGGCGCCTGCCTGTTCCTGTCGAATCACCAGGCCAGCTATTATTACATCCTCGGCTTCGGCTGTCTGGCCGTCGGCTTCCCCGCACTCGGCGTCTCCCTCGGCTGCTACGTCGGCATCTACGCTGCCTATCGACGCTCGCAGAAGGCTGTCGGTGCGGGCGCCAGCTCGCCGACCGTCGTCACTGCGACTGGCGCTGGCGGCGGCGGCGGCGGCAAGGCTAAAGAGTCGCGCAGTTCGGCTACCAGACTGGCTCGCAGCCTCTTCATCACCTGGTGCCTCTTCCTGGCTCTGTGGGGCCCCATCATTCTGGTGACGCTGTGCAACCTGCTGCTGCCGCGGCTGCTCGTCCTGACCCGGCTGCTCTTCCTCATGGCAGTCAGCAACAGCGCGTGCAACCCGCTGCTCATGCTCGCCACCAATCAGCGACTTCGCCAGGCGTCAATACGGAGGCTTCTTCGCCGACGATTGTGATGTACGCTCTTAATCAAGCTGAAGCGTGGGGCAGTTTTGCATGAAATCTCTTGGTTGGAATGGCACAAATTTTTTAAAAGAGGATTCAGTGATGCCATTGGGATAAACCCTGATGCTTCGATGCTTCGGCTGTAACGTTCAAAATTGTGCGAATAATATTTTGCTATCAACATTTACTAGAACTTCTCGCCAATGAACAGCCACGCGTAAGCCAAATATTGCCCTTTTTTGTCTAAATTTTTATCACTACGCAGAATGATTGGTTGCTATAACCTGGTTTTGTCTTATTTATTTTATGCTAATTGATGACAACAAAAACCTCGGGGTAACCATTGGCAACAGGCAATTAACGACGGATAAAAAACACTTGATTTTCTTTCGGTCACGAACGGGTCACAATTGACTGACAATCATTGAATAATACACGAGAAATCTGGCTTTTTTGCTGATTGAAAGCAACTTTTTTAAAGTGATTGCGTGGAAATGGCAGAATTATTGGTGCCTGCTGTGTTGCCGCTTCGTAAAACAAGTTTCTGAAAGATGCAGACTCAATCAAAGGACAAAATTAGTAAAAAAAATAATTTTTAGTAGTTGGACAGAAGTAAACATTGAGCCAGTTATTGACACTAGAATAGATTGAAAAAAGATCGAGGTTTCTTTTAGCAACTGGGGCTGCATTCGTGAGTCGAATGAATGAGCTGGCTGATTGCCAACTAATGAGCTGCGGGGTTTTTCGTGATTGGCTTTTCATCAAGCAATGCGTTCAAAAAGAGAGACAGGCAGGCAGGCAGACAGACAGACAGACACACAGACAGACAGACAGACAGACAGACAGACAGACAGACAGACAGACAGAAAGACAGAAAGACAGACAGACAGACACACAGACAGACAGAAAGACAGAAAGACAGACACACAGACAGACAGACAGACAGACAGACAGACAGACAGACAGACAGACAGACAGACAGACACACAGACAGACAGACAGACAGACAGACAGACAGACAGACAGACAGACAGGCAAACAAATAGATGGACGACATGAGACGCAAGGCAATCAATAGAAACCATTTCTTCAGAACTGAATTTATTGTTTGCATGATTAGATCACACAGGTACATGAACTAACTACAATACTTGATCTTGCATGGGACCTACTTTAATACATTAACGAAATTCATTCATTCAATTAAATTAACCAAAGTTTTTATTCTTTAAGTGATCCAGTATTCTATTTGCTCCTGTTAGTGAAACAGAGACCAGTATTCAAATATAGTCTCAAAATTTTTGAAGCACGCTTGCTGTTACCTAGAGTGATGTAAAAATTGCGCCTCAAAGACATAATCAATTATGCATATATATTTTGCAGCCGAAAAATAACCAGAATTGAAATATTTTCTCTAAAAAAAACTTGAAAACGTCCAATTCCGCTAATATTTTGTTACCAACCATCTCCAACTGCCATGATGTTTTTCCTATCAACATAATTTCTGGTTCCACTTAAATTGATTGAAAGATCTCTTTTTCCCTTAATATTTTCGACGTCAAAATCCCCATCAAATCCATTACGCATCATCATAGGAAACTTAAGCAATTGATTGATAACAGTCATTGCTTTTGCAATCCTCAGTGTAAGCTTGAGGATCTGCATTAAAACCGAGTTTTTAGTGGCACCCGTTGGAAGCACTTATCCCTTAGCGTTTCTTCGAGTGTTTATTTTGTCCCTAAAGTGGGTGCCATCTACAATAAGTTGCACTAGAAAAACGAAAAGAAAGCAAAACAAGGCCCATAAGGTTTAAGTTCTTGCATACCTACCTAGTGAAGAAATTTCTGAATCTATTGCAATAATTCCGCCGAGTGCTTTAAATACTCACAATTTCTCTCCACAAAGGTCATCAAGAACAAGCTGCTTTGGTGAGCAATAAACCGGCAGACTTAATAGGAGAACCTACACAATTCCAGAGTCACAATTTAAGCTCGTTTTCGATACTTCTGACTTGTACTTTGTACTATGTAAATGCTAAATCATTATTAAACTTTGTTTGCTAGCTAGCTGCTTTGGAAACTTATACTTTCGTGCTTTGCGAAGGCCTTAAGAAGCGTCTACATGTAATAGCTGTAACTGCATTAAGTACACTCAAATTCTAGACGCATAGTAACAGTTATTGATGCGGCGCTCTCGCTCCAATTGTTTGTGCGATGCAGGCTGAGAATAATTCCGAGGACTCTAGAGTCTAGAGTCTATTCCAGCCCTTTAAAATTTCTCTCTTTCATCGTATGCTTTGTAGCTACATCTGGCTACTCCAGATGGGCCACTTATTAAGTTATTACCTCGCCAGTCGGAAAATGGACGGCCAGAAAGAAAGGCGTTTTCGTAGAAAGACAGTGCCTGTCTACATAAGCCTTTATACTCGTAACCGGGTGTTTAGCTACAAGCGCACCTGCCCACTGCACTCGAGCAACTCCTAACGGAGGCTTGCATGCAGTGCGTGTTACTATCTGTGCCACAGCCACAAACACTTAACTGCTACAGAAGCAGAAATCGAAGCAAAACAAGCAAGTCTAGCAAAGCCTCCAGAGACGTCATGATCAGCGCGGTCAATGCTAGCAAACGTCAGGTTGACGATTTCAATACGATTGCTCAAGACGCTGCTTTGCCTGCTAATGCGTTAGACAAAGATAAGAGGCGGCCTGGAAGCGGAGAAAGCATCGCGAGAAGTGACCCCGGCGTGCGCGGAGTCTTGGAGCAAACAGCGCAACAGCCAGAACTGCAACCGTTGCCTACATCGACTCCAGCATCGTCTGTGATCGACGATGACGACGAGAATGTCAAAGTCGACGACACGGAACATGTCGCGGCTTCTGAGCCTCCTGCTGAGAAGTCGACGCCACAGAAAGAGGAGGACGAAGAGGAAACCGTGCCAGTAACAATTGAGTCGCCAGCTCTGCCAGTTGACGACCGCGAGCTTCTGGCGCGAAGTCAGCCAGCCAATACGCCGACAACCCCGTGTACTGAATTCTCCAGGCGACACGGCCTTAGCAGGTTGGTTTGGTGGCTCCCTTAATAAGCGGTTTAAAAACAAATCCAAACCTAAATTCGTAAAGCCACGTGAGACTAAGCAGCTACTAACTTGCAGACCATCGCAGCAGACGGCAAACACGACCATTCGCCGGCAATACTTCGATCAGGCCGTGAATCTGGTGGCTGCCCGGTGCGTCACCAACCCGCCTGCAACGTCCAACTGGCAGCGACGACTTCGCAGTAGCGGCAGCAACGCCGATTTCGACCCGCCACCAGGTTTCGGCGGTGCCAGAGTGTTTTATGTGCGACAGCAGCGGCCAAGGCCAATGACGCCTCTCAAGGTGACGGGAGTTTGAAGCTCCAAGTGTCCTTTTTAACCTGCCTTGAACCCCGTACCCTCATGCCTTGAAGCTCGTGTCCTCTCGCACATGACTTGAAGCTCGTGTCCTCTCCCACATGCCTTGAAGCTTGTATCCTCTCCCCCTCTCCCGCATTCCTTGAAGCTCGTGTCCTCTCGCACATGCCTTTAAGCTCGTGTCCTCTCCCACATGCCTTTAAGCTCGTGTCCTCTCCCACATGCCTTGAAGCTTGTATCCTCTCCCCCTCTCCCGCATTCCTTGAAGCTCGTGTCCTCTCCCACATGCCTTTAAGCTCGTGTCCTCTCCCACATGCCTTGAAGCTTGTATCCTCTCCCCCTCTCCCGCATGCCTTGAAGCTCGTGTCCTCTCCCACATGCCTTGAAGCTCGTGTCCTCTCCCACATGCCTTTAAGCTCGTGTCCTCTCCCACATGCCTTGAAGCTCGTGTCCTCTCCCACATGCCTTTAAGCTCGTGTCCTCTCCCACATGCCTTTAAGCTCGTGTCCTCTCCCACATGCCTTGAAGCTCGTGTCCTCTCCCCCTCTCCCGCATGCCTTGAAGCTCGTGTCCTCTCCCACATGCCTTGAAGCTCGTGTCCTCTCCCACATGCCTTGAAGCTCGTGTCCTCTCCCACATGCCTTGAAGCTCGTGTCCTCTCCCCCTCTCCCGCATGCCTTGAAGCTCGTGTCCTCTCCCACATGCCTTGAAGCTCGTGTCCTCTCCCACATGCCTTGAAGCTCGTGTCCTCTCCCACATGCCTTGAAGCTCGGGTCCTCTCCCACATGCCTTGAAGCTCGGGTCCTCTCCCACATGCCTTGAAGCTCGTATCCTCTCCCACATGCCATGAAGCTCGTGTCCTCTCCCACATGCCTTGAAGCTCGTGTCCTCTCCCACATGCCTTGAAGCTCGTGTCCTCTCTCACCTGTCCTGAAGCTACAAGTTTCCTCCATTCTCGCCTTTAACCTAGATGATGCATCGTAGGAATTTTTCTGGAGGGGATTTTTCTCAACGCATTTCTAAGCAAACTGATCTGCGTTGCAATTCAATTAAAAAAAGACAAAACAAATCTCTACCCGCAGGCTTGGGCTGGTTACCATGGCAACGTGTACTTCAGTCCGCTACGCATCAGTCGCTCCGAGTTCGCCCACCCGGACTCGCCACTCTCCCTGCCCTCCCTGCCAGCCTGCAGCGGTCGCCTACAGCGAATCCTCGAGCCCAGCCGCCTGAACGCCGAGCACCTCCTGCTGCTGCGCGCCAGATCCGACGCTGCAGCGATGAAACGTCGGCAGCCACCGCGTCGAGCTGCTCTGGTTGGCAGCGGGCAGCAGCCGATTGTGCAGCTGGACCGGGAATTTCTGGCGTCGAGGGCCGCCTCCAAGCAGCAGCAGCAACGAGGATCAGACGGAGCGGGAGACAACGCGACTGGTGGCTCCATGGCGGTCAGCCGGGATGTACACTTGTACCGGAGCGCTCACGCCACGGGCAGCTTGCAGTTCCACAATCAGCAACAGGCGCCGCAAGAACCGGCGGCGCAGGAGCCTCAGACATCAGCGGCTGGACGAGTCTACCGTGGCAGCGTCAGCAGGAAGCTGCGCGATCTTCGACTAGCGATTTCAACAAACTCGTCGCCGATGCAGTCTCCAACAGCTTCGTCGCAGCAGCAGCAGCAGCAACAGCAGCAGTTTTTGCGTCAAGCCCGCGTCCTTCCGCACAACAACTCCATGGCGAGTCTGGATCGAGAAATCGAACGTCTGTACGACCGGCTGCCATCGCTGATGGCCTCCGTGCCGCGGTCGCAGGCGCAACTGCTGAGCGGAGGCGTCCAATCCGATCGTTGATCGAATGAAGACAGCCTTAGTGTTTTCAGTCGGACTTTTAAATCAAACAAAGTGTTTTTTATTTTAATACAATAATGAAATTAATTTTCACAAATTAAAAAATTGAATTTGCCCTGAGAGAAATTGGATTCAGTATGGCATTGAATTATGAAAAAAGGATGAAAACGATAAAATAATTAAAGTAAAAAGTGAATTTGGCCGGATATGGTTTCTATATGGAAATGAATAATAAAAAAGCTTTATTGAGAATTAAATGCTACGATTCTATAATTAAAAAAATAATGCATCCTCTACTCATGGGAGTACTTTTTCAACTTTCAGAGTTACGAGCTACATTTAGGCGAGGCTTTTTAATTGAAAAATTCCACAGTTTGTATTTCGACTCGATCTAGCTTTTTTTCACTACCGTGCATTCAATATATTTGATTCCAGAATTTACTGGTGCAAAGCTTCCCATGGCGACTTCCCGTTCTTATGCTGACAAGAAAATTCACTGTAATTTTGTATGCCCGAACAACCAATTTTGTTTCACACCATTATTGCGTCCTAGCTCGTATAATGATTTGAGTGACCAGATCCAAGCAGCTAAATAGCGACAGTTCTGAGTGCAAGCCCAAAGCCACCAGAAAAAATGATTTCTTTATTTTCCCCATTGTCTTACTTTCCCTTCTTCTCCCTTCTGTTCTGAATATTTCATCCAGGTCACAGCTGCAATGCCTAAACCAAAAGCGAGAATAAGATCTAACCAAAATTTTACAAATCAGTATGAAAGGGAAGACAGAGTTCCCCAAGAAAATCCCCCTACAAAGAGAGCGCATTTTGTCTGGCTAAACGTGAAATTCTATCAGCTTGGCAACGCTGGGATAAATTTCCCTATAATGTATTAGAAGAGTAGGGAATTCTTTTTCTCTCTCTCAATTTCACGGGCGAAATAAATTTTTGAGCGGAAGTGTGTGAGAACCCACGGCGGTGTTTGTGGGGTGGGGTGGGGGGGAACAGGCCGTCTTGCGGGGACAAGAATTGCGGGGGAGTGGTCGGCTTAAAGCATGCGAAAGCTACGAACTGCAACAAAAACGGAGGGGGATTAAAATGTCCCGAGCAGCACCCATTTGCATGCCGAAATCTGCATTCTTCTTGGAGCCTGTTGGAGCAGAAGGCCAATTGAAAAAAAAGCAAAAAAAATCCTTGAGCTTAAAGGAAACAATAAAAACGGGTGGGATTTTTCCTCAGAGCAGACCGAGGAGAAAAATCCCAAATCCCGCCACATCTAATTACTAAGCGATTTGGGACAATGCAGCTAGCCAATTCAGGGAACGTAGGCGAGTCTCTCACTGAGCCGGACGAGGAACGGTATCGCCTGCGAGCCAGGGGAGTCCAGCCGACTGAGAGGTACACGGAGGAGCGCGGGTAAGCAGCAGGGTAATTGCGAGGCATAACAGCGTTAGATGATGTAATATCGAGACGCATCATTATTACATTATTGACATTGACAACTTTGCAGAGCCTTAGAGCTGGTTGAACCCTCAGTTGAACCAAAAACTGACGGCGATGACGAGGGAACTAACGACTTCCAATTCGAAGGAGGCTTGCCAACCAAGCCGCTGCCTAAACGGCTGATTTTGCCGCTGAATATTTCGTTTTTCGGTTTAAATCTTATGTTTCTGCTGCTTTCTGTTGAGGGTGAGTCTGTAATTGTATTGTTATTCTCTTTTTGATAAAAAATCTTACTTTATTCATAGTCTAGACCCGGTTGTAACCTAGGGGGTTGTAACCTAGGGGGTTGTAGCCTAGGGGGTTGTAGCCTAGGCGGCTGTAGCCTAGAAGGGGGTTGTAGCCTAGAGGGTTGCAGCCTAGGGAGTTGTAGTTTAGAGGGGGGTTGTAGCCTAGAAGGGGTTGTAGCCTTGGGGGGTTGTAGCCTAGAGGGGGGTTGTAGCCTAGAAGGGGGTTGTAGCCTAGGGGGTTGTAGCCTACTAGGGGGTTGTAGCCCAGGGTTTGTAGTCTAGGGGGTTGTAGCCTAGGGGTTTGTAGCCTAGGGGTTTGTAGTTTAGGGGGTTGTAGCCAAGGGGGCTGTAGCCTAGAAGGGGGTTGTAGCCTAGAGGGTTGCAGCCTAGGGGGTTGTAGTTTAGAGGGGGGTTGTAGCCTAGAAGGGGGTTGTAGCCTTGGGGGGTTGTAGCCTAGAGGCTGTAGCCTAGAGGGGGGTTGTAGCCTAGAAGGGGGTTGTAGCCTAGGGGGTTGTAGCCTACTAGGGGGTTGTAGCCCAGGGTTTGTAGTCTAGGGGGTTGTAGCCTAGGGGTTTGTAGCCTAGGGGTTTGTAGTTTAGGGGGTTGTAGCCAAGGGGGCTGTAGCCTACTAGGGGGTTGTAGCCCAGGGTTTGTAGCCTAGGGGGTTGTAGCCGAGGGGGTGTAGCCTAGGGGTTTGTAGCCTAGGGGTTTGTAGTCTAAGGGTTTGTACCCTAGGGGGTTGTAGCCTAGGGGTTGTAGCCTAGGGGTTTGTAGTTTAGGGGGTTGTAGCCAAGGCGGTTGTAGTCTAAGGGTTTGTAGCCTAGGGGGTTGTAGCCTAGGGGTTTGTAGCCTAGGGGTTTGTAGTTTAGGGGGTTGTAGCCAAGGGGGCTGTAGCCTACTAGGGTGTTGTAGCCCAGGGTTTTTAGCCTAGGGGGTTGTAGCCTAGGGGGTTTTAGCTTAGGGGGTTGTAGCCTAGAGGGTTGTAGCCTAGAGGGTTGTAGCCTAGAGGGGGGTTGTAGCCTAGAAGGGGGTTGTAGCCTAGGGGGTTGTAGCCTAGGGGGTTGTAGCCTACTAGGGGGTTGTAGCCCAGGTTTTGTAGTCTAGGGGGTTGTAGCCTAGGGGGTTGTAGCCTAGGGGTTTGTAGCCTAGGGGTTTGTAGTCTAAGGGTTTGTAGCCTAGGGGGTTGTAGCCTAGGGGTTTGTAGCCTAGGGGTTTGTAGTTTAGGGGGTTGTAGCCAAGGGGGCTGTAGCCTACTAGGGTGTTGTAGCCCAGGGTTTTTAGCCTAGGGGGTTGTAGCCGAGGGGGTTGTAGCCTAGGGGGTTTTAGCTTAGGGGGTTGTAGCCTAGAGGGTTGTAGCCTAGAGGGTTGTAGCCTAGAGGGGGGTTGTAGCCTAGAAGGGGGTTGTAGCCTAGGGGGTTGTAGCCTAGGGGGTTGTAGCCTACTAGGGGGTTGTAGCCCAGGTTTTTTAGTCTAGGGGGTTGTAGCCTAGGGGGTTGTAGCCTAGGGGTTTGTAGCCTAGGGGTTTGTAGTCTAAGGGTTTGTAGCCTAGGGGGTTGTAGCCTAGGGGTTTGTAGCCTAGGGGTTTGTAGTTTAGGGGGTTGTAGCCAAGTGGGCTGTAGCCTACTAGGGGGTTGTAGCCCAGGGTTTTTAGCCTAGGGGGTTGTAGCCGAGGGGGTGTAGCCTAGGGGTTTGTAGCCTAGGGGTTTGTAGTCTAAGGGTTTGTAGCCTAGGGGGTTGTAGCCTAGGGGTTTTAGCCTAGGGGGTTGTAGCCGAGGGGGTTGTAGCCTAGGGGGTTTTAGCTTAGGGGGTTGTAGCCTAGGGGGTTGTAGCCTAGAAAGGGCTTGAAGCCTAGAAGGGGGTTGTAGCCTGTTGATTTGATATTGATTCAAGGCCCTAAGGAAATAGGCTTGAATCTAAACCCACTGAGCCGCCATTATTCAGAATTTCAAAGCCCTTGCATGCGCTCAACAATTAATTAGCCTTTGCTATGTCATTTTCTGTACATTCAGTCAACAGTACCAGTGCTAAAAAATTACAAGAATCTTGGAGCAGACGCTAACGAGACTCCACCACGTCTCATGATATTCTTTCTAGCTATCTATTAGCTTCATATTTAAGATTCCAATTAAAGAATTGTACCGCAACCCTTCCACGCGTACTATCCTCAGTGGTGCCGGCCCAGGTGCAAGCGATGGTCGGCTCTGTCAGCAAGGGCAGCGTCCTAGGCGGCATGGTGGCGGGCGGCGCCCTGCTGACTCTGCTGAGCGGACCGCTGGTCGGAATGAAAAGCGACCGTTTGGCCACGAGGTTTGGCAGACGGCGGCCAATAATGGTTGTGTCCACTCTGTGCCTCTGGTGAGTCCTCGCCGAGCACTTGTGGTTGGGGAGATTGATGTGCTTCGTGAAAGGGTAAATTAATGCAATACGGGTCACATTGCTTCAGCCTTGGCCTTCTCGGCATGGCCCTGAGTGTTCCGCAGGTTCGGTTGTAAGTGACTGACCGTTTTTCTGTAATTTACTACTTACAGTATAAATAAAGAAGCTTATTCCCTGAATTAAATATTTAGTAAGAAGATCGCTGTCGGAAGTAATGGAAGTCTTAATGTGGACGAATATGGAATGGTGAGTTGCCGTCACTTTTGCAATGGTTTTGGGTGAGTTGGTTTGCGCAAGTTTTAGAAGATAAAGTAGGGAAGTGAGGTGGGCGACTGGATATCTGAAAGAGGTAGAGAGTGAGGTGGGTTACTAGATATCTGTAAGAGGTAGGGAGTGAGGTGGGCGACTAGATATCTGAAAAAGGTAGGGAGTGAGGTGAACGACTGGATATCTGAAAGAGGTAGGGATTGAGGTGGGTGACGGGGATGACAGTATACTGTTAATAAATACAGAATGAATTCGATTGCTGTTGACCAGAAAGCACTGAAATGCACCAGAAATGCCACGAGAAAGATAAATCAAAGTCAGTTTCCATACTCCATAAAATTCACTCACTTTTTTTCTTCGAAATCGCTAGTGCAATACGGACCTGGTAGCAGTCAGATGCAGGCCCTATTACCTTGGCAACGAGTCGCATCAGAATCCTTACCTGAAAAACTTTCACGAGAAGAAGCTGACTCTAGACGCAAAAGACCCTAGTGTGGACGTGGACGATGACACTTTGACTGGCAGCTTGGGTGAGTTTCAATGATGGAGCAGTAACACCTGGAGAGCAAATATCAAAGCTTAATGGTCCTTTTGCGCAGGCCTGTTCATTCCGTTTTACCTCGTGGTGACCGTGGCCTATGTGTGCACCATCACTCCGTACAACGCGCTCGTGGCTGACATGGCCCACCCATCGCAGAGAGGTGAGTGCTAGGAAAAATGCGTGACACCTTTATTCAGCCGAAAAAAATCATTAATCACGCCTTATCTGGCCAGGCCTGAGCTCCGGTGTGATGGGCGGGATGATTCTGCTTGGAAATATTTCGGGTGCCGCGTTGGGAATATTTATTCATGTGAGCATGGTTGATGTTTCTATTGACCTACTGTACATGTGTAATTTAACTGTTCAAATATGGATTAGCATGCGCAAAATCTACTGCCACTTCAGTCTCTGGGCATTGTACGAATCTATTTAATAATGATCTGCATCCTGATTCTGTGCGTGGCCATTACTGTGCTCTCTGTTGATGAGCCTCCATCGAAGGATTTTCACGAACCTTTGCGTAAGTCTTTGCCTCAAAACTTAATTCACCTTTAAAAACTATATTGTACTTCCATTGTTGAAAAAGAGGCCCTTTGGTCCGATTGCAGGCTGCAAAGACGTTCTGATTGGCTTCTGGCTACCGCTTGAAGGTGAGAAACAGTTTTTTTCAGCGAGAAAGCAATGTGAACACATGAGCAGTTTGAAAATAGTTGATAGTTTTCTCTTCAATCAGAGCAAGACTTCCGCTGGGTCTTCATTACGCGATTCCTCATGCAACAGGGACTATCAACCACAGTGGGGTAAGACTTGTATTTTCCACTTGATTCAGCTTAGTTAGTTAGTTAGTTAGTTAGTTAGTTAGTTAGTTAGTTAGTTAGTTAGTTAGTTAGTTAGTTAGTTATTTAGTTAGTTAGTTAGTTAGTTAGTTAGTTAGTTAGTTAGTTAGTTAGTTAGTTAGTTAGTTAGTTAGTTAGTTAGTTAGTTAGTTAGTTAGTTAGTTAGTTAGTTAGTTAGTTAGTTAGTTAGTTAGTTAGTTAGTTAGTTAGTTAGTTAGTTAGTTAGTTAGTTAGTTAGTTAGTTAGTTAGTTAGTTAGTTAGTTAGTTAGTTAGTTAGTTAGTTAGTTAGTTAGTTAGTTAGTTAGTTAGTTAGTTAGTTAGTTAGTTAGTTAGTTAGTTAGTTAGTTAGTTAGTTAGTTAGTTAGTTAGTTAGTTAGTTAGTTAGTTAGTTAGTTAGTTAGTTAGTTAGTTAGTTAGTTAGTTAGTTAGTTAGTTAGTTAGTTAGTTAGTTAGTTAGTTAGTTAGTTAGTTAGTTAGTTAGTTAGTTAGTTAGTTAGTTAGTTAGTTAGTTAGTTAGTTAGTTAGTTAGTTAGTTAGTTAGTTAGTTAGTTAGTTAGTTAGTTAGTTAGTTAGTTTGTTTGTTTGTTTGTTTGTTAGTTAGTTTGTTTGTTTGTTTGTTTGTTAGTTTGTTAGTTAGTTAGTTAGTTAGTTAGTTAGTTAGTTAGTTAGTTAGTTAGTTAGTTAGTTAGTTAGTTAGTTAGTTAGTTTGTTTGTTTGTTTGTTAGTTAGTTTGTCAGTTAGTTAGTTTGTTAGTTTGTTAGTTAGTTAGTTTGTTAGTTAGTTAGTTAGTTTGTTTGTTTGTTTGTTTGTTTGTTTGTTAGTTAGTTTGTCAGTTTGTTAGTTTGTTAGTTTGTTAGTTAGTTAGTTAGTTAGTTTGTTAGTTAGTTAGTTAGTTAGTTAGTTAGTTAGTTAGTTAGTTAGTTAGTTAGTTAGTTAGTTAGTTAGTTAGTTAGTTAGTTAGTTAGTTAGTTAGTTAGTTTGTTTGTTTGTTTGTTTGTTTGTTTGTTTGTTAGTTTGTCAGTTAGTTAGTTAGTTAGTTAGTTAGTTAGTTAGTTAGTTAGTTAGTTAGTTAGTTAGTTAGTTAGTTAGTTAGTTAGTTAGTTAGTTAGTTAGTTAGTTAGTTAGTTAGTTAGTTAGTTAGTTAGTTAGTTAGTTAGTTAGTTAGTTAGTTAGTTAGTTAGTTAGTTAGTTAGTTAGTTAGTTAGTTAGTTAGTTAGTTAGTTAGTTAGTTAGTTAGTTAGTTAGTTAGTTAGTTAGTTAGTTAGTTAGTTAGTTAGTTAGTTAGTTAGTTAGTTAGTTAATTAGTTAGTTAGTTAGTTAGTTAGTTAGTTAGTTAGTTAGTTAGTTAGTTAGTTAGTTAGTTAGTTAGTTAGTTAGTTAGTTAGTTAGTTAGTTAGTTAGTTAGTTAGTTAGTTAGTTAGTTAGTTAGTTAGTTAGTTAGTTAGTTAGTTAGTTAGTTAGTTAGTTAGTTAGTTAGTTAGTTAGTTAGTTTGTTTGTTTGTTTGTTTGTTTGTTAGTTAGTTTGTTAGTTAGTTAGTTTGTTAGTTAGTTAGTTAGTTAGTTTGTTAGTTAGTTAGTTAGTTAGTTAGTTAGTTAGTTAGTTAGTTAGTTAGTTAGTTAGTTAGTTAGTTAGTTAGTTAGTTAGTTTGTTTGTTTGTTTGTTTGTTAGTTTGTCAGTTAGTTAGTTAGTTAGTTAGTTAGTTAGTTAGTTAGTTAGTTAGTTAGTTAGTTAGTTAGTTAGTTAGTTAGTTAGTTAGTTAGTTAGTTAGTTAGTTAGTTAGTTAGTTAGTTAGTTAGTTAGTTAGTTAGTTAGTTAGTTAGTTAGTTAGTTAGTTAGTTTGTTTGTTTGTTTGTTAGTTTGTCAGTTTGTTAGTTTGTTAGTTTGTTAGTTAGTTAGTTAGTTAGTTTGTTAGTTAGTTAGTTAGTTAGTTAGTTAGTTAGTTAGTTAGTTAGTTAGTTAGTTAGTTAGTTAGTTAGTTAGTTAGTTAGTTAGTTAGTTAGTTAGTTTGTTTGTTTGTTAGTTAGTTTGTCAGTTTGTTAGTTTGTTAGTTTGTTAGTTAGTTAGTTAGTTAGTTTGTTAGTTAGTTAGTTAGTTAGTTAGTTAGTTAGTTAGTTAGTTAGTTAGTTAGTTAGTTAGTTAGTTAGTTAGTTAGTTAGTTTGTTTGTTTGTTTGTTTGTTTGTTTGTTTGTTTGTTAGTTTGTCAGTTAGTTAGTTAGTTAGTTAGTTAGTTAGTTAGTTAGTTAGTTAGTTAGTTAGTTAGTTAGTTAGTTAGTTAGTTAGTTAGTTAGTTAGTTAGTTAGTTAGTTAGTTAGTTAGTTAGTTAGTTAGTTAGTTAGTTAGTTAGTTAGTTAGTTTGTTAGTTAGTTAGTTAGTTAGTTTGTTAGTTAGTTAGTTAGTTAGTTAGTTAGTTAGTTAGTTAGTTAGTTAGTTAGTTAGTTAGTTTGTTTGTTTGTTTGTTTGTTTGTTTGTTTGTTTGTTTGTTTGTTAGTTTGTCAGTTAGTTAGTTAGTTAGTTAGTTAGTTAGTTAGTTAGTTAGTTAGTTAGTTAGTTAGTTAGTTAGTTAGTTAGTTAGTTAGTTAGTTAGTTAGTTAGTTAGTTAGTTAGTTAGTTAGTTAGTTAGTTAGTTAGTTAGTTAGTTAGTTAGTTAGTTAGTTAGTTAGTTAGTTAGTTAGTTAGTTAGTTAGTTAGTTAGTTAGTTAGTTAGTTAGTTAGTTAGTTAGTTAGTTAGTTAGTTAGTTAGTTAGTTAGTTAGTTAGTTTGTTTGTTTGTTTGTTTGTTTGTTTGTTAGTTTGTCAGTTAGTTAGTTAGTTAGTTAGTTAGTTAGTTAGTTAGTTAGTTAGTTAGTTAGTTAGTTAGTTAGTTAGTTAGTTAGTTAGTTAGTTAGTTAGTTAGTTAGTTAGTTAGTTAGTTAGTTAGTTAGTTAGTTAGTTAGTTAGTTAGTTAGTTAGTTAGTTAGTTAGTTAGTTAGTTAGTTAGTTAGTTAGTTAGTTAGTTAGTTAGTTAGTTAGTTAGTTAGTTAGTTAGTTAGTTAGTTAGTTAGTTAGTTAGTTAGTTAGTTAGTTAGTTAGTTAGTTAGTTAATTAGTTAGTTAGTTAGTTAGTTAGTTAGTTAGTTAGTTAGTTTGTTTGTTTGTTTGTTAGTTAGTTTGTCAGTTTGTTAGTTTGTTAGTTTGTTAGTTAGTTAGTTAGTTAGTTTGTTGGTTAGTTAGTTAGTTAGTTAGTTAGTTAGTTAGTTAGTTAGTTAGTTAGTTAGTTAGTTAGTTAGTTAGTTAGTTAGTTAGTTAGTTAGTTTGTTTGTTTGTTTGTTTGTTTGTTTGTTAGTTTGTCAGTTAGTTAGTTAGTTAGTTAGTTAGTTAGTTAGTTAGTTAGTTAGTTAGTTAGTTAGTTAGTTAGTTAGTTAGTTAGTTAGTTAGTTAGTTAGTTAGTTAGTTAGTTAGTTAGTTAGTTAGTTAGTTAGTTAGTTAGTTAGTTAGTTAGTTAGTTAGTTAGTTAGTTAGTTAGTTAGTTAGTTAGTTAGTTAGTTAGTTAGTTAGTTAGTTAGTTAGTTAGTTAGTTAGTTAGTTAGTTAGTTAGTTAGTTAGTTAGTTAGTTAGTTAATTAGTTAGTTAGTTAGTTAGTTAGTTAGTTAGTTAGTTAGTTAGTTAGTTAGTTAGTTAGTTAGTTAGTTAGTTAGTTAGTTAGTTAGTTAGTTAGTTAGTTAGTTAGTTAGTTAGTTAGTTAGTTAGTTAGTTAGTTAGTTAGTTAGTTAGTTAGTTAGTTAGTTAGTTTGTTTGTTTGTTTGTTTGTTAGTTAGTTTGTCAGTTTGTTAGTTTGTTAGTTTGTTAGTTAGTTAGTTAGTTAGTTTGTTAGTTAGTTAGTTAGTTAGTTAGTTAGTTAGTTAGTTAGTTAGTTAGTTAGTTAGTTAGTTAGTTAGTTAGTTAGTTTGTTTGTTTGTTTGTTTGTTTGTTTGTTTGTTTGTTAGTTAGTTAGTTAGTTAGTTAGTTAGTTAGTTAGTTAGTTAGTTAGTTAGTTAGTTAGTTAGTTAGTTAGTTAGTTAGTTAGTTAGTTAGTTTGTTAGTTAGTTAGTTAGTTAGTTAGTTAGTTAGTTAGTTAGTTAGTTAGTTAGTTAGTTAATTAGTTAGTTAGTTAGTTAGTTAGTTAGTTAGTTAGTTAGTTAGTTTGTTTGTTTGTTAGTTAGTTTGTCAGTTTGTTAGTTTGTTAGTTTGTTAGTTAGTTAGTTAGTTAGTTTGTTAGTTAGTTAGTTAGTTAGTTAGTTAGTTAGTTAGTTAGTTAGTTAGTTAGTTAGTTAGTTAGTTAGTTAGTTAGTTAGTTAGTTTGTTTGTTTGTTTGTTTGTTTGTTTGTTTGTTAGTTTGTCAGTTAGTTAGTTAGTTAGTTAGTTAGTTAGTTAGTTAGTTAGTTAGTTAGTTAGTTAGTTAGTTAGTTAGTTAGTTAGTTAGTTAGTTAGTTAGTTAGTTAGTTAGTTAGTTAGTTAGTTAGTTAGTTAGTTAGTTAGTTAGTTAGTTAGTTAGTTAGTTAGTTAGTTAGTTAGTTAGTTAGTTAGTTAGTTAGTTAGTTAGTTAGTTAGTTAGTTAGTTAGTTAGTTAGTTTGTTTGTTTGTTTGTTAGTTAGTTTGTTTGTTTGTTTGTTTGTTTGTTTGTTTGTTAGTTTGTCAGTTAGTTAGTTATTTAGTTAGTTAGTTAGTTAGTTAGTTAGTTAGTTAGTTAGTTAGTTAGTTAGTTAGTTAGTTAGTTAGTTAGTTAGTTTGTTTGTTTGTTTGTTTGTTTGTTTGTTTGTTTGTTAGTTTGTCAGTTAGTTAGTTATTTAGTTAGTTAGTTAGTTAGTTAGTTAGTTAGTTAGTTAGTTAGTTAGTTAGTTAGTTAGTTAGTTAGTTAGTTAGTTAGTTAGTTAGTTAGTTAGTTAGTTAGTTAGTTAGTTAGTTAGTTAGTTAGTTAGTTAGTTAGTTAGTTAGTTAGTTAGTTAGTTAGTTAGTTAGTTAGTTAGTTAGTTAGTTAGTTAGTTAGTTAGTTAGTTAGTTAGTTAGTTAGTTAGTTAGTTAGTTAGTTAGTTAGTTAGTTAGTTAGTTAGTTAGTTAGTTAGTTAGTTAGTTAGTTAGTTAGTTAGTTAGTTAGTTAGTTAGTTAGTTAGTTAGTTAGTTAGTTAGTTAGTTAGTTAGTTAGTTAGTTAGTTAGTTAGTTAGTTAGTTAGTTAGTTAGTTAGTTAGTTAGTTAGTTAGTTAGTTAGTTAGTTAGTTAGTTAGTTAGTTAGTTAGTTAGTTAGTTAGTTAGTTAGTTAGTTAGTTAGTTAGTTAGTTAGTTAGTTAGTTAGTTAGTTAGTTAGTTAGTTAGTTAGTTAGTTAGTTAGTTAGTTAGTTAGTTAGTTTGTTTGTTTGTTTGTTTGTTAGTTAGTTTGTCAGTTAGTTAGTTTGTTAGTTAGTTAGTTAGTTAGTTAGTTAGTTAGTTAGTTAGTTAGTTAGTTAGTTAGTTAGTTAGTTAGTTAGTTAGTTAGTTAGTTAGTTAGTTAGTTAGTTAGTTAGTTTGTTTGTTTGTTTGTTAGTTAGTTTGTCAGTTAGTTAGTTTGTTAGTTTGTTAGTTAGTTAGTTTGTTAGTTAGTTAGTTAGTTTGTTAGTTAGTTAGTTAGTTAGTTAGTTAGTTAGTTAGTTAGTTAGTTAATTAGTTAGTTAGTTAGTTAGTTAGTTAGTTAGTTAGTTAGTTAGTTAGTTAGTTAGTTAGTTAGTTAGTTAGTTAGTTAGTTAGTTAGTTAGTTAGTTAGTTAGTTAGTTAGTTAGTTAATTAGTTAGTTAGTTAGTTAGTTAGTTAGTTAGTTAGTTAGTTAGTTAGTTAGTTAGTTAGTTAGTTAGTTAGTTAGTTAGTTAGTTAGTTAGTTAGTTAGTTAGTTAGTTAGTTAGTTAGTTAGTTAGTTAGTTAGTTAGTTAGTTAGTTTGTTAGTTAGTTAGTTAGTTAGTTAGTTAATTAGTTAGTTAGTTAGTTAGTTAGTTAGTTAGTTAGTTAGTTAGTTAGTTAGTTAGTTAGTTAGTTAGTTAGTTAGTTAGTTAGTTAGTTAGTTAGTTAGTTAGTTAGTTAGTTAGTTAGTTAGTTAGTTAGTTAGTTAGTTAGTTAGTTAGTTAGTTAGTTAGTTAGTTAGTTAGTTAGTTAGTTAGTTAGTTAGTTAGTTAGTTAGTTAGTTAGTTAGTTAGTTAGTTAGTTAGTTAGTTAGTTAGTTAGTTAGTTAGTTTGTTTGTTTGTTAGTTAGTTTGTCAGTTTGTTAGTTTGTTAGTTTGTTAGTTAGTTAGTTAGTTAGTTTGTTAGTTTGTTAGTTAGTTAGTTAGTTAGTTAGTTAGTTAGTTAGTTAGTTAGTTAGTTAGTTAGTTAGTTAGTTAGTTAGTTAGTTAGTTAGTTAGTTAGTTAGTTAATTAGTTAGTTAGTTAGTTAGTTAGTTAGTTAGTTTGTTAGTTAGTTAGTTAGTTAGTTAGTTAGTTAGTTAGTTAGTTAGTTAGTTAGTTAGTTAGTTAGTTAGTTAGTTAGTTAGTTAGTTAGTTAGTTAGTTAGTTAGTTAGTTAGTTTGTTTGTTTGTTTGTTAGTTAGTTTGTCAGTTTGTTAGTTTGTTAGTTTGTTAGTTAGTTAGTTAGTTTGTTTGTTAGTTAGTTAGTTAGTTAGTTAGTTAGTTAGTTAGTTAGTTAGTTAGTTAGTTAGTTAGTTAGTTAGTTAGTTAGTTAGTTAGTTAGTTAGTTAGTTTGTTTGTTTGTTTGTTTGTTTGTTTGTTAGTTTGTCAGTTAGTTAGTTAGTTAGTTAGTTAGTTAGTTAGTTAGTTAGTTAGTTAGTTAGTTAGTTAGTTAGTTAGTTAGTTAGTTAGTTAGTTAGTTAGTTAGTTAGTTAGTTAGTTAGTTAGTTAGTTAGTTAGTTAGTTAGTTAGTTAGTTAGTTAGTTAGTTAGTTAGTTAGTTAGTTAGTTAGTTAGTTAGTTAGTTAGTTAGTTAGTTAGTTAGTTAGTTAGTTAGTTAGTTAGTTAGTTAGTTAGTTAGTTAGTTAGTTAGTTAGTTAATTAGTTAGTTAGTTAGTTAGTTAGTTAGTTAGTTAGTTAGTTAGTTAGTTAGTTAGTTAGTTAGTTAGTTAGTTAGTTAGTTAGTTAGTTAGTTAGTTAGTTAGTTAGTTAGTTAGTTAGTTAGTTAGTTAGTTAGTTAGTTAGTTAGTTAGTTAGTTAGTTAGTTAGTTTGTTTGTTTGTTTGTTTGTTAGTTAGTTTGTCAGTTTGTTAGTTTGTTAGTTTGTTAGTTAGTTAGTTAGTTAGTTTGTTAGTTAGTTAGTTAGTTAGTTAGTTAGTTAGTTAGTTAGTTAGTTAGTTAGTTAGTTAGTTAGTTAGTTAGTTTGTTTGTTTGTTTGTTTGTTTGTTAGTTAGTTAGTTAGTTAGTTAGTTAGTTAGTTAGTTAGTTAGTTAGTTAGTTAGTTAGTTAGTTAGTTAGTTAGTTAGTTAGTTAGTTAGTTAGTTAGTTAGTTAGTTAGTTAGTTAGTTAGTTAGTTAGTTAGTTAGTTAGTTAGTTAGTTAGTTAGTTAGTTAGTTAGTTAGTTAGTTAGTTAGTTAGTTAGTTAGTTAGTTAGTTAGTTAGTTAGTTAGTTAGTTAGTTAGTTAGTTAGTTTGTTTGTTTGTTTGTTTGTTAGTTTGTCAGTTTGTTAGTTTGTTAGTTTGTTAGTTAGTTAGTTAGTTAGTTTGTTAGTTAGTTAGTTAGTTAGTTAGTTAGTTAGTTAGTTAGTTAGTTAGTTAGTTAGTTAGTTAGTTTGTTAGTTAGTTAGTTAGTTAGTTAGTTAGTTAGTTAGTTAGTTAGTTAGTTAGTTAGTTAGTTAGTTAGTTAGTTAGTTAGTTAGTTAGTTAGTTAGTAGTTAGTTAGTTAGTTAGTTAGTTAGTTAGTTAGTTAGTTAGTTAGTTAGTTAGTTAGTTAGTTAGTTAGTTAGTTAGTTAGTTAGTTAGTTAGTTAGTTAGTTAATTAGTTAGTTAGTTAGTTAGTTAGTTAGTTAGTTAGTTAGTTAGTTAGTTAGTTAGTTAGTTAGTTAGTTAGTTAGTTAGTTAGTTAGTTAGTTAGTTAGTTAGTTAGTTAGTTAGTTAGTTAGTTAGTTAGTTAGTTAGTTAGTTAGTTAGTTAGTTAGTTAGTTAGTTAGTTAGTTAGTTTGTTTGTTTGTTTGTTAGTTAGTTAGTTTGTCAGTTTGTTAGTTTGTTAGTTTGTTAGTTTGTTAGTTTGTTAGTTAGTTAGTTAGTTAGTTAGTTAGTTAGTTAGTTAGTTAGTTAGTTAGTTAGTTAGTTAGTTAGTTAGTTAGTTAGTTAGTTAGTTAGTTAGTTAGTTAGTTAGTTAGTTAGTTAGTTAGTTAGTTAGTTAGTTAGTTAGTTAGTTAGTTAGTTAGTTAGTTAGTTTGTTTGTTTGTTTGTTTGTTTGTTTGTTAGTTTGTCAGTTAGTTAGTTAGTTAGTTAGTTAGTTAGTTAGTTAGTTAGTTAGTTAGTTAGTTAGTTAGTTAGTTAGTTAGTTAGTTAGTTAGTTAGTTAGTTAGTTAGTTAGTTAGTTAGTTAGTTAGTTAGTTAGTTAGTTAGTTAGTTAGTTAGTTAGTTAGTTAGTTAGTTAGTTAGTTAGTTAGTTAGTTAGTTAGTTAGTTAGTTAGTTAGTTAGTTAGTTAGTTAGTTAGTTAGTTAGTTAGTTAATTAGTTAGTTAGTTAGTTAGTTAGTTAGTTAGTTAGTTTGTTTGTTTGTTTGTTTGTTAGTTAGTTTGTCAGTTTGTTAGTTTGTTAGTTTGTTAGTTAGTTAGTTAGTTAGTTAGTTAGTTAGTTAGTTAGTTAGTTAGTTAGTTAGTTAGTTAGTTAGTTAGTTAGTTAGTTAGTTAGTTAGTTAGTTAGTTAGTTAGTTAGTTAGTTAGTTTGTTTGTTTGTTTGTTTGTTTGTTTGTTTGTTAGTTTGTCAGTTAGTTAGTTAGTTAGTTAGTTAGTTAGTTAGTTAGTTAGTTAGTTAGTTAGTTAGTTAGTTAGTTAGTTAGTTAGTTAGTTAGTTAGTTAGTTAGTTAGTTAGTTAGTTAGTTAGTTAGTTAGTTAGTTAGTTAGTTAGTTAGTTAGTTAGTTAGTTAGTTAGTTAGTTAGTTAGTTAGTTAGTTAGTTAGTTAGTTAGTTAGTTAGTTAGTTAGTTAGTTAGTTAGTTAATTAGTTAGTTAGTTAGTTAGTTAGTTAGTTAGTTAGTTAGTTAGTTAGTTAGTTAGTTAGTTAGTTAGTTAGTTAGTTAGTTAGTTAGTTAGTTAGTTAGTTAGTTAGTTAGTTAGTTAGTTAGTTAGTTAGTTAGTTAGTTAGTTAGTTAGTTAGTTAGTTAGTTAGTTAGTTAGTTAGTTAGTTAGTTAGTTAGTTAGTTAGTTAGTTAGTTAGTTAGTTAGTTTGTTTGTTTGTTAGTTAGTTTGTCAGTTTGTTAGTTTGTTAGTTTGTTAGTTAGTTAGTTAGTTAGTTTGTTAGTTAGTTAGTTAGTTAGTTAGTTAGTTAGTTAGTTAGTTAGTTAGTTAGTTAGTTAGTTAGTTAGTTTGTTTGTTTGTTTGTTTGTTTGTTTGTTTGTTAGTTTGTCAGTTAGTTAGTTAGTTAGTTAGTTAGTTAGTTAGTTAGTTAGTTAGTTAGTTAGTTAGTTAGTTAGTTAGTTAGTTAGTTAGTTAGTTAGTTAGTTAGTTAGTTAGTTAGTTAGTTAGTTAGTTAGTTAGTTAGTTAGTTAGTTAGTTAGTTAGTTAGTTAGTTAGTTAGTTAGTTAGTTAGTTAGTTAGTTAGTTAGTTAGTTAGTTAGTTAGTTAGTTAGTTAGTTAGTTAGTTAGTTTGTTTGTTTGTTTGTTTGTTTGTTAGTTTGTCAGTTTGTTAGTTTGTTAGTTTGTTAGTTAGTTAGTTAGTTAGTTTGTTAGTTAGTTAGTTAGTTAGTTAGTTAGTTAGTTAGTTAGTTAGTTAGTTAGTTAGTTAGTTAGTTAGTTAGTTAGTTAGTTAGTTAGTTAGTTAGTTAGTTAGTTAGTTAGTTAGTTAGTTAGTTAGTTAGTTAGTTAGTTAGTTAGTTTGTTTGTTTGTTTGTTTGTTTGTTTGATGTTTGTTTGTTAGTTTGTCAGTTAGTTAGTTAGTTAGTTAGTTAGTTAGTTAGTTAGTTAGTTAGTTAGTTAGTTAGTTAGTTAGTTAGTTAGTTAGTTAGTTAGTTAGTTAGTTAGTTAGTTAGTTAGTTAGTTAGTTAGTTAGTTAGTTAGTTAGTTAGTTAGTTAGTTAGTTAGTTAGTTAGTTAGTTAGTTAGTTAGTTAGTTAGTTAGTTAGTTAGTTAGTTAGTTAGTTAGTTAGTTAGTTAGTTAGTTAGTTAGTTAGTTAGTTAATTAGTTAGTTAGTTAGTTAGTTAGTTAGTTAGTTAGTTAGTTAGTTTGTTGTTTGTTAGTTAGTTTGTCAGTTTGTTAGTTTGTTAGTTTGTTAGTTTGTTAGTTAGTTAGTTTGTTAGTTAGTTAGTTAGTTAGTTAGTTAGTTAGTTAGTTAGTTAGTTAGTTAGTTAGTTAGTTAGTTAGTTAGTTAGTTTGTTTGTTTGTTTGTTTGTTTGTTTGTTTGTTTGTTTGTTTGTTAGTTTGTCAGTTAGTTAGCTAGTTAGTTAGTTAGTTAGTTAGTTAGTTAGTTAGTTAGTTAGTTAGTTAGTTAGTTAGTTAGTTAGTTAGTTAGTTAGTTAGTTAGTTAGTTAGTTAGTTAGTTAGTTAGTTAGTTAGTTAGTTAGTTAGTTAGTTAGTTAGTTAGTTAGTTAGTTAGTTAGTTAGTTAGTTAGTTAGTTAGTTAGTTAGTTAATTAGTTAGTTAGTTAGTTAGTTAGTTAGTTAGTTAGTTAGTTAGTTAGTTAGTTAGTTAGTTAGTTAGTTAGTTAATTAGTTAGTTAGTTAGTTAGTTAGTTAGTTAGTTTGTTAGTTAGTTAGTTAGTTAGTTAGTTAGTTAGTTAGTTAGTTAGTTAGTTAGTTAGTTAGTTAGTTAGTTAGTTAGTTAGTTAGTTAGTTAGTTAGTTAGTTAGTTAGTTAGTTAGTTAGTTAGTTAGTTAGTTAGTTAGTTAGTTAGTTAGTTAGTTACATTAAAATTCTACTGCAGTTTCCTGGAATACTGGCTGACCGACATGGTGAACCTGCCGCAGTGCTGGAACCCGACTAAAGGCGTTTCGATGCTGCTGATTCCACTGTTGTGCACTGCGGCCTTGTCGTAAGCACGTGCTAAATTTTAAAATGTTGCAGAATTGTTATCGTGACGTATAACAGACAACCGTTGCCAGGTCCCTCTGTTGCGGCCTTCTCTCCGATCGCGTCGGACGTCGCAAGCCGCTGATTCTGTCCGGCTCGCTGCTCATGGCCGCCTGCTCGGCCCTGCTGGCGTGCCTTCGCGGCCAGCTCGCCTTCTACGTGGCCTCCGCCATCGCTGTTGTGTTCGGCTTTTCGTTCGGCGCCTACCAGGCCGTGGACTTCGCCCTGCTGATGGACGTACTGCCGGATGAGAACGACAAGTCCAGAGACATCGCCGTGTGGCAGCAGGTCAGTTCGATGCTTGTGCCGAGATTCTAGACGGGAAACCCTCAACTTGGAGCTTCGGAATGAGTATCCGGTTTGGCCTGGGATGGAAGGGGAAAGTCTTAATTAAGAAATCTCTCTAAATAAAATCTTACTTCTCATCTGGGACAAGAGACGCCATTCAAACAGACAGGCTAAGTTTAGCTGACCCACCGCGACCACGCAGGCCCTGGTCCTGCCGCAGGCGCTTGCCGTGCCAATTGGCGGTCTAATTCTGGACGCCTTCGAGAGGGTGAACTGCGCAGCTGGCCTCGGTTACATCATCCTGTTCTCGGTGACGGCTGTGTACTTTGCTCTGAGCGGCGTCTTTGTATCCCGAATTCGGCGAGCAAAATAGAGCGAGAATCAACGACATAAAGTACGAGAATGAAAAGTTCAATAGTTGAAGTTCAATAGTTGGTCTGCTGGCTGTTGCTTTTTTTAGCAACTCCTGAGGGGAATCATCATGCTGAAAATATTTAACACAAGACAGCCCCCTGTACTTCGTGACTACCTGCTGAGTAGACTTATTTGAGAGTAATATGTTGATGTGGAGACTGACTGGTAAAAGGAATCTATTTTTGTTGTAACCTAAAGTTTTACAGTGTTCTAGATTATTATATAAATATATTGCTATCAAACGGAGTGAAAAAACTTTACAGCGTATTTATTGTACTGTACGAGTGAATACACATCGGTGACTCAAATAAATAGAATCTTTTTTACATACTTAGCTTTGGTCGACTCGAACCGATTCAAAAATGCAAAAACAGAAATGAAAGAAATATAACGAAAATCAGAAAAAATTCTGGGAATAATAATATTGTCTAGAACATATGCAGTCAGCTTGTTTACAGGTGAATCCTCACAACCGTGATACTGCCTGCCCTCCCCAACGGGCCCCTACCCGGTATAGGCTATTCCTTCAAGCCCACTCTGGGTTAAGGAATCCCACTCCCCAGTAGTCGATCTTCCTAGTCCCCTTCGGCCGTCGAATGTCTCCGGCATCAGCTTCGGGACCTACGAGCATACGTGGGACATATGCTCACGCATCTTTCGACAGCATCGAACCCTGACCGACACCTGACTGACGACGCGCCTGACCCTGAGGCTCTTCATCAGGTCTAGTTAGTGTTGCTCCTGCTATGATCCCTTCTCGAGAGATGCCTCCCCTGCACTAGCAAAAGTCCTTTGTTATAGCTCGCCAGCCCATCGATATGCCCAGCGCAGAGTCCCTTATAATCGGCCAATGCACTTTTAATAACGCCCTAGACTAGCTAACGGTCTAACGTCCGGGAGCCAAGGACCACTTTAGTATAACCGGGAGCCTCGTCTATCTCGTCAGGGGCCAGTTCTAGGAGTCAACAGTGCATTCCCACTGTCGTGTCGTTTAAAGCAATGAAGAGGGAAGCACAGGTAGCGGATTAGTTCGCTGAATTCATAGTTTACTTTTAAGTCGTGGCTACTCGTTGTTGCTAGCCTTTTGGGGCCGAGCATACAAGCGCTTAATGGATCGCAATAAAAACTGAGAACGCTGAACGGGTAGCACCATAGACCAACCCGCAGAAAGGTCAATTTGCAAAAGAAAATAAGCAATCAGTTAATTTGTAGAGCGGGCACAGCGCTGCCTCATCTTTCCCCTCCGAAACGAGCTGGCGGCAGACCTCGAGTTGACCTGACCGGATAGCGACGTGACGTCTGATCGCTTTGCTCGTTTTCACGCTCGTCATTGGGATGACCTTGGGCGAATCTGGCTGGCTGTAGTTGATGTGGCGCGGCCGGCTGTAGAGGGGCTGGTGCAACCGGCTGTAGCTGCACTGATGCGGGCGGCTGTGCTTGGACTGGTGCGGGCGGCGGTAGTTGGATTGGTGTGGGCGGTTCAATAACTGGAGTCAACTGATCAGCGTGCGCCAAAGCGACGCGTCCGCCATTACGGACGATTAGAGCTGTATTAGTTCCTTTTTGCGCGACAAACTCGGCTCTCTCCTTTGGTTGCTTATCACCTGGATTGTACCACACATCAGCGCCGATAGGCGTCCGCATTGTGATGGGGCTGCGCAGTTGCCGCCCCATGAGCTGCGCTGGGCTTTGCAGACGGCCAGCGTGAGGGACGCACCTGTAGTTTAGGAGGAGCCTGGAAAGGAAGGAGTCGTACGGTTCAGCCTGATCCCAAGCCTCCGACGCCTTCTTGATTGATTGTACCATCCGCTCTGCTAGGCCGTTGGACTGAGGATGCCTGGGTGGTGTTTTCAGAACGCGACAACCGATTCTTTCCAGCCAAGTGATCAGATGGGAGTCGTGAAATTCTGCGGCATTGTCGCTGACGAGGACGTGTGGCACGCCGTTTCTTGCGAATATCGTCTGCAGGACTCGCTTGACCGTAGTTGCATCTCGATTCGGAACTCTAACGGCCTCTGGCCAGCCGGACATGGCATCAACCAGGATTAGCAGCAGTCCCACCTTGGGTAGGTGTGCATGGTCCATGTGGACTCTGTGCCAGGGCTCCTCTTCCTCGGGCCACCGGTGGACTGTCAACGCACCACTTGGGCGAATTTTGGTGCATGTGGGACAGTTACGAATAAAACTTTCGACGTCGTTGCAATAGCCGGGCCACCAGGCGGCGTTCTGCAGACGGGCGCGTGTCGATCCAGATCCTTGGTGGGTGTCGTTGTGAACTAAACCAAGTACTTTTGGTCGGAGAGCAGCTGGGATGACGGGGCGGTGACCGTAGCAAAGGACTCCATCCTCAGCCATCAGAGCGCTCCGAATCGCCTTATATGGTCTCTCGGCTGGTGAGCAGTTTGACCATCGATTAGTCGCGACGCGCTTTATAACATCGACTAGCACACGATCACCCAGAGTCTCCGATTTGAGCTCTTGCCATGGAATAACGGCTTCGCCGTTCCAGTGAATGATACTCTCCCTCCCCTCACTGGAGTTCTGATGTACATCATCGCCGAAATCCAGCCGGGATAATGCGTCAACTTGCGGGATAGATTCGCCCTTTGTGTAGATGATGTCGTAATCAAAAGCCATTAGTTTGATCGCCCATCGGAGGAGTCGAGCGTTCGCAACCTTTGGCAGCTGGCGTCTGGTCCCAAATAGAAATTCCAGTGGACGATGGTCCGTCCTTAGTGTGAAACGCGATCCCAGCAGGAATTGTTTCGCTCGTTCCATCGACCAAACGATTGCAAGCGCCTCCGTGTCGCTCAGGCGCCGGCTGAAGTACATAATCGGGTGCTCGTTCTGTGATAAAATTGCTCCAATTGCTCTCTCGCTTGCATCGGTGGTGAGCGTCGTTTCTTTGCGCTTGTCAAACGGCTTGATGACGGGACCTTGGCTGAGAAGATCTTTGATGCGCTTGAAAGCAGCCTCCTGAGCTGGTCCCCAATTGAATTCCGCAGAGCGACTTCGCAGCTGGTTGAGCGGTTCAATGACATCCGAGTAGTTCTTAATGAATCTCCCAAAGAAATTTGACAGGCCAAGGAATGATTCCAACTGTTTCTTGTCTTTCGGTGAGCTGACCGACCGAATTTTGTCTACTAGATTCGGGTCCGGAGTGATCCCATTGGCGCTGATCTTATAGCCTAGAAATGATATTTCTGTCGCGCTCAGGTTGGATTTGCCCAGATTAATTGTCATTCCAGCCGCTTGCAGAGCTTCGTTTACACGCTGCACCTTGTCTTTAAGTTCCGAGTCAGACTTGGCTCCCAGTAGGATATCATCCTGGTAGACGATTTTGTTGCTGATGTCTTTTAGGACGGTTTCCATGGCCTTTTGGAAAATTGATGAGGCCGACTTAAGACCAGGTACCAGTCTCCTGTATCTGAAGAGGCCAAGCGGCGTCGCAATGGTGGTTACTTCTCGGCTGTCCTCATCTAACTCAATCTGTAGGTAAGCATCTGAGAGGTCGAGCTTAGTGAAGTGTGACATCCCTGCAACCTCTGAGAAGATCGTCTCCATCTCCGGGATTGGGTATGTGTCATTACAGATTTGGTGGTTGAGTCCAGCTTTGAAGTCAGCGCACACCCTAATTCTCCCATTCGGCTTCAGGACGTTGACAATAGGCGATGCCCACTGACTGCCTCCGGGAGGAACTGGCTCGATAATTCCCTCGTGCTCCATTCGCTTCAGCTCGCGTACTACGAGGTCTTTGAGGTGCAGTGGCACGGAGCGGGCGGCACAATAGAATGGTTTGGCTCCATCTACAAGCCGTATTTTTGCCTTAAAACCCTTTAGGCATCCCAGCTGTTGGATCTCATTGATAGTGACAGCATCCTCTTGAAACTTTATTGTGTCCATTCCAAGCAGTCCATGATGTTTCTCAGCTGCTGTGACCACCAGATTGACCGTAACGAATTGTGAGCCGGTTTCCAATGATGCGGTGAATTCACCAAGGCAGGCGATGCTTGAGCCATCAAATTGTCGGAGAATTCTCTTGCACTTCCGCAGAGCCGGGCAGCCGACTTGCCGCCACAGATTTTGCGGAATGAGGCTGACTTCCGCACCGGTGTCTACTTGCATCAGTAAGCTCTGGCCGTTTATGGTGACTGTTTTGAATAGTCCTGCCTTGGCTGATCTATGGTCCAAGGCATAGACGTCCGATTCTTCAGGCTACAGCGCAGTCCCTTGGTGCACTGCTTTGGATCTGCAGACTATGGCAAAATGGTTTTTTTTCTGGCACTTCGAACACTTTTTTCCGTAAGCTGGACAGCTGCCTTTTGGATGCGTTGTGCCACAGTAGTCGCACTTGTACTCGTATGTTGGTTGAGACTTTTGCAGCGCCCGTGGTTGCATGGTTGTGCCCTTCTGCTGTCCCTTCTGCTGTCCGTTGTAAGCAATATCGGCGGCAGCCGGGGTGTTGTACTCTCGAATTTGCTCAAGGTGCTGGAGAGCTTGTAGGATGCCAGTAAGTCTCATGTCCGCTTCTTGCAGTCGCTCAAGGATTCGCTTTTTATGCTCCGATAATATGAGGCCATCAATTAGTCGCATAGTGATCATGTCATCTTCCTTTGACTGCCCGATGCCCAAGTTTTCAAAATCGCACATCGATGCGGCGGCCCTTAGTCTTCTAAAATAGGCCATTACGGTCTCTCCGGATTCTTGCTTCAGGTTTAAAAAAGCCGTGCGTTCTGCGATTACCAGGTGCTTTTTCGGTCGGATTGTTGTCTCAATAAGTGTCTTTATGTCTTCGAAATCCATGTCGGCCAACTTCTTTGGCGCCGCCATGAGAGAGAGAGTGCGAATTGCTTGAAGACCAGCCCTGGACAAGAACAAGTCAGTCTTGTCCCGGGCTTCCGCTGTGTCGGTAAGCTTTTTGATGCGTGCCGTAGCCGATAGCTGCTCCATCCAAGCTTCAGCCATTTCAGCAATATCCAAATTGAGCTCTTGGCTCTGCTTTTCTGCTTGCGACGCCATTGTCGTGTCGTTTAAAGCAATGAAGAGGGAAGCACAGGTAGCGGATTAGTTCGCTGAATTCATAGTTTACTTTTAAGTCGTGGCTACTCGTTGTTGCTAGCCTTTTGGGGCCGAGCATACAAGCGCTTAATGGATCGCAATAAAAACTGAGAACGCTGAACGGGTAGCACCATAGACCAACCCGCAGAAAGGTCAATTTGCAAAAGAAAATAAGCAATCAGTTAATTTGTAGAGCGGGCACAGCGCTGCCTCACCCACAAGTGGCTGCAGTTCCCCCAATATCTCTGGGCGGGTCAAGCGAGCAGTCAAAGGCCTGTTGTCTTAAGATCATCTTTGGGCAGTAGAGAGGCAGAATTTTTGGAGTGTCTCCAAATGGGGCGTACATAAATGTCGCTAATCTGCTGAGTAGTGAGGATGTTCTTCATGTTTAAGCAACGAGGACTAAAGCAGATAACGGAGGGCTGTTGAGGACTCTTCGTGAACAGGGGTTGATTCACAAGTAGTCCGTCAGCAAAACAAATAGCCAATAAATACTGAAGATCACTCTCATGACTTTAGAAACTTTTTCTGAAGACTGATTTTTAGCAAAAAATATAATAGCGATCGAGATAAGCACATTTCATGTTTTTCAGCAAACAAGGGCCTTCTAGTGATCCTTAATTCATTACACTATGTGTTACATAATCTAACTAAGCAATGGACATCGTAGATATAATAGGACATATTAAGTTACTTAAGCTACTTGATTAAGATTCATTGCGTAGAAATCGTTAATGACGTTTAAAACAAAAATTTAAGCATTAGAGTAAGGTCTTTGTACTTAAATTACAATGGCAGCTATTTTTTTAAGAGAAAAATTTTTTTAACAGAAAAAGTTGAAATTTTTCATTCTTAAGTAATTGTCAATAGAAACCGCACTATTTACTATTTTAACTTACAATAAATATAACAATTAATTAGAATTATAGTACAGGCCTGCATGAAGTTTTAGAAATTTCAGACCTGTGTGTAAACTTTTGTAAATTTTAGCTAACTTATTAACTTGCATAAATTTTAATATTTATAGCAAAAACCTTAATCCATTCTTAAAAAATTATTTTGCTGTTGTTTTGTGAATTTTTTAATTGTGGATGAATATTGTGTATAATTTTTTTGCAAAAATATTTTTAGCCACATATATCTCTAGACTTTTGTAATTAAATAAAGGAAATATTTTTACGAGTAGCTACTACGGATTATTTTTCGTCATTGTCCTATGAATGCATGATACTTCGTAATTAATTATACAGTATGCTATTCAGCTGTAATTTAATCTAAAAATAACTTAAAATATTGACATATTGACAGACTCCAGCTTGAAGAGTCTAAATTTGCGAGCTAATATAGTGCTCAAAATCTAAAATGACCCGGCTCATAACACGCGAATGAGTTTCTAAAAGTAGTCTGAATAATCAGTATTTCTAATGGTATCATGTTGTACTGTAGTGCACTTATTGCCGTGTTTTTAATTGTTTCAAATTTAAACTTTGTTATAGCAGTAGAAACCAACAAACACTTATTTTTTAGCTTCGACGATCGAACCTGGAATGAAAGAGATGAGAATGAAATTATCTCATTTCTACTGTTAGTAGTGCAAATAGATATTTACGGCATAGGCCATGCCTACATTTTTAATATTTGCGACAATCCTAGCTATTCTAGATGTATTTTAGCTTCACTTTTACCTTTGTGATACGCATATTTGTTTCCAAAAAATTCAGTTTTGATTTTAAGAAAATGGAATCGATACCTGTAAAAAATAAATAATTATATTTTCGTATAGAGTTCTGATCGATTTTCGAAGTTAAAAAATAAGTGTTCGTTGATTTTTACTGCTATAACAAAGAGTTTAAATTTGAAACAATAAAAAAACACAACAATAAGTGCCACTACAAAAGCATGGAAACAAATATTAAAATATTTGTATTGCTTTGGAAAGCCTGTCGCCATTTTATACATCAGTTGTCGCCGTTTTGGCTGTCGCCATTCTTGTTTGTCGCCGTTCTTGCCTGTAGCCAGAAAGAACAATAGAAAATAAAACACTATAAAAACAAGAGACAGCTAGAACAATTGAGAGATCCCCAGTCAGTCTTGACTCTTGATCTTAATTCTGGAAGGGAGTCGCCAAAATTGGAAAATTCCTGACCTCAGACCAATTCCAGACCACAATTACAACAAAAGGTGCTCCTTGGATACATAGCTACCATATTATTCATTTATCCAGTTGTCTAAGGGCAAAGGCACGCGGTGTCTCGATTATTTAACTTGGCTGCATTATATTAGAAGTTTATTTATTAATTTACTCACTATTTCAGCACTAAACAAACGCACACCAGAAGTACAATGCTAAAAAATTATGTGCCCTTCATGCTCATCCTAATTATTCCGATTTGTACTGAATCAGCTCATCAAATGCCGCGCTTCGTGTACTCCCAGTCGAATAAGCTGCTTCTCGTTGCGAATGATGTGTGGGAGGCGGGCACACAAAACTCCATGGCTATCCTAAGTGAGGGTGAGAGCATCACTCTGAGGCTTCGAGTTGCTGGCGTTCCTGCTGGATCCGAACTAAAGAGAACTATTTTGTTAAGATGTCCCTCATATTCAGCGGATGGTTTAATTGATTTGGGTATTCGCACTCCAGCAATACCAATTTGCTATCCCCAGATTTCATTCAGACTGAGTTCCATTTCGGTCAGGGACGAGTTCAAACTCACAATGTCAAGCTCTTCACTCCGCTTTGACAGTGTGTTTTCTTCTAAGGTGACTCTGACCGCAAAGGTAGAATATGATGGCGGAGGAGTTTTGATGTCGAACACGCTGTCCATTTGGAACTTGGATCCCATCAGTAGCTTCCCAGCCAACTCACCGAATCCTGCTGGATATGAGAGACGTTTTCTCACAGAGACAGCAATCTCGCTGATGACTCGAATGAATCTGGGAACGGGAAACTTCCACAACGTCCAGTTTTTAGACAGTCGAATGGTGTCTGCTCTTCAGTCTGCGCCCAACTTCTTTAGACAGAAGCTGAACTTAGGCGCGATTTTATATTTTGATCCAGCCGGTTGTGGAAGCGTTCACTATGACCGAGGATATTTATTCAACTCATTTGACGAAAACGCACCAAGCATACTGCTGACAAGACTGAAGACAATGCTTCTCGACAGGAGAACAGGAATCCTGTGGTACTCAAGGTGTCAGTTATACAAGTCAGTTGCTCAGTTCTACGTGGAGAGAGGCTCACCAAGCAATATTGCTATATGCTTGGCAGTTTCCTTCTCGGGAGATGTCATACCTTACAACAAAATTAGCTCAGTAAACTCTCGAATTCCGAACACAGAGTTTTCTTACACAACATGTTCTGATCCGCTAATCAGCGTGTGCTTTCTGGTACCGGGCACCCAGCAGAATGTGACCATCTATTCAGGAATGGACAACACTCAGCTGATATGCCCGATAATTTGTGATGATCCAACGATTGTGTTCACATTTACCCGCAATGGACAGCCGCTCATACCGCCAACCTCTTCTGACTGGAGCGACTTCGGAACTCAAGGCGTACGCATCGCGAGAACTTCTAACATCATCGAGTTTTCGAAAGACGTGTCTTCTAGCCAGGCTGGTGTGTATGTGTGTAGTGCAGGAATAGTCAGCTTCACCTATTATGTCTCAGTTGTTTCCATGCCTACATTCTCGGTCACAATCGGCAGTCAGAGTGCTACAGTACCTCCGAAAGTATTCGCGATGCAGGGCGAGAGCCTGTCGTACAGTTGCGGAGTCACGTACTCTGGTCTTGGGTTCCCGGTGTCGTTTCAGCCGAAGTTCTTCTTCCCGATTGCATCCGGTGGTGTACTGAGTTGGACTGAGCTAAGTCTGTCAAGTTTTAACAGTTTTGTCAGTCCAAGCGGAAGCTCAGCCGTCAGCATCAGCACACCCTCAGTTGGATCAGGAGCTCAGCTGATGAATGTCTCCATTGCGAGTGTTCCTCCGGTAAATCCAAGCTTTGGTTACAATTTCACTCACAGATTTGTGTGCAACGCCTCCGTGTCAGGAGCAGATGCGACTGAATTAGGCATGTCGAGCTTCAGTGCACAGAGCGGCGGTGATGTTGTTTATGTGTCGCGGACCCACGAAAGATAGCTTTGTGTTGGGCCCAAACAATGACTGTGCTACTCAGAAGTGTCACCTTGGCAATGGTGCGACATTCGAGTTCGCAATGAGTCCACAGTACTCTGACTACCTATCGGAAAACGGAATCGATGTTGATCTTTATCTTCGAATTGATAATCTTTTGCTGACTGATGTAAAGATCCTGATGAGCAGCAACGTTTCAGTGATCACCGCCAACGGAACCAGCATCAAGTACCAGATACTTCCTATCACAAGTGAGGCAGTGCGCACTGAGCTTCAGAAGCGAAGCACCCTTACCCCGGTTTACAACTTTAGGTATCGGAATGCAGCTGAGATGGGCAACGTGAACCTTCTAAAGAGCCGTTATGGATCTCCTGTTATCGCCCTGGGTTCAAAAGACTGTCGCACAGACCCTTTGTGCTTTTACTCAACCGACTTCGACACATCTGGCGGCCTGAGCTTTCTTTCTGTGACCCTGGACTTTAGTGGACTTATTTTACCGACAACAAACCTAATCAATACGACGAATAAAACGACGACAAGTATGACAACCACAGGGTCGCAGGCAAACCTTACAATCATTATTGTAGTAATCGTGCTTTCTATTTTAATAATCGTGTTGGTTGTGCTTGCTACTTACTTTTACAAATTTAGAAAGACTCTTGACTTTAGTTGCTGCAGAAATTCTTGTAATGCTGATGCGGTTGAAACTGATGCGGTTGAAAAGCAAGTGCCTCCAGCTGTACGTTGCAATGGCAATGATTATTCTCAGAATTATTTTTACGGTAAGTCAGTTTGATTTCTGCTTTAGATTGAGCCACAGACTTTAAGGTATGTTTAAACACAACCCTACCACTTTTCAGACGACTTTACTCCAAGCGCAACAGTGAATTCATGACAAGTTGTTCGACTCATGTACGTTTAACTTTATGTTCGAGAAATGCACACAATTTAGAGTTGAAATAAGACAATAAGCTCGTAGATTTCAATTTATAACTATTCACGAAGTATTTATCTAACGAGTAGATTTTTTCAGTGCTGGTTAGGTACATTTAAATGGATTTTAGAAAAAGAACAGAAAATTATAAATTTTAACCATTTAATTTTAAACGCATGTTAACGTATTAGTATGTTAAAACGCAAATTTATCGGGTTTTTTTTACCCGGTCGGGCCCACCGAGAGTTTGAACAGAGAGGCTTTCCAAGCCACACAGGTAAAGCTATGGGTAGCCCATCTCTTCTCTTTGACTCTCATCTCCGAGTCAAAAAGAGGACCTCGGATGCCGCCACCAACCCTTTCGACTGGTGACGCCAAATGACAGTATGTCGAGACAAGCGTAACGCCCATGAAGTCTGGGATCTTCGTGCGTAACAGGGAGGTGAGCAATAGTCGAATTTGGGCACTGATAAGGACGATAGAAGATCTGCACTAAACAACTATCATTATAACTTCAAGAGTTATCAAAAAATTAGATCCTGTTTATTTGGGTCGATTGCTCAATCAAAAAGCAAAATTGGGTATGAACTTTTTATTGGTTAGTTAACCATAGTTTTTGTGAATTTTGCATACAAGGTTCAATATTCGAGTTATTCGTTCTTTCTAGCTCTCATTTTTTCCGGTTTTTTTCGCTGCATTATTTGCTATTATGAACAATAGCGACCATTGCATTCATTTATCGATAGTATATTACAGAACTCGATGAGCCAACTCCATTCTCCGTCTAAAATATTTTTTATTTACACCTTTTTTAAATATTGTACTGTTTTTGTAATCTTAACCACCAGTTTTGTGTACGTTTAAGGCAAGATTTTTGTGCCTACTTGTCTTGGTGATCTTAACCTGGCTGCCTACGAGCGTATTTTTTATAAATTGTATTTTTTTCTAGACCTTATTTTACGGAATGCTAAAATCTTTGATATTCACATCATAATTTTACATCTTCCTTTGTACATTCGCTATGGCTTCCACCTTGCTCCCAGCATTTTAGAATCAGGACCGTCCACTAAGCCTTGACGCGTTTTTTAAAAAGCGCATTCTAACAAATCTCACAAATATTATAGCAGTCTTCACAATATTTTGGCTGCCTTTAATCCGATCCGAATGCGAGCTGAGAAATAATTTTATGCTTATTACGTCTCGATCGAAGTGTTACAAAGTGTTTAGTGCTACATATCTTCGTGTGAGTGGTGCGGAGCGCTGAGTTGGCTAGGGGTGGTGGGCGCCTGCGTGCGTACGCGCTAGTCAGAGTGGCGTGATTGGGGGGTGGTGCACCCACCCCATTTGCTAGCAGTTTTAAATATACTGGAGCCACTGCGCTCCAACCTTTACGTTCTGATTCATCCAAATTCATGTCTTACACTTCGTAATTATCGTTTTTAAGGTCTTTGTTATCAAGATTAAGCTTTTGCACAATAAAGCTGAAAATAAGATGAATGGTTTGTTTTAAACTATATGGAGCACTAACTGCCAATAGGCAATCCAGAATCCAAGTCAATCATATTTTATATTCGAGTTTTTTTTCAAGCTTTCCCATTAAGAGTCCGGAGATAAATAAAAAGCTAAACTAAAAGCAGTGGTTGGATTATAGTCCAAGTGGATTCCAAGTGGATCGTCAGTTTAGTTTTTAACCGTAAAGTTAATGAAATTCGCGAGAGAGAGCTACGATTAAAAATAAGAAGAGAATTGTTTATACATAAGCAAAACAGAGCATATTAAATCCGTAAGCATTTTATTATTTTAAAGCTAGCTCTGTCAGTGCAACCGTCCTTTCTGACCGAAACTTTACTCAAGGACCACTTCCCGTGTACCGTCCTTCTACTTAAGTTGTCCTTGACTCTAACTCGAATACGAGATAAAGTATAAATCTTTCAGTAGATTGCTCAGAATTTATTTCTCTTCATGATAAAAGCACCATTCTTGGCCGTAAGCCAAGAATTGTTGTACTGCGATTGCTTGTTTTAAGATAGCTTTAAATTCAGCTGATATTGATTTTTAGGAGCCAATCAGTTATAAAAGTCACGAGTTTGATTTGAAATTGTCAAACTAAACCCTTAAACGCGCTTTATTACGTAACCCAATTCAACAAATGCGACCCTTTAGCACTAGCTTGCCGTTTCCGGCTCTTGGTCCTTCAAGGGCAGCAAGATTTTTGTTAAAACCATTGAATTTTTTCTACTTTTCTAGCTTTACTATCCAGCACTATTACTAACAGAGTTTCCTTATATTTTAGACTGCCAATTGCATAAATTTTTCCTTTCCTTGGATGCAAATATTGATTTCCGAATTTTTTAATAACTGACCATAACCTGAAAAGCACCTGACAGCTATTGATACGAGCGTATATTGATGTAACTGCTGTCTGGTCGAGGTCGACCAGACTTCCCCAGACGCAGCTGCTAGAGCGTCGAGGTGGGATTGCGATCCTTCCCTCTTCCGGCCTCCTCTCTAGCCACATCTGCTCCCGCCTGCCCTGTCTCCATCACCTCCTGGCCCTGGGATGCGTCTGCTCGAGCCCTTCTCTCCCTCTTTTCCCTCTCTTTTTCTCCCCTGTTTTACCCTGCTTTGCTTCTGCGCGTGCTCTCTACTTACAGTATGATAAATCTTCTACCCCTAAATTATGCTACTAATCGTATTTTCAGCGCATTTTAATATCTTATTTAGTGATTCTCCCCCTGTTCTACCCCTGCTTAGTGACATTTTCATTGGCACCCCAGTCAGCCCCCAACCCCATTTCTCATGCCGTCCTCCCCACCTACGCTTTCATTGCTCTCTTTCCTCTCATTTTTACCTTTCTATTGATCCCAATTTTTGCTTATCTTTCCGATGTTTTCTTGCTTATTGCTTCTCTATTGTTCCCCTTTTTTACCTTTCTATTTTTTTCTTTTCTATTGTTCTCGGCCCGTTCCCATTATTCTCCATCTCTTCTCAACCCCTCCCCCACCATTTGCGCCTCATTATCAACTACTCCCCACCCCTCTCTAGCTTGCGTAATTCCCCAGTGTTCTCATGCGCTGGCGGCCATTTTTAATGTTCTCATTTCAGCGTCATCAGCCGGCGGTCAATCGGAGAGAGGGAGCCATGGCAACGTGAGATGAGATGGCGGCCATTTTGGATTTTGAGGCCTATTTAAACCGCTGCTTTTGGCCTCCAAAATCTTCAGAAGTTGAGTTTAGGGGCTGTGTTAGTTGAAGACTCCGGTGCTCCGTTCTAGCCGGCTATTCAGCCTGCCCAAAAGTTCCTGACCTTGATTTTCAACAGCTTCGGCCTCCGGCCTCGTCGGCACACAGCCCGCCATCAGTGCTTTGCCGCGATCAACAGCGAGATCTACAGTCGCCGCCATCTCAGCTCCGGGCTCGCCCTCTCTCTCTCTCTTCGTGCCAGCCGCCGGTCAGTTCCCCCCGCTTATTTTATTGCCATTCCGCCTAGCACGCATTTTGGGGATTATTCCTATTTTGGCTTATTGCTTTGCACTGGAGAATTGAGCCTGTTTTATTAGCGTTTTATCTGGCTTCATCAATATATTAATTTCGCTAAGTAAGTTTTGCTGTGTGCTATTCCAATATGCCTAATCATAAAATCTATTCTGTCTTTCGCTCCATTCTTATCGGACTATTAATGGCTTGCTAAGGCTTTCACCTTGGGCGGTGAAGTATGGGGAAGTTAGGGGAAGCTAGCGAACAGACCTCTCGTGGGCGGCGCGCCTATGTGTAAAGAGCGTGTGAGCGGTGTAGAAGCTATGTGCACGTGACGGCGGGTAGAGATAGCAACACCTGGTTAAGCGGACCCATCTCGCACTGAAGCGTTCGAAGTATCAGAGCCCACGTTCTCACCTCACTACTCTTAGTAACACGTTCCCGGATTCTCTCTCTCCGCACCGCCTCCAAGGACTCCCTGCACAAAAGCCCTTCAGTAATGATCCCGGCACTCCCGATAGAAGCCCGTGCAGAGCCCCTAAATCGGCTACGCCCTGCCCCGCTGTTTAGCTAAAACCCCCGAATCAATACCCGGGCGGAGCTCTGGCTTCGTTAGATCTGGAAGGTCATCAGGTGCACCAGGTCATACAGAGTCTTTTCGAGAAGATTCCAGTCACAAATTGGAGGGAGATATGATAAGGACTCACTGTTTTTCTTCGCTATCACGGCGCGGAGGGCCTTTGTACGCAGACATAAACGTGGGATGCTGATAGTAGTCAGTTTTTTTTGGTTTTCTTTTTAAATTACGCTCTCATTTTGCCAATACTAAATTAACGTTAATAATGTGAAACCTAATTGTTTTATTGTGGTTTATTATTATTAGAACTAACCAATTCTCAACAGATGCAACTACATAAATTAAATGCACCTGACCTACATGTAATCCAGTTATTGAAACCGGGGTCCAATAAGAAATACTCCCAAAAGAATGGAGCTGGTAGAAAAAAATGATTTATGACTTTGGATTAGCGCATCGTACAGTTATAAGAAAAAAATACATTGGAATGGTTACGCTTACGGGAATATGAAGAAGGTGAAGAGAAAATGATTCGGCTAAATCCCAACGTACTTTTAGGGGTAGGAACGTCAGCTGTCAAATTTGACAGGAAAAAAAGCACAACGAGAACAATAGAGGGGAATTCGTAAATTATGCGCCTGTCAAAAGCATCAATATAAACTCCTAGTCATCAACAGAAAGGTCAGACAGATCAGACAGACTCGTACAGATAGGGGTCGAAGTTATAAGCTAAAAAGCACAAAAAATTATACTATTAGCGCCCTGAAAATTTTAAGAACCTCGGTGTCAGACCAGGGGCTCAAAAATGTGCGTCCTAAAAAATTATTGGAGTTTTCGCTAAATAGTTTTGCATATTTTTACTTACAGTAGCGTCCTATGAAAGTCGATTTTTTTCTTAGTTGCACTTCCTGTTGCATACAGGTATTTATTTTCAATTCGTGAAAAATCAACTAACCGATTGTTTTTAAAAGAAAAAAGACTATTTACAAAAAAATATTTTGCATTTAAAATTAATTAAACTCGTTAAGAAAGTCAGGAGTCCTCTCGGACCCGTCATCCCTCGTGGCAAGATTTCGTCACATACGAATTACAGATGTTGATCTATTTGGAGATTCAATTTTACTTAGCTATTTGCTCAACTTACAACTTCTCACACACTGTAAATAAAAGAGGCCTCATAGTCAACCAGAAATTGCTTGAATTTGTGCCCAAAAATTTTAAACATTGAGGACTTTAAAAGACAGCTGGCATTGATTTTTTATTGCATTTATCGATGCGTTATGGTACTCTCGTATGAGCTACATATTGAGAAAAGCAAATGTGGACTAATTTTGTGCGCAGATTGAGAGAGAGGTTTGTTTAAATTCGCAGTACTGCTAAGTGTTTCTCTCTATACGAGTTAATTGTATGCTTTTTATCTATTTATATTATAGAAATATTCGTACAGCTCCACAATTACTGCATAAGCCTACCTCGTCGTCTTAAACTTATTGTTGAGCAAAATTAATGCACGGAGTGTTGCCTGTTGTTTGCAGTAAATATTTTTACAATTTTTGGAGAGAATCTATAAATAGCATCTGGCTTGTTTTGACAGCTAGACGCTTCGCGGTTTTGCTTTGTGTGTTATAAAAATTTTCTTTACTATCAAGTACATAACACAGGCCTCACATTGGATTACTTTCATGATACTATTCACAGCATTAAATTCATTTTTCAATTTTAAGCCTGAGATATTCAATTCTGATCTTGTCTTAATCGACTTTGGCGCTTTTAGCTCCTCGGATTTTTCCCTCAAAAATTTATCGTTAGCTTTACCAGCTACTTTAGTTTAACTGTTTAATAATCAACTTTGTTATCCTCTTATTAAATCCTTTATTAGTTATAAGTCACGGTTGTGGTGAACCCTAGAAATTATTTCAATGACAATATTTTCAAGCCGGTAATCAGCTTTACAAAACACACAGAAAAACAAAGCTTTACAAATTAAACGAGCTAAAAAGTAATTTTACGTGTAGTGCACAAACAATTTTGCACTAAAAACACTCATCTATTGGCTAAATAGTTTTTTTTATTTTAGACTTAATGCTTACTGCTAGATGGCAAGATTTAACTACTTTCAAGCATCCTGTATTTTATTTAATCTTGATCATGTACATCTTATAATATCATTGATTTTACCATTTACCATACCCGTTAAATACCTGAGTACTTTTATGTTAGACCATTGCGTGGTACTAAAATCGAAAAAAATAGTAAAGGCTTTGGTGCAGCATGTATAGTGTTCGCAGTTGTCATAATGTTATGCAGATCTGTCTGTTGTAAAATTATATATTTTTATTGGGCATTAAACAATAGCTGCACAGTACCTGTATTTTTAATGTATTTATAGATTTATGTAACTTTTTTCCTAGATGAAGATACAATAATAATAGAATAGTAGGCAGAGCTTTCAGGAAAAAATAAAGAGATAATTTTTTTAAGTCATGAAGATCCATTCTTCTTAAGGACTAGTAGGCCTAGTACCAATAAATTGAATTCAAGTCTACTCATACTTATTAATTTTTTTATTGAAAAGATAACTTTAGCAAATTTTAAAATACCTCTGGAACTTAGTATACTTTAGTCGATAGAAATATTATTATAAGTCCATGGAAATTATTTTTTTCTATTCTTCTAAACTTGTAGCTAGTATTGTCAAATAGCAAAAAAAATTAATTTTTAATTTTTGTAGATTTATGGATTCTTTCTGTTCATAAGATTACATATATTTTGCAAATCAGTTTTTTACTTAATCTAAAAATGGTTATATAATAGGCTATATTCCTATTCAGTTAGAATTTTTTTATTAAATATAGCAATAGAATAGCTACTCAAGAAGGAAGAATATTTTTGGTACAGTTTTTAATTAGTTTTTACCTGTCTTAGTTGAATTTTTATTTAAAGAACACAATTTTCAAATGTGGTAAAATGAAACTTTCATATAGACTCATATCATAGACTATTATTTATTTATCAATGTACATAAATTTTCATCTACTTCCAACACAGTGCCTTAAAAAAGTCTTTAATTCATCAAGTGTACGGAATGCTATTACCATAGCCACATATTTTTCTATAATCTGCTTAATTTCTTATCTGTTGGCTTTTAGTTGAAAATCCTATATTTTATACTTTTGCAGGCCATATCAAAGTTAAACCCAAAGAATGAGGCTGTTTTTGTTGTTAATACTAATTATGCCACTTTGCTCTGAATCGGCTGAGCAAATGCCGCACTTTGTGTACACCCAGTCGAATAAGCTGCTTCTTGTGTGGAATGAGGTGTGGGAGGCGGGCACACAAAACTCCATGGTACTCCTAAGCGAAGGCGTGAGCATCACTCTGAGGGTGCGAGTTGCTGGCGTTCCTGCTGGATCCGGACTGAAGCGAACTCTGCTGTGCAGGTGCCCCTCAAAGTCAACTGACGATTTAATCGATCTTGGCTCTCTGACTTCAACACCATCAACGTTTTGCAGCACCGACATCTCATTCAGACTCAGGTCCACTTCAGTCAGCGACGAGTTCGAGCTCACAATGTCAAGCTCTTCACTGAGCTTTACCAGTGTGTTTTCCTCTAAGGTGACTCTG
The DNA here is from genome assembly GCA_950096795.1 of Macrostomum cliftonense. Classification (NCBI taxonomy): domain Eukaryota; kingdom Metazoa; phylum Platyhelminthes; family Macrostomidae; genus Macrostomum; species Macrostomum cliftonense. The sequence continues at coordinate 17,740 of CATNEM010000394.1, read as the reverse complement.
ACCGCAAAGGTAGAATATGCTGGCGGAGGAGTTTTGATGTCGAACATGCTGTCCATTTGGAACTTGGATCCCATCAGTAGCTTCCCAGCCAGCTCACCGAATCCTGCTGGATATGAGAGACGTTTTCTCACAGAGACAGCAATCTCGCTGATGACTCGAATGAATCTGGGAACGGGAAACTTCCACAACATCCAGTTTTTAGACAGTCGAATGGTGTCTGCTCTTCAGTCTGCGCCCAACTTCTTTAGACAGAAGCTGAACTTAGGCGCGATTTTATATTTTGATCCAGCCGGTTGTGGAAGCGTTCAGTATGACCGAGGATATTTATTCAGTTCATTTGAAGAAAACGCACCAAACATACTGCTTACAAGACTAAAGACAATGCTTCTCGACAGGAGAACAGGAATCCTGTGGTACTCAAGGTGTCAGTTATACAAGTCAGTTGCTCAGTTCTACTTGGAGAGAGACTCACCGAGCAGTATTGCTATATGCTTGGCAGTTTCCTTCTCGGGAGATGTCATACCTTACAACAAAATTAGCTCAGTAAACTCTCGAATTACGGACACAGAGTTTTCTGACGCAACATGTTCTGATTCGCTAAGCAGCGTGTGCTCTCTGGTACCTGGCACCCAGCAGAATGTGACCATCTATTCAGGAATGGACAACACTCAGCTGATATGCCCGATAATTTGTGATGATCCAACGATTGTGTTCACATTTTCCCGCAATGGACAGCCGCTCATACCGCCAACCTCTTCTGACTGGAGCGACTTCGGAACTCATGGCGTACGCATCGCGAGAACTTCTAACATCATCGAGTTTTCGAAAGACGTGTCTTTTAGCCAGGCTGGTGTGTATGCGTGCAGTGCAAGAGGTGTCAGCTTCACCTATTATGTCTCAGTTGTTTCCATGCCTACATTCTCAGTCACAATCGGCAGTCAGAGTGCTACGTTACCTCCGAAAGTATTCGCAATGCAGGGCGAGAGCCTGTCGTACAGTTGCGGAGTCACGTACTCTGGTCTTGGGTCCTCGGTGTCGTTTCAGCCGAAGTTCTTCTTGCCTACTTTGTCCGGTGGTGTACTGAGTTGGATTGAGCAAAGTCTGTCAAGTTTTAACGGTTTTGTCAGTCCAAGCGGAAGCTCAGCCGTCAGCATCAGCTCACCCTCAGTTGGATCAGGAGCTCAGCTGATGAATGTCTCTTTTGCGAGTGTTCCACCGCAACATCCAAGCTTTGGCTACAATTTCACTCACAGATTTGTGTGCAACGCCTCCGTGTCAGGAGCAGATGCGACTGAATTAGGCATGTCGAGCTTCAGTGCACAGAGCGGCGGTGATGTTGTTTATGTGTCGCGGCCCACGAAAGATAGCTTTGTGTTGGGCCCCAACAATGACTGTGCTACTCAGAAGTGTCACCTTGGCAATGGTGCGACATTCGAGTTCGCAATGAGTCCACAGTACTCTGCCTACCTATCGGAAAACGGAATCGATGTTGATCTTTATCTTCGAATTGATAATCTTTTGCTGACTGATGTAAAGATCCTGATGAGCAGCAACGTTTCAGTGATCACCGCCAACGGAACCAGCATCAAGTACCAGATACTTCCTATCACAAGTGAGGCAGTGCGCACTGAGCTTCAGAAGCGAAGCACCCTTACCCCGGTTTACAACTTTCGATACCGGAATGCATCTGAGATGGGCAATGTGAACCTTCTAAAGAGCCGTTATGGATCTCCTGTTATCGCCCTGGGTTCAAAAGACTGCCGCATAGATCGGTTATGCTTTTACTCAACCGACTTCGACACATCCGGCAGTCTGAGCTTCCTTTCAATCAAGCTAGACTTTAACAATCCTCAGCCGCCAGTGTCTAGTGCGGATATGACAATTTGGATTGTGGTAATCGTTGCTTGCGTCCTGCTCATTATTGTTTTAATTTTGCTGGTCGTCTACTTTGCTAAGCGTAAACCAGCCAAGGATTACAAACTAGAGGAGAAAGAGTTGGAACAGGGGCGCGATCCGAATGCTGAGGCCAAGGAGGAGCAGTTCAAGGAGTACGTGCGTCAGTCGGAACCCGGGCCAGTGGGTGAAGGTGAAATTCAGATGCACGAGGTTGCAGGCCACGATAACAACAGCTTTATATACGGTAGGCATTCCATGGAAAAATACGGTTGAATCGAAAGGTCGCATTCATATACATGCTCTACTACTTTCAATAGTGCTGACTAACACAAACAAAAATTTTGCTTTCAGAAAATGGATGCAACAATCGCGATTTGGCGACTGAGGACATTCAGCCTGAACTGGCTGATCGGGTGTGATTCATCGTGTTTTTTTCAGAAGAATGTTTTTAGTAATGACGAAATCTTGTGCTTAGATTCCTGAAGTTTTTTTATAGAAATTGAACTAACCCGGAGACCAGAGTAAATTTTCAGCTGGTGAGGATTTATTTTAAAGAAAATAAAGAGTTGTCCAAGAAATTTTTCAGAATGTGTTAACCTGTCTATATAATCAGTTAAATGTGCCTTGAAAGTTGTGAAGTCTGTATAGAAATATCAGAAATAATATCGTTCCCTAGAACAATTTTTTTGTTGGACCAAATTTAATTTTGATATTTGCCGTTTGACACTAACTTATGCCACTGTGTGGTTATGAAGTACAAAATATTTCTTAATATCATAAAATGTTTTGTTTTTCTATTTTATGCTTTACTTTTAAAGAATCTCAAATTAATGATATTGCTCACAAAGCCGCCACACCTTTTTTGTATCGGCCGCTACGTGATCTTTGATGATCTCATCTACATTCAAATTTTTTGTGATTTTCTATCACCGTTTTTAATCATAAACAGTTGACGGTGAAATTTTTTTTCATTTTGCCACTATTTGTGGGACCAATTATGGAATTGTAATTTGTATTCTTCTTTTTCTATACTCACGGAGCATTTTAAATGCACACCCGACAGCGTATTGTGTTAGCAACAGAATTTTTTGTTCTTTTTTCAATTGGCTGTGATTTTTACTATGATATTAATTAATCTTATTAATCTAGATTAATCCAGAATTAACATTATTCCTGAACTTATTGACACATTTTATGCTAACCTTCCGAACCTGTTTAGATAGACGGTTGATTTCTAACAAAAATTCATGCCCAATCAGTTTAGACTGTTTAGTGCTGTGTTTAATTAAGCGTGTAAAATTCATTGATATATTCTTGATTGTTACTTTAAGTAATTTGCTTCGCAACTAAAAAATTCCGCGCCAAATCGGTTGCCAGTTTTAATCCGCTATTAAAATTGATAATACACAAACGCATTGGTTTTCTAAAGCCACGAATTAATTATGTTTCTTTTCATTTTTCTCTTTTAAACTAAAAACTATGGTACGTGAACGGGTTGTAACTGGCTATTTATTTGACGGCAATACAGTATTTTAGCACTCCTTATTTCCCCATTAGTTTTGAAACTGCTTTATGTAGTAGCTAAAATCAATAATCGTTATTGTGGGGCAATTTAATCCCTATTTTTACTGCTCAAATTTTGGGAATTTTTTTCTGGATAGTGTCTTTCCTTTGAGAACCCCATTATTATTACTCGCAAAGATTTTAGATTTTCAAATTCCTGTCACTTTCTCATTGAGCCTTTCGATTTATTAGCTATCACCGCCTAAGGGGCAACTGGTTAACGTCCTTTGTCAAAGTGATTGGTCCTATTGTTTTTTTTCTGTTAGGGTGGAAGCCACCTGTGGAAAAAATACTCTTAACTACCCGCTAATGATGGGATTTTTAAGAGCAATTCCACTACGTATTTGACACTAAAAGTACAACAATGATCAATACTGAACTGTAGAGCCAATGGTGAAATTGGAGCCATCAGTATGATATGCCAGAAATATTTGATTATATAATTAAGATCATCGCCATGACGACAACGAGCGGATTTTTTAAATTTGGGATTTCGTATCGAGGCTCTTTCTTGAGTCCTTAGGGATTTTGAATGTTATACATGTAGATAAATAAGTTGTTAAAAATTGACACGGTTTGCAAGCCTTTTACGAGGTTAACCAAATGCTGGGAGGAACTCCCGGTCATTGACTGAGTCAGTTAAGGCTTAGCTGCCAATAATTATGGATTATATCGCACAACAAACTTGCATTACCGCAGTATGTACACTAGGTCTTAGGGCGCCAAGCTACAGAGCTCAGATAAGCAATATTTGGCTTTCACACCAGCCTGTTGAACGCAGGGAGAATAATTACCTGGGCGGAGCTGAGCAAGCGCCTCACCGCGTCCGGAGAGCGGCTGAGGCCGTCGGAGAGGAAGCCACCGAAGCACTCCGAAGTTGCTTAGCGGATGGCTATTGTCACATGCAGTCAGCTGCACAAACCTGAACAGTGAGTCAAGACAGCGGACTATTTAGGTTATGTCGGTGGTCTTTGTGTCCAAGGCCTGCAGAGGACTTGCATGCATCGTGGCGTCATGTCTTCTCTTATTCTTGTCTGTCCTTAAGCAGTAGCTTTTTTGGGCAGATTTTCGCGTGCCGCTTCACTACCGAACAATGGTTTAACGGCTTTATGATTTTGGTTGAAGACTGCATAATTCGGTATAATATGACTCCTTAGTAAGTGACCTCTCATGGCACTTCATGGAACTTTTCATGGAAACACACATAAACATGATTTTTCATAGAAACAAACATCTGTCGTAGTTTTTAAAGTATAATTTTTTGCCTTTTTTACAACGTGTTTACCGCCAGCTTCGAGAGTGCAATAACTCAGCCTATCCCATGGAAAATTTCCAGCTGGTCCCTGGGATTAGGTGCTTGATAAAGGAAGAAAAAATTTTCGGGAGGCCATATCCAAAAAACGATTGATATCTACTTTAATTATTAATTTAAGCTTTATTACGAGCGTATATTTATAAAAATTACTAAAGTTACTAAAATGCTTATGAGCGGAGCTTAATTAATGCATCTTTTTGCATCCCAACAAGAAAGCTTGCGTTCTTGACGCTGCAATCGTCCATATAATGTAATTTTTCAAATAAAACAAATTACAATTAGTAGCCTTTTTAAAAGACCGCTTTATTTTCCACTGTTTTAATTGAACTAGCTATTTTGTTATAATTCGCGCAGATTTTATTAGCGCTTCATTTTAAAAAGTCTATTTCTAAAATTTTAAGACAACGCACAACGGAAAACATTTTTTAAGTTAAATTTACTACTGATTAGGAATGGTAAGATTGAAACCTTTAGTTGCTGAAAAAATTGATATGATTTAGCGTCTAGCATGCAGCATTACATCTGTATTCACATAAGAACATTAATCATTGCCTTTGTATTTTTTTCGTACCTTTTAGTGTAAAAATCTTTATAAATTTTACAAATTCAACTGCCAAATATATAAATTTCTGTCAATGTTACAAAAATGAAATGAATTATTTGCTCTCTTTGATAAAATCGACTTAAAAATCAATTAACCTCTACACCTTTTTGAAAATTTAGGAGCCAGCCTCACCTATGCTGCGATTTTTGCTCTTCATCGCATTGTGCAGCAGCTTGGCTATCGCTATTCAACGGATGCCGCGGTTCAACTTTTCACCGACGAACAAAATTCTGCTCTCCTGGAGCGACACTTGGGCAGCCGGTTCGTCTAACATGCTGTCGATACTCACGGAGGGCAAGCACATCAACATCCGGATCTCGGTGAGCGGCGATCGGGGAGAAGGCGGTCTGAAGAGAGTCCTGCAGTTCGAGTGTCCTCAGTCTAGTGTTCTACAGACTATTGACATGGATACTCTGCAGCCGAACCATTCTCCGGAAAAAACGGTGTCCCGATACTATTCCGTTTACGGTGCAGGCGAGCACTGCGGAAGATATTTTCCAGCTCAGGATGGAAGACTCATGGGTGCCCTATACCGAGGTGGCTACTAGAAGAGTGAAGCTCATTGTTCGAGTCGAATGGAGTGGTGGATCACTCGATTCGAATCCGCTCTTTCTGTACAACTTTGACCCTCTTAGCTCCTATACTGCTGGAGCGATCGGAACGCTGCAATTGAGATTTCTAACCAGGGAAGCCATTGAACTCATGACGCGGTTAAATTACACACAGGACGACCAGTTTCCTGTCGTGCCCTTCATTCAACCAGCAATCTCGAACTTTATCAAAAGTTCGCCACAGTTTGTCAGAAGCAAAATTACTCTGGGCTCGAGTCTGTACTTTGATGCTGGTTCTTGCTTGCACAATCAACTTGGTAAAGCAACCCTGTTTACCAGTTACTACTCGAAATTTGATTTGCGTCATCAGAACCTCCAAAAGATTATGCACCTTGATATTGAGAGTGGCAACCTCGACTTTTCGGCCTGCGGTTTGAAGCAAGAGATCGCTTCATTTTATCAAGAAAAAAAGCCTCAATACACTATTGGTATTTGCACCCTCGTGTCGTTCGCCGGAGAGTCGGAGCCGTACTTTAAAATACAAGCGGCGGATCAGCGATATTCTATTGACCGGGTGCAATACTCGGGCTGTCCCATCATGGCTCAGGCTTGTAAAGTGGCGCCAAATGCGAAGAAAAATATTACCATAATGTCTGGCATGGACAATACGGCACTAGTTTGTCCTATTCTTTGCTCTGATAAAAGCCAGATGTACAAATTCTTTAGAAATGACGCACCGTTATATGCCACCCAAGCGGAGGAATGGACAATGATTGATGGAATTCGGGTGTCACGGACAGGCAACATCATCGAGTTTACACCCTCCGTGTCCAGCGCTCACTCCGGAGTCTACAAGTGCGAGGCTGGATCAAGACAGTTCGAGTTTCTCGTCACCGTTGTTTCGATGCCACACTTTACACAGACTTCGTCCGCTGCCAGCGCCAGCTCTGCAACTGAAAGTTCGGGTCTCCTTCCTGAGAAAGTGTTTGCAATGGAGGGCGAATCGCTGTCCTACAACTGTACAGTGAGGTTCTCCGGACTGAGCTCAGTCACAGTGACGCCAGTATTCTACATGCCTAGGGTGAGTGACGGCAAAGTAAGCTGGGACCGTTTAGCGAATGAGGAAGCATTTCGTCAGAAGGTTTCCAGTAGCGACAGATGGATGACGGTGAACATGTCATCGAGTGGTTCGAGCAGAACTTTGTCGGTGAATATAGCTCGAGTTCCGGCAGCGAATCCCTCACTGGCAACCAATTTCAGCCATCGATTCGAGTGCGACGCCTCAGTTAGTCAGCTTGAGGCGAATACAAAAGTTGGTATGCCGGAGCATCGAACGCAAACGGGATCCGATGTCTTCTTTTTGAAGCGCCTTACTAAGGACAGTTTCGTCATCAATCCGAATAACAACTGTTCCGTGCAGAAGTGCAGTGTAGAAAGCGGTGCCAAATTTGAGTTTTCATTGTCAGACAGCACTGCAGCATACCTGCGGGACATTGGAGTCGAAGTTTCTGCTTATTTCATGCTGGACGATCTGCTTCTCGAAGATGTCAAAACATTATTTACTGAAGCGGCAACAGTTATTAATTTCGATGCAACGAATTTCGCTCTAACCTATCAGATCAAGCCAATATCCAGCCGGAGCGTCTTGGACGAGCTTCAGAAGCGAAAGAATTTAACTGCCGTCTACAATTTCCGCTATCGGCGCAATACCGTGATGACGAATCTTAGGCATGACAAGACCGCTTACGGCAGCCCTAGCGTTATCCTCGACCAGAAAGACTGCCGGGCTGATAAGTTTTGTTTTTATTCAACTTCCTTTGACATGAACAGCGGATTGGAATTTCTCCGCGTTGACTTGGCCTTTCTGGTTACACCTCTGCCCGAGCCGGGCGCTGCTTCATCTTCAGGTATTATTATCGGAGGGGCCATAGCGGCCGGCGTTGCCCTGCTTGTAGCCTTAGTAGCGGCCTACCTGATCACTAGGACTCCAGAGCGAGCTTACCTAGTTGAGGAGAAAGAGTTTCGCTTTGGGCACAATCCGAAAGCTGAGGCCAAGGACGAAACCTTTAAAGATTACGTCAGGGCCGGCGATGCCGAGGATGTGCCTGTAGCATCTGTGGTTGGCACAAAGCAAATGCTAAATGCATCCATTGTTTCCGTTCACAGCAAAGACGACTTGGAGCTGTCTTAGTTTATTAGGTTTTTAGAGGCCTAACTAGCTGAATGATTGCTGTGTCATTGAATTTTTGTTTACGTTTCTTTGAGATGAGATGGGTAGAATGGATATTTGAAAGAAAATACTTCATTTACGAGCAATAATCCGCAGTATTCGCTGTCTAAATTTATTACGAAACCTGTTCACTAATCTACCAGTACAGATAGCAATGCACAGTCATAGATCCCTCATTGACATTGTACGAGCTATCGCATGAAGCTCTGCGTGGCTTCCTCCTATACACATTTTACAGAACGTTGGCAAAATTACGATTTTTAGCTATTTATAATGAACCTCAATCTGCTTTTGTTATAACTTAGTTTTCACTATTTGATAGGAAGAATCAAAGTAATTTTCATAATGAAGCAATCAATTGTACTCAAGGTTCCACGTTTATTAACCATGTACTGTGTCAGTAAATACAAATTACAAAAGATAATTTTTTTCTTTATTCAAAGCTACAATATCTTAAACCGAATTTTAATGCTGCTCACAAGAATCGACGTCTAAAGGAATGGAAAAGAGAACTTAGTACTAAAATGTTGCCAACTAGCCAGAAAACCGAAGTAAAAAAAATCTATAGAATGTATAGAAGGTATATCTATAGAATGTTGCTTAACTCGACACTCTAATGTCTTGAAATAAGCGGATTGTATTAACTTTATAAACAATAATTTGCTAATCATGAAAGCATCGCTCAGTTGTTGCCACTAGATTATAGCTACCTAGTTTGCCAAGCTGTGCTAACCCCTAAGATTTCTATCAGATATAGATGGGCTTTACGATAGGACTTAGTAAATGAATTTGTATGCGTCAACGCTTAAACTCTCTGGCGTAATGTTTACACCAAAGCGCTGGAAGCAAAGAGCATCGTTTTGCTTTCAGTCCGACTAGCGGGGCCAAAATTGTGTGCCTATTCTACACAGCTAAGTTAATCTTTATATCATTTCTTGTGGGCTTTAAAAGTTGCTTTAAGATTGTTGGCTTTAACTAACGTGCCACTAGCTAATTTTTTTGGTGGAGTTGTAATGATTTAGCTGCATGATTTCAAGCCTGCACCGCTATGCAATGGTACGAGCTAAAAGTAGCTAAAAGAGGCTAGCCAGTAATGGTGGAAATCATTTCTCAATTACAATAGCTACTTGTCGTGTCGTACACAAGCCGAGAAGACTGTAATTCCATCCAAACTGAACATGAATAATCAGACAGCTAATTCCAAATTCATGTGCGCAGCCAGGCAAGGGGAAAGACCGGGCCGGTGATGGGGGTGGCGCTTCCGTTGCTTTGGCGGCCTTTTCGGCGCTGCCCCATTTGCCTGGAGGTCTGCCGCTCCTTAAGCCAAAAAAGACTTGGCACCCTCCTAACATGCGTCACAAAAAATCCTGTCGGCACCCCTGATAAGATAATCTCTTCTGTCTTCTAGAGATGTTAACTTCAAATTTTAATATATACCTAATTAAGGAGAATTTTCAATGATGCAGCAAGTCTCACTATGTCAATTTCTGCATTATTGATGCCGAAAAGTAAATCATACGAGCGTAATTGAAGGAAAGCCGCACATACGCCAGTATTCGTATTTATTAAATCCTGAATTAATCGAATCGATCAATCGCACAGTCCCGTGCGCACCACTCGCACCCTGTTAGCCTCGGCTACGCACTCATTAGGATAAGTAAATCCGTTGGCGCCGCAGACTGGCGAATACTGGCGCGTACAGCGCCGCTCCCAACCCGGACAGACGCCTTCGCTGGTGACGTAAGCGCCCGTCGATTCGGCCCAGCAACGGTTTGGATGCGTGGCGCCGTCGGATCCGCACACGGGGATGTACTCCGTCGGGCAGTTGGCTGTTGCTGGGTTAGAATTCCTGGCACTGATCACTGTCACGGACGAAATCGTAAGCAGAAACACTAGACTGAGGCAGCCTGGCTTCACTAATGCGCGCATGTCCTGTAGAAGCTGTAGCAAATTTGTGGCAAAAATGCGAAAATTCCCCTTGAATGGTTGCCGAGCTTTCGTGTATTGAATTGGTATTTATATTATTGAGTTGCGAATATGTTTATTTGCCAAATCATAGATAAGATTAACTGCGCGATTTATTGCTTAGGCCGTCTTCACTGAGTATTATTGGAAAATAACATTTTTCTATGAATAGATTATGCGGGAAAAATTCCGCTGGTGCAGTATATGTACTTGATATTGTTGTCAAAAAAAAAAAATTTACTATAAGTGAAAGTCATTATAAATATTTAATTTATTTTTATAATAACCCAGTAAGCAGGGCAATCTTGGTGCCTAGTACAAAGACAATTTGTTGATATAATTATTATCGTCAATTTCTCATAATAAAATTCAATATAAGAATACTACAGGCTCCAAGCTAATGTCCTCAAATGAGCATGAAAAACTCTAAATCAATTTGCAATAATTGAGAAGCTCGAGTCGGAAAGTTGGCTGTAAGTGTTTGCAGCCAGCGCGGCTTCAGCTCCAGGAGTAGCTCTTACGCAGGAGAAATTTACGGGTATTTCAAACGAAATTTAGACTTATAATGCGGGCATCAAAGGATAACGACTTTCACGTTGAAATATTTTGCTTGCAATTAATTTTCGCTTCCAACTGACAGTAGGACATGTCCGCCACTTTTTAACCCGCTAATTTCATTTATTTATTTATTTATTTATTTTACAATTAATTATAATTATAAATATAGAATAATTTATTTATTGTCGTAAAAGTCTTAGGTATAACCTCTTATAATTGCTTATACTTTAAATTTTTTATGCAGCTTAATTGAAATTCAAATAATTCCTTGAAATAAATCAAACATAAGCTGCAGAAAATTCCGCTTGGCCGACAAGCAACATTATTTGCGTGAATATTTAAGTAAGTATTTCTGTTCGCTGATTATATTGTATATTTTTTAGACAAATGATAATTATATATTGTGCACGAATTGCGATAAAAAGTTCGAGCTTTTTGGAATTAGAATCCCAAGTTTTGTTATGATTGCCACGATTAAAAATGAAACGAATTTAAAACTAATTTCGGATAGGTTGTTATCGTCAATTATTGTTCATTACTAAATAATTACAGAAAAAGTTACGAAGAGGATATATCATTAGCTTTATATTTTTTGGTGCACTTTTAGATTTTAGAAAAGTTTTTCGCGTTTTACTTCTTCATTAATCAGTGGAAGAGCAACCAAATTTATTCATGAAATTACTATTAATTTTAAGCTAAACGATCAATGAGAGTTTTGTAATTTAATTTAGATCGAAGTATATTTTGTCCCTCAATAGTTTTGAATTCAGGATTTTGATTTGCTCCGAGTAAGAATTAGCTGACAAAAATATCCTTGGCCGAAATATGATTTGTAAGTTTTTTTAGAGAGCGCAATAATTCATTTAAAATGGTCCTTTTTGTAGCTCTGTCTAGGCAATGTCATGTCCATGTAAATTATTATAATTTAATTAAATAAGCATTTGCGGTTGTATTTTGCTATATTCCATGCCTCATAATAATTTATACGTATTTTTGACCAAATTTTCAACAATGCCCGATTGCAAAATCAAAGCATAAACTCTGACTACGTTCTGAGCTATATGCTTAATGCCTTACATTATTTCATGAATCCAATTTATACCATACTTATATTGATACTGGTTAGGGTTTAAAGAATGCTTCTTTTTCTTTACTAATTAATTTATAATAAGTTACGTTTTAGCCAGCCCTAGCGAACAATAATAGTATGCCAAAATTTTCGAATTGCACTCATTCCAGACCGGAATGAACCGACAGTTGCTTTTCCAGATTGCACTGCTGTGCTTGGCCGCCCACCAAGCCGGCAGCTGGCTGCAGGCCCCATATTTTGAGCACAGTCAGTCGGCCAAGCTGCTGCTCAACTGGGACGACGTCTGGGAGGTTGGCGACATCGGCGTCGTGGCTGTGCTGCGAGCCGGCACAAGAATCGGCGTGCGGCTTCGCGTCCTTGGCGACACGGGCATCGGGATGAGGCGCCTGCTGAGTTTCCGATGTCCGAGGTCGGATGCACCGGACACGGTGGATTTGGGATCAATTGGAGAGGCTGCCGCGTCTGTTACTCGCTGCGGTGACTCTTTGCCGTTCAAGATTTCCTTAAGCGACAGGGCCAACGAGGATTATAGTGTACACATCGGGCAGTCGGTTTTAGAGAAGACAGACGTGTTTAAAGAGACGCTACAGCTGATGGTTAGAGTGGAATTCTCCACCGGCCGTCTTGTCTCGATGCCGCTGAGAATTTGGAACCTGGACCCCATCACTGCCGTTCCAGCGTACACGTCAGCTGACGGCAACTCTTTCTCCCCCAGTTTTCTTACCCAGAATGCAACTAAATTAGCCACTAGTATCTTCAGCCACACTGACACATTTGCTAGCGTGCAATTTCTGACGTCCGAGATTGTCAAATTGGTGGCCGATGCTCCCGAGTTTTTAAAAGCAAAGCTAAATTTAGGAATGATCTTGTACTTTGATTCATCATCGTGCATCACCTATCAGCTTGGCAAGTCTATGTTGTTAGTAAATTATCACTCAAAGATGGGCTCGATGCACAGAGACCATGCCAAACTGTTCTACCTGAATTTGAGAGACGGAAAGCTGTGGTTTTTTACCTGCGGGCTTAGTAAAGAAATTCAGGGCTTCTTTAAAGAATGCAAGCCAAAATATTCAGTTGGAATTTGCACAATCGCATCTGTCACAGGAGATTCGGAACCGTACGTGAGTACTGGACCTGTCCGACTGAGAATTCCTCTGACAGAAGTTTCCTACTTGGGCTGCAATGTTACAAGGATTGCAAGAAACTGTGAAGTTGTACCTAACGTGCAAAGGCAAGTAACTATAATGACGGGCATGGACAACACTGCTCTAGTCTGCCCCATCCTGTGCAGCGATAGCAGCGAAGTCTACAGGTTTTACCGGAACGGGACGCCTCTGATCCCGTCGCAACTGCTGGAGTGGAATGTCATCGATGGAATTCGGGTATCGAGGTCAGGCAACATCATCGAGTTTACACCCTCCGTGTCCAGCGCTCACTCCGGAGTCTACAAGTGCGAGGCTGGATCAAGACAGTTCGAGTTTCTCGTCACCGTTGTTTCGATGCCACACTTTACACAGACTTCGTCCGCTGCCAGCGCCAGCTCTGCAACTGAAAGTTCGGGTCTCCTTCCTGAGAAAGTGTTTGCAATGGAGGGCGAGTCGCTGTCCTACAACTGTACAGTGAGGTTCTCCGGACTGAGCTCAGTCACAGTGACGCCAGTATTCTACATGCCTAGGGTGAGTGACGGCAAAGTAAGCTGGGACCGTTCTGCAAACGAGGAAGCATTTCGTCAGAAGGTTTCCAGTAGCGATAGATGGATGACGGTGAACATGTCATCGAGTGGTTCGAGCAGAACATTGTCGATGTATATAGCTCAAGTTCCGGCAGCGAATCCCTCCCTGGCAACTAATTTCAGCCATCGATTCGAATGCAGCGCTTCAGTGAGCTCAGCCGAGTCTAAGTGGATGGGTTCGTCAGACTATTCCGTCAGCAGTTCGGGCAGTGATGTTGTGTTTATTAGAAGATTTTCAATGGATGATTTCGTCATTAATATTACAAGGATCTGCTTTTCCAAATCGTGCAGCATCAGCAACGGTACACTGTTCGAGTTCCGTCTATCCGATGAAATGCTAATTTTCCTCAGTAAAGTTGAAGTTGAGCTTCAGGTCTTCCTTAGGCTTGGTTCAACGCCCCTTTTTCCGGGTTCGCCTCCCTTGCAGGACACGACAACGTGTAATATTGATACAGACAATCCTCAAGGCCGAATATCACTGTGGGTTCATCCGTCCCGCAGTCTCGAGCTTGAAGCTGGCCGCAATCTTACACCAGTGTTTAACCTCCGATATCCCGCGTCTACCAAGCTCGGTAGTCTCAAAATGAGCAAGTCTCCAGCTTTGCCCGGAGAATCTCTGCTGGCCTCAAACTGTCGCCAAGATCGCTTGTGCTTCTATTCAACTGATTTTGATGTCGCTAGTCGGCTGCAGAATCTGACGGTGGGGCTCAACCTTAGGCAGCGCTCGGATGCTGGCGCGCCGCAAAGCTTAGCGGGTGCCAGTGCGCAGATTTTGGCAACGATTTTTGTCTCGCTACTCCTGTTAATCGGCCTGGCCATTGGCATCCGCATGGCGACAAGAGATTCAGAGCGCACCTATCAGGTGGCTGAGCAGGAGCTACGCCGCGGATACGATCCCCAGGCTGAGGCGCGTGCCGAAGTGTTCAGCGAGTACCAGCAGCGCCAAGATGGCTCAAACAATTCCGAGCTCAAGCTGTCCATCATCAGCAGAGTCTCTGGCGAGAGCTCGGCTCAAGCGAGTGTAGAGGAAATCGATTACCGTAAGAAAATATTTTCCACCAAATTCTGTTTAGCCAAGCTAAATTGTATAAACAAATATCGGACAAATGCATTTGTGTCCGCGTCAATTTCAGGCGAATATGCCGAGCAGGGCTCCTTCATTGGCAACTACCAGACTGAAAGCAGCAGAGCAGGGCAAGGCCACTTGATGAGGAACTTCTCGCATTTTGCAGAGGCTTAACGATAGAATGGCCCTGTTAATTACATTTGAGACCTGCGTGTGTCAAGTGAATAGCCCTTGTAAATAATTACACTTGGAATGAAAAGCATCCATTTTTATTGGATTGTTTGGTTTTCTTACTGTGCCAGTTTGTTGTAAACGAACAATCGACTGTGATTGATAAAAGTGCACTGCCACTCCGTTAAATACTCCAGTCTGTACACACTCCAAGGCACAGAACAATAGAAATTTAATTAATAATCGCTGCTCCAGAGTCGCTAAAATCCCCTCGGGAGCATCCTTGTTGTCATGTCAGTTTATGGAAGTTTTGGACATTGCTTTTAACTTATCGATCGATCAATGCGGGGCCCCTATATGTAATTCAATTTGTCACATTGTGTACCGTGGATACGCCTGTGTAGTTTCTCTCAATTATGATTTGGTAGGTTAATTGGACAGCAGTTTCCAAACAATGTATTTATGACCAAAACTGCTTCTCGATTGGAGAGAAGCCGCACTTAATACTGGGAAATTAGCTGCCATATTGTATGAACTAGGAATTATTCCCCAGGGGAAAAGTCTATAGCCGCCTGCTTAGGCTATAGTAACTGCGAATTGAATTTGATCTTCCCTATAGGCGTCCAATTGACAGTCAATGGTGAAATGACTCATTGTTAGATCAAGCAATAAAAATACTATAGCTTGGCGTGTCCTTGACTCACCCCACCGCCCCGGGTATGGCTTTTAGCTGCCAGAGAAGAATAAATAATAGAGACCGCTGGCTGATCTCACGCATTAGCATTATAGATTATAGCGCTGGATTATAAAATCTTTTTAAGCCTGTCATAATTCTAAGAAAGCTTTAGTGTGTACAGGGCCAGCACCTCACATTCTATACCAGCTCGTATAATATATTGCTTTAACTAGTACGCACAGTTTGATGACTATTAAAAATAGTGAAGTAAAAAATGTAATTGCTCGTAAAAGTACTTTATTCTACTTTTCTGATCCACAGTATGAAGATATAATATTTTACACGCAGTTTAGTAAACAATAAAAATTATAATGTAGTTATTATCTATGCTATGGAATGATTGATTACATGTACATGCAGTATTTTCCCAATTGAGTTCGGTAAATTTCCTTCCCGTTGATATTATAAAATAGATGTCGATTTCCTTCGAACTAAAGCCGTAAATTCGATGGTACAATGGCACAGAATTTTATAATGTAGAAGGCACTACGTGTACAATTTACACATGTAGTGCCTGTGCTGCTGTTTTTACTATCCAACCTGGCAACATGTACTCGTGCAAGGACTACATGTATATTAAGTAGTCCTTGATTCTGCTGCGATCAATCGTTTTTTTGGACAGTGCTGTAACTTATGCGACGATATACTGGTAAATGTATCTATGCATGTACATAATATATAAAAAACAGCATGTACTGTAAAAGCATGGTTTTGAAAACAGCAGTATGACAAAAAGACGTTCTAAGTTCATTGAGTTTAAAGCGAGAAAAATTGGCGAGATGCATAGTTTTATGTACAAGTATGTGCCAAGGACTTGATGGGGACGCACTTTTTCGCTCACTCGGCAGATTTCCCAATGGTATTTTCTTTCCTGACTACTCATGCCAGTAGTCAGGCATGTCTTTTTTAATCTTCTTTAGTTGTTATTATGGACCAGTAAAGTCATTTGGAACTAATTGTTGCTGTACTTAACTACGAGTACGTAATATACATGCATAGTTCTTTAGAGGTCATGAAGTGTGCATTAAGATCGCAGGTCAGTGTGCTCTCTCGAATTCTGAGTTTAAAGTCGAATTGGCATCGATTAGTGATTTAAAAACATTTATTTGGGCTGCAGATGGAGCAGATATGGCAGTGCTAGAGGTGACTTTAGATAGCCGATGGTCTAAGCCAATAATGTTCCAGCTGCTTCTGGTGTGCCATTGTCAGAATTTTAAAAAAACAACAATATAAAAACTACCAATCAAAATTATCAAAATAAGTATGATAAGTTCATAGGATGTATAACGACAATAGCGAGGCGGGTTCAAGGATTTAGTCAAAGTTGTAGTACAATGTACAACAAGTCGTAAAATTGCATTAAAACAAATATTGTCCGTAATATTCCAATTAAGTCTGGCAATCACTTCCTAACTCTTATAAAAGTTTAAAAAGACTGTTTTTATTGTTTGCATTCGTTACGGATGCTTGGCACGAAATCTCTACCGTACACAACATAAATTTGTACATTTGTGTTGTGAAACTGATAAGAAGTGCGCGGTCCCTGAAGTCCTGATTTCAAGAAAATCTAGGCTGAGGTGCTGCTTCTGTTATTGTTATTCGTTGGATCGATTGGAGTAAATTAATAACATGCCAAATCAAGCAATTCCACGCTGATGTAACCCGAAAATCAATTAAATAATGTCTTTTTAATGCTTGCTGTCTCTACTTGGCTAGCGAAAAATCAATATACATTCGTACGTAAGCAACAATATTGTTTAACAAGATATTACGCTCGTATAGCCATGCTTTGCAAAAGAACCTTGGACAGTAAAGTTCTTTATGTTTTTTGCGCCATTTTCTATATCATGGTTAATTCTGTTAAAACTGAGCTCCCAGAATCTAATGATGGAGTAAGTCATGCAAATAAAGACATTTTAAGCAAAGCTTTTGCTTCGCAAATCAGTCTTATCGAAAGTCAAAGTATTGGTAAGTTAAATACAATTGTCTAACACATTAAAATGTAACTAAAGACATAAATAGTGTCCCTTTATGTAGGAAAAAATATATGCTGTATTATTTGTTAATCTGAAAACCATAAGAATGCACAATTTATAGCTAATCCTGGGCCCCTATAAGTATCAAATTGCAAATGGTAGGCCTAACAAAATAAAAAAATGGAGTGAGCAGAAAATATTTGCCTTATTACTTTTATGTGACCATATTTAGCTAATTCTATACTTTTTATATACAAAAGTAATCCTAGTATTAATTAAAAATTAAA